>QEPC01009092.1:869778-921201 GCA_003113815.1 Sphenodon punctatus | reverse complement strand
CCCCCCCCCCCTCGCCCCTGGCCCATCTCCCCTCCCATCTGTCTGCTTACCCTCAATGTCTGTCTCCGAGACCGGCCCCTCTGTGTAAGGTGGCCCCCAGCAACCACTGGCTGAGAGTGATCAGTGTGCCAGCCTCAGAGTCAGCCTGTCCGGCTGGGGGGTGGGGGCTCTTCGGGCTAGTGTTGGGGGGGGGCTGCTGGTTCGGGAGGTCCCTGGGCATTCCTCCAGGGGGTCAGGGGCCCTGGAGCCGGTGCCTTCTTGGGTGGCGAGGGGAGGGGGTACCTCGGCCCGTTCCCTGCCCTGGACCACGGCGCTCCCCACGAGGCGCGGGGCTGCTATCGATCCCTTCATATGAAGGATGCGGTCCAGGGCATCATAGTAGGGCGCGGTCCGGGTTCCATGTCTGGACCAGCGCTTGTTGCCCTGGATGGCCTTGTACCCCCTCTTTAGCTCCTTGGCCTTCGAGCGGCACTGGGCTACAGTCCTGTGATGCCCCGCCACCTCCGTGTCCCGCACTATCTCACGGAACACGTGCTCATTGTGCTGACTGAGCGCGAGCTCCAGTTGATGCTCCAGGATCCCCCAGATATGGATAAAATCCTGGGTCTCCCGGTGTCCCCATTGCCCCCCCTGTGGTAGGCCCGTCTCCCCCGTGGTCCCCTCTAGGTCCTCCTGCTCCTCCTCCTCTGCCGGGGCTGCACCCATCTCCTCCGGGGGCTCGGGCTCCCGGGCCCATTTCCGTGTCTGCGGGACATAGGGGGTGTGTGGTGTGGTTAGTTACCATTCTGCCCCTGTCCCGCGGCCCGCCCCCTTCCCCCCTCCTGCTGGCCGGCCAGCCACCCAGCCCCCTTGGTGCGCCTGTGCCGCCAGGTCTCCTCCCCCTTCGATCCCCTTACTCGTTTCCGGGGTGCCTCCTTCCCCGGCCTGGTCGTTGTCCCCGGGGAGGCCTGTCCTGGCTGCTGCTGCTGCTGCTGCTGTCCCTCCACCTCCTCCATGTGCAGGACGACCACCTCCTCCGCCTGCGCCGCCGCCGCCTCCTCCCTCTCTCTCTCGCCCGCCACTCTCCTCTCCCTTCCGCCTCACTCCATCCCGCCACGTCCCCTGCTGCTGTATGCCCTTTAAATCTCCCTTCCCGGCCTGTGTTGTTGCTGGTTGCCTGGCAGCGACGTTGTGTGCTTTGTCCCCGGCTGGGAATCATTTTGTTTGATTCCGGTCGGTGGTTGCCGTTCTGACGTTACTTTTTATTGTTTCCCAGTGGGAATCGCTTTGACCACGCTTTCGGCGATGGTCTGGGCTGGAGCTCCAGAAGCGTGGTTGATTTTGATCCCTGGTGGGTATTGACTGTGGTGAACATCTGGCGCCCGTGAAACAGACGTTCAGGGCGCTTTAGCCCTGCCGTGGGGTTGACCGTGGTTCACTGTGGTTGACTGTGATCTCCTAACATCTGAAAATACCCTTTGTACTGAGTACAAGTTGTTGGTAAAGGAGAACTCACCATGGCAACCTTGCTAGTCAGTTCTGTCGCCTAAGACTGGAGTAAAGACAAATAATTCCTTAGAGCTAAACAACTAAACAAAAAAGTGGCTCAGTATTGTTTCAGATCAGGGGTAAATGGAAGACACAGACTTGTTGCAAAAGGAGATAAAAGACCATTTTACACCAACTGGTGTATCGCAATTTGTCAGATGTCAGTACAGTTTTAAAAATATATATTTTCCCCTAAACTTTCCCATTTTTCTGTTTGCCTTTCCCCTTTGTAATTTTAATGCACCATGACATGAGCCAGAAGTTGCAGTTAAGTTCCAGTGTCAAAGACCTAAGCCCAATATGTTGAGAACACACCAGCGCTGTTGGTTTGGCTCCTGCCGGTGAGCTCGGATGGGGCTCGCACATCAAGTACTCGGAACAGACTCAGCCATTTTTTTTAAAGCTGGTGTTTGTCTTTGTGCGCAGTATGCTGTCTCTTTCCTAACGTACTGCATTTGTGATATGACATGTCAGACAAGACTCACTTTTTCTTATTCTGCATCCGTATAGTGTCTCAGGTGGTAGAGCTCAGGTCTCAAGTTCAATCCCTGGCATCTCTGATTCAGGTCTGGTAGCAGGCCTGGCTGAAGGGTCTGCCTGTGACCCTGGGGAGCTGGATTTGAAGCCCTGCTGCTGTGTCAGGTTGTGACAATACTGGACTAAGATGGACCATTGGTCTGACTCAGGTAGACAGCTGCTTATACATAAGGAGCTGCCTACCTGAGTCAGACCAATGGTCCATCTTGGTATATAATTATTGAAATCTTTTCTTATAAAACAATAATACAAACATATGCAATATGAAGTTAAACAATTATGACATGGATAGGGTACATCATTACAACAATTGGGTATATTTAAAACTTTAAACCATTACTATTAATGTATTCTCTCCGTGTTCAGAAAAAATGGTAGCATTTTTAGGAGCTCACAAACCAGATAACTTTAGAATAATAACAGAACTCTCCCGCCCTTTTCTTTTTCTTTTCCCTTCTTTTGCAAAGGGAGCAGGGGAGGGGAGCTCTGTATCTTCTTTTTTTTTTTTAAATGCCACATCGTGTGGAATTCAACATTACAGCTAGGACAAAAAAAGAGAGAATGCAGAGGGATTGTTCTCTCTGCTAAATTTTGATGTTGAGATTTTCAGATGCACATAGTGTGTTTGGATGCTGATTTCCCACTAACTTTCCTGGGAATGAGGTGTCCAAATCCCCTCAGCAGCTGAGAAAATCTCAGCCCCAATGTGAATTTAGAGCTGATGGGAATCCTTCACTATTGGCATGTTCATGAGCTCGTGTTTACCCCCTAGCAATAATCTGCTTGTCCAAACAGCTGATCCTGGTGATCTGAACTTCAATGCGTTTGTTTTGGAACCCACAGACGGGAAAAAAATTTCAAGGAATCCCTTTAAAAAAAAAAAAAATCTTTCCATTTTCTGTTTTGGCCACAGGAAAAACAGCCACGAGCCAGAAGATGAATGTTCACAGGAAGCACTGGGGGTGGTAACAATGTTTTAATGAGCTCCTTGCTTTGTTTACACACTCTTAAAGAAAACTGAATGTCATCGTTTTCTTGCCCTAAACAAATGTTAGACAGGAGAGAGTTAAAGAATGCAAACAGCTCTCTCAATGAAAATAAAGAGCCAGTGCTCCCATCTTGGTTCCACTCTGCTGTGTAGCACACAGTCATTGTGACTCAAATACTCTCCCTTTTGGCTTAATATTTCTTTCTGCATTTAACTCTTGTCTGTAGGTTTAGTATTTGGCTAGTTTTATTTGAAAACTTAAATTTGTATGCATTTTTTTTTTAAACTAACATTCCTCATACAAATTTATTATCCCCAGGCTATTCAGTAAAGATAGATAATAAAATATTATGGAGGCAGTTGTTGGTGGGTTTTTTTTTAATACCCTGTCCTATTTCAGAGATGGCTCAGGGTGGCCTACAATAATTTAAAACGATTCTAATTAAAATATATATGAAGAAAAACAGTCCCACCTTTTCCTATATCCAATCATCCCATCCCTCTCACTCCATCTCTCACCTGGAGGAGTTTCCTCCCTCACCCCAAGACCAGCCTTCCCCGATCTCATGCAAGATCCCTGGCTATTCCCACCCTCCTTCCATCCTCTTCCCTGTCTTTCACCCAGGGGGGAGTCTTGCTGTAGTCTTCCCACCTAGGCCACACTCCTCCCTCTCATCCCTTGCAAACTTGAAATGCATCTCCCCTCCTTTCCCCTCACACTATTGAGGAGCTGCAAACACACACATAAGTAACTGTATTTTGTCACTGTAGGAAGAAGGGAAGGGTATTTTAGTCTTGCAACAACAGTTCTTCCAAACCCAGGAAAGCGCTACAGAACTTGTGTCGTCCGAGGGCCTCCGTTATGTTATGGCTACGCTTTGAAGAAGAAGGGTCAATGCCTAGAGGGAATGTAAACTGAAATCTTGTGGTTATTCCTGGCTGAGGCTCTGTGCAGCAAGCGCATCACGGAGAAACGTGCACAATAGCTTATATAGCCCTCTCCTCGTTTATCCCGAGGAGTGCGACATACCTGCCTGCTCTCTCTCTTCTGGGCTTCCCCACTGCAAACAGTAGGCCACCTGTGTAAACGTGCTGGAATGGTCCGGGGGGTGTTTGTCTTAAGAGATAAGGGCTACGGTGTAAAAGCTAAGTTCATCAGAATGTCTTTATTATTTAATAATCATTCGGAGATGACAAAATTCCCCTTTCCCACCAGATAACTAAAGAAACAGAATATTGCTGCATGTCAGGAATGCCAGGCTGAGGGCTGGGAAGGGTCTCAGATTTGAAACTGGTTTCATTGTTTACGAGGTGGGCATTTATAATGGTGCTTCTGGGACAAAGTATTATATTGTATAACTATAACTATTCTATAGCTTTCCTGTTACCAAGATAGTGGAAGAGTCTCAAGTGTAGACAGCCCTAACTCCTTCCTAGTTTAACATCTACAAGGTAATATTTGCAAAAGTGCCCAAGTGACTTTCTGTGGAACTTTGACACCTCAGTTGCATAAGTAAGTGCTTTTGAAAATGTTATCCATTGTCAAACCTTTTGGGCTTTAATTTTTATTTCCAGGGAAGTGTAGATAGACATAGTGTGCATTTATTTTATTTTATTTTATTATTTATTTTATTATTTATTTATTTATTTATTTCATCTAAAGTATGAAAGACACTCTGCCTGGGCTTTTGTATCCATCAGAGGAGAAATTAAGGTTTCTATGGTGCATACTTGGATAAGGAGATGATAACCCTTGTGTCCTGGCTGGCATTTTTCTTCTGAGGATAACAGGCCACTCTAATATCTAAAGTTGTGTGAGCTTTAGTGCACAATGGATCCAGTGTTTGTCTATATAGTCTCTGTTCTACCCATATTGGAGTCTTTAAAAAGTTATTTGGGAAACTGTCAGTAGAAAATGAATCCTGCGTTTTCTTTTCTCTGGCCAACGTGATCATAGAGCTGCCATTAGAACACCAGTAGTAATACCTAAGCTCTACAGAATAGGCTTAAGTAAACGTAATGGGGTGCATATACCCCCTCGGGTAGAGTGAGGGACTCGCGCTCACTGCATCCCCCCATTGCTGCCAGTGAAGAAAACCTAGTGAGTGCAGGTCCCTCCCTGGTAGAATGAACTTCACCACCTTTGCATGGCAATGAATATGACTTTGGGCTTTTGCTCTTCTAGATATAGAATCATAGAGTTGGAAGGGACCTCAGAGGTCATCTCGTCCAACCCCCTGCTCAGTGCAGGAAAACCACAGCTACAGCATCCCTGACAGTTGGCCGTCCAGCTTGGTTTGAAAACCTCCAGCGAAGGAGAGCCCACCACTTCCCTAGACAGTCTGTTCCACTGTCGGACAGCTCTTACCGTTAGGAAGTTCTTCCTATTGTTTTACCGAAATCTGCTTTTTTGTAATTTGAGCCCATTATGTCTAGTCTTGCCTTCAGGAGCAAGAGAGAACAAGTCTTTCCCATCCTCTCTTTGACAGCCCTTCAGGTAGTGGAAGACTGATATCATGTCTCCCCTTAGTCTTCTCTTCTCTAGGCTAAACTTACCCAGCTCCTTCAACCTTTCCTCATAGGACTTGGTTTCCAGACACCAGATGATCTTTGTTGCTCTTCTCTGAACCCGTTCCAATTTGTCAATTTCCTTCTTAAAATGCAGTGCCCAGAACTGGACACTACTCCAGGTGAGGTCTGACCAGCACAGAATAGAGTAGAACTATTACTTCTCGTGACTTGGAAACGATGCTTCTGTTAATGCAGCCTAAAATTACATTCGCATTTTTGCAGCTACATCACACTGCTGACTTGTGGTCAGTTTGTGATCAACTACAATCTCCAAATCCTTTTCACGTGTATTGCTGCCAAGCCAGTATCCCCCGTCCTATATTTGTATATTTGATTTTTCTTACCTGAATGCAGAACTTTACATTTATCTCTGTTGAACTTCATTTTGTTAGTTTCAGCCCAGGTTTCCAATTTATCAAGATCATTTTAAATTTTATCTGTCTTCTAAGGTGTTTTGTGTCCTCTGCAGATTAATAAGCTTTCCCGCTACTCCCTCATCCAAGTCATTAATAAAGATGTTGAATAGTACTGGGCCCAGGACAGAGCCCTGTGGCACCCTGCTCGACACCTCCCTCCAGATGAGGCGCCATTGATGAGCACTCTTTGAGTATGGTTCTTTAACCAGCTGTAAATTCTTCTAATGGTATTATCATCCACATTTTGCCAGCTTGTCAATAAGGATATCATGGGGGACTTTGTCAAATGCTTTGCTGAAATCAAGATATATTACATCCCCTTGTCCCCATGATCCACTAAACTAGTAACTCGATCAAAAAGGGAGAGAAGATTAGTCTGGCATGACTTATTCTTGACAAATCCATGTTGACTTCTAATAATCACTGCATTTTTTTCTAGATGCCTTTCCAGGTATCGATGTCAGGCTGACTGGTCTATATTTTCCTGGAGCCTCCTTTTTTCCCTTTTTGAATATTGCATTCATAGAATAGAAGCCTACTGAGAAGTTTTTCATGTGTCCTGTACAATACAGGCTACATTTTTAGGGGACAATTTTCTAGCTACCCCTTAGCACCAGCATGAGTCCTGTTGAAATGAAAGACCCTTGCACACGTTAGGGCCAGTACTGGCACTAAGCAGCTGAAGTATCATGCTGTTAAGCATTCAGTGCACAAAATCAGGGGCCATATTTCCCAAAGCGCTTAATGCCATAGGAAAAAAACAAATTTTAAAAAGTTCTGAGTAGCCGTCAGCCACTAATGTGTCACCTGGAACCAGTTTTTCAGAAAAGCTCTGTAAACTGGCTACATGGAAGCTAAGCTCTTTTGAGAAT
Organism: Sphenodon punctatus; assembly: GCA_003113815.1. Classification (NCBI taxonomy): domain Eukaryota; kingdom Metazoa; phylum Chordata; class Lepidosauria; order Sphenodontia; family Sphenodontidae; genus Sphenodon; species Sphenodon punctatus. The sequence continues at coordinate 914,290 of QEPC01009092.1, read as the reverse complement.
CTGTCCTCCGTGTTGAATGCTGCGGCTGGACCATTTTGAAAATCTCACTTTAAATGACTAAAGCTGCCATTTCAGAAATAAAATCTCTTTGGACTCTATTCCACACGTGACTAAGCAGCATCCAACTTGGATCACTTGTCCTGCCAATAAAATACTTTTGAATTGAAATTGTATGTTATTGGTTAATGGGATTGCTCCCATGCTTAAGTTTTAAGTATGTGTGTAGGTCAGTGGTTCCCAAGCCTTTTGCTTGCATTGTTATTTATATAGTGTAAGCAATATACCTGGTGCTGTATAGTCATCATTAAGAGATAAATTCCTACTCCGAGGGGCTTACAGTCTGTGTCTGAGCAATTTTGAAACTCAAATAGAATCCCTTGACCCCAGAGAGAAGCAAAGACATACACAGCTGGGATTATGACCCCATTTCCAGATGGAGCAAGTCTTTGGGGGTCCAGAGCCACAGTTGGGAAACCTCTCACTTAGGTGCTTGTCGGCTTAGAGGTCAGAAGAATACTCAGCACCTTCCAGGATCAAGCCTTATTAGAGACAGTTTTATTGGTTGTTCTAACATAACTCAGTCCCATAAATGAGATGCCAGAATTGTTCCCCTTTAAGGAGACGCATTGTTCTTGGATCAAACAAAAAAAGTCCATTAACAGAAAAAGGAGTAATTAAGGGGAACTACCCAGTGCTCAGAGTGCATGCTTGTGGTTAATGGGGACTTTTACTGCTGCCGAATGGATCACTTAATCCTTTTATTTCTGTAGCTGGCATTTCCTGCATTCTTGCCAAATGTCGATACCTTTACAAAGCAGTCATCTGTTTTCAATGTATATAAAATGTGCTTCGAAACTCAGGCCAAAGAACCCAAAGTTTTATAAATTGACAAACTAGCTAGCTTTTAATTAGTGCCGGGGAGGAGTGGGGCTTTATTTGTTTTTGTTACGTTTGTGTTAATTTAGACAGAGCGCCATTGGAAGAGGAGAAAGCCTAGCACAACTGTTTTCACTTAACTTTAATGCAGGGGGAAAATATTCTTCCACTTATATTACTGGGGAAAGAGGGAGGCATAGGGAATCCACAAAGCCACAAATATTATCAGCTGAAATTTGCACCTTATAAACAAGATCTGGTTTCTTGGCCATGTTGCCCAGACAAAATACATGGCCAAGGGAGGTAAGTCCTTTTCACATATTTTCCATGTTTCAGAGTCCTTTTGTTTCCTTTCAAAGGATGCAGTGTTCATAACTCTTTTGTTCATCCAGCACAAGGAAAGCTTGTTCCAGTCTGAATAAGCATCCAGAGCCACTCAGTCAGTGATGCTGCTTCCTTCTCTAAGCTAGGGGGAAACAACAGTTGTTCGTTTGGTAGCAACTGTCGAAAACCACCCTAAGCATTTTGCAACCATCTGCGATCACCTCTTTTCCAAGAGTAGAGTCTGGCACTCCCACTGGCCTGGAAGGGAGACTTGGCAATGGGTTATTCAAGCCTTGCAAGTATCTTACACTGTTCATTGTTCAATTAAATTGTAACACACTGCACATATATATCACACCTCTCTCCAAAGGATCTCAAAGTACAGACAGTATTAAACTTAAATGGCCCAATGATGTCTACAAGTTTTATGGATGCAGGAAAATGAGGTAGAGGCGGGTTACCAGTAAGTGACTTGTTCCAAGGTGGTACGTTGAGTCTTTCTAAGAAGACAAGTGAGTTCTTTTTGAGGAAATACTGCGGCTCTCAGGCAGTTCAAGTGTGGCTCTTGGCCAGGGCCAGTTCCAGGCCCCATCCAGCCTTAATGGTCCTGTGTTGAATCTTAGCATTTGACACCGCTTTTAAACGAGGGTGCTGAAAGCGCCTTCGGAGCCGCGCGTTAATAGAGAAGCCATGCCGAGCTGCCAGAAGTGACGTGCTCCCCATTGCTGGCAACGGCGGTGGCTGGAGACGTGGCGCGTTGCAGAGGCGCGTTCTGGAGACCTGAAAATTGAGGGCTTCAGCGGCTCCAGAGGCGCTTTTCAGCGCCCCCGTCTAAAAGCAGTGTTAGTCACAGGCCGTTTTCACACGTTCCCTCCCTCCAAGTGTGCAGGTGGGGGGGTGCCTGTGCAGACTCCGTGGTGAGTGCGGGGGGGTGATCGGTGGATGCCCATGGGAATGCTGCAGGCGGTGAGAGGGGGTGCCTGCGCGCTCTTGTGCTCCACTCACTACCCATGCACGGAGCAATGGGCACCAATGCCCGATACTCTGTGCATGGAGGTGGGTGGGGGTCCATGGGAATGCACCCCCACGCACTGCCCAGCCACCCACTGGGCCGCCCATGCGCCCACACCCATTAGAAAAGGACCCCAGCTGCTCCTCCAAGGGTGTTTTCAAACATGATGGCGCCCACTGCCAGCATGGACTTACCCAGGCAGTGATGGGCACCAGCATTCCAGTCTGGATCCGGTCCAGCCGCCGAACAAATGTGATGACAGCCAGGATGGGGAGATGCACGAACATGTGTCTGCCTGGTCCCGCGCTGCACGTAGCAGCCCCCCGCATCCCTGGCCAATGACAGCTGCCATGGCACCTGGAACCTCTGGGACTATGGACCAGGTCCAGGTAACGTGGGCTTTCAGACGTGAAAGTCCACTTGACTCTGGGTCCAGCGGCTGGATCCCAACCATGGTGGCAGCTAGCCTGGGTTGTGACTCTGGGATTTCCCCAAGTCACAGCCAAGACTAGCTGACGCCATGGTCGGGATCCAGCCTAGCCAAACACCTTGCGGCTGCAATACAGCCACTTCCTAACATGACGGTGGTTGTGGAGTGAAGCATGCTGAAGCTGGCCACTCGTCACGTTTGAAAGCACCCAGTATCTCAGTAGCCAGGACCGCAGATAATTGGTTCCATCAGCCAATCACTAAGCAGGAAAGGCTCATCCTGAGACATGTTTCAAGAGGCATGCAGGTGTGTCTTGTGGCTCTCAAGCATATGAAGATTTTGGTTTGCGGCTCATGGGATTGGGAATTTCACCTCCCCTAAGCTATTGCATTGTGTTCTCCAGAACCTGGCCTGCTATGGCTTATATCAAATGCCTGTCTGGGGTCATACTGAATGATATATAGATTGCCCTCCTCATAAACTTTATAGTTTTATTGTGGTTGGACTTTCAAAAGGAGGCGGATAATTTTTCTAAACAGTAATATTTGCATGCTAAGAGTAGGGCATGTAAGTCTGAGGATCACAGCAAAGTTGCAGATATAAATGTTGGCTCAAGGGATGGCTCCAGGGAAGTGCAGTCCGTGCGACCCCATGGGATCCATGAATACGCTTGAAATAACATGTGGGTGAGAAGCACCAATGTGAAGTACAGGCCCACAGAGCCACAAAAAGGGAGTCCCAGGCTGTGGCGGGCCCATGGCACTTCAGGAGGGGGCCCGTGAGCAAACTAAAAATAACAACGGAACATCAAACATTAATTATCGGAATACTTTCCTTTTCCTAAAAAGTGAGCCAGCGTGTCCCAGCAGCTATAATAGGGAGGGGAAAACAGTGCAGATGAGCCAGGGCCCACAACTTAAGTGGGCGGGCGGGGAGCATGCTCCATGGTACAGCTACATCCCCTGACCTTGGGAAGGGAGTGATGGAGGGTCCATTCCATCTTCTGCAGGGCCCATTCCAAGCTAGCTATGCCCCTGGTCCATCAGACATTTCCATGTTAGCAGGGGAACCACACCACCTTTTTACACAGCGGTCTTAACTTCTCTGGCTCCAGCACTGCTCATGTACAGCACTTTAGAGTTCGCTAGGTGCTTTATTTCCTGGTTTTATTTTGCCTTCATCGGAAGGTGTCAGGGAACAGCCACTGCTTTAGTTGGGATGCTAAAGGGACTGGAGCAAGTGCCAGGAGAGAATGTCTTGTGGATCTACTGTTCCAGCAGAGAAAGTCTTATGGGTTTGTGTTCTCGTTGGTCAGAGAAGACTTGAATGAGGAGAAAAGACCCAAGAGTTGAAAGTGTCAGAATCTCCTAAGGAGTTTTCCCCATCCTTCCCAATACAGAAGTTCTGTTTCCTTAGCCTGTGCTTCTTGGGGGAGCTTCTAATGGTAAAGGGTTTGCATATAAGTGCCTCTTGCTTGCTCTCTAACTTTTGGGGCCCACTAACCTTTGGAGAAATTCTTGTTAAAGAACAGGAGTGATCTATTTTCATAACTTTACCAACCAAGGCTTCCCCTGCAGCCTCTATCCCTCTTAGCAAGAGGGAGAGGGTTTTACAGCATGGAAAGAGACCCATTGCTAATTAACATAGGGTGTTTTCAGACGTGACAATAACCTGCATTTCCACGCCTTGACCCACGTGGAATTGCGGGCTACCATCACGGTTGAATGTGCTGCCAGATGCTAGTTTGGGCTGTTTCCCGGGCAGTGTTGGCACTTAGCCTGGGCTGTGACTCAGGGAAAACCCCGAGTCACAGCCCAGGCTAACACCAACATGGCCATGAAACGGTTGCTGGACCCAGAGTAAAGCAGGCGATCACGGTCCGGTGTGACAGGGTGGGCGCCATGGCAGCCGTCATTGGCCACCATGGCTTCCCATCAGCTGGGGGGCAGGCTGCTTCACGCAGCACAGGGGCATCCGTGCATCACCCCACCCCCTTTTTGGCCTGGCCACCGTTACATTTGTTCAGCAGCCAGGCAGATTCCCGACCAGAGTGATGGCTCCCCCTCCCCCACAGGTAAGTCTGTGGCGGCAGCAGGAGCCGTCACTTCTGTTTTCAGTCACCCACAGGTAGCATTAGACTGTATTAAGTTGCACTGGTTTACTCCACAGCTTCTCGTCCCACTTCTAAAACCTCTCTGGGAGTTGGTTCTCTGCTGGTGTCAGCAGTATTTCTTTGGAGAGCTTGTGTGGTCTAGCCTTAAAAAAAATAAAATGAAATGAAGGGATTATGATGGAGGTGCCAAAAATGGAAGGAAAGCTTTGTGGTGAACGTGTGTGCTGCCCAGCAATCCATAGAAAGCCATGTGAGCAGGAGCTAAGATACAAAACTTAGCCCACATTGNCCCCCCCCCCCACAACTCTTCCTGCTGACTGACATAGAGGCTATGGAACCTGATATTGCCTCAGGAGACTCGGATTACAGACACTCTGCATAGGAGACCAGAGTTAATTATTTAGTCTGCTGAAAAGAACAAGACAGGGACTTTCAAGTCTCTTTAATCAATAGGTGAACTAAACATGTTATTAAAAGACCTACTCTCCCCTCCTCCGATTTTATGGCCTGCAGGTCCCAAGGGAAGAGAGGAGAAGCTGTACTCTTATTGAGAGACTCCATTAAATACGGACCAGAGTTCGCAGATGCTTACTCAAGTCTTGCTTCGCTGTTGGCAGAACAGGTAACCAGTAACATTCAGGCTCCCATAACCCATGCTTTCTCTGTACCATGTGCTGTTGTTACCTTTCATTATTATGCTTTACACCCTAGAACAATGAAAACCCTCATATGTAGTTCTCAAGGACACTTTTTAAAACAAATGTATGTTCCACAGCAATCTAGCCTATTATTATTAATTAATTATTATTATTATAAACATTTGTATAGCGCCAGCTGTGTACCTGGCGATTTACAGAACATAGACATAGACGCGGTCCCTGCCTATGACTTACAATCTAAAAGACAAGGAGGGGGAGACAGGGAGAGGGGACAGTGGGAGAGACAAGCATTCAGGCTGCTGCGAAGTCTCAGGTGCATATGCTTGGCTTGGTTACAATCAGGTTGGTTGCAGCAGTCTGCAGAGGAGGGCAGACAGAAGTATTTGGGGAACGACTAGCAGGCATTGGGAAAGGCGGCAAGGAAGAAGTGGGTCGGGGGATGCGGAGCGGCTGGGTTTGCAGGGCTTGGGGAAGGGGAGGGGGGACTTGCAGGGAATGGGTCTTGCACCAGCTTCACACCGGCCACAATGGGATGTGGAGTGTCTGGGTGTGCAGGGATCAGATGAGGGGCGGTGGAGGGGAGAGGGGACTTGCAGGGAATGGGTAACGGGGGGTGAGGGGGAGGAGGGGGAATAGCAGCTGGTGTAGTCAAGCATCAAGTCCATCTGTCTAGTAAAGCCAGTATGGTGAAATCCTGACCCATACAAATCAGGGGGAGATTTGCCATTGACTTGGATGGATTCTGGATTTCACGCAATTAGACTCAGCTGATTTGAGGTTATGCAATTTCATTTAAAACCATTTAAAATGAATTTTTAAAGCTTTTCACACTACTTTTAGCTGGGGGGGAAGGAATGTTTGAAAAAGTGCTATCAGTAGTACAATAGGTATATTGTACCTAAAGCTTGTTATATAATAAAAATAGAGTTTGCTAAAATTTATTTTGCTGTTTTGCTTTGCTTTTGTTTTGCTTTTCTGCTTTCCCTATAGGAATGACAGTAAAATGTGACCAGGTCTGTAAGAGTACTTGAAAAATGTATGATGCCTGCTCTGATAGGAATCTCACAGCTCTGGCATCGGAATTTAGATGTTCATCCACTATACTTACTTTCACACACATACGCATGCAATGCATGTTAATTACATTGCAGCTGTGCTCTGAATAAAGCCCTCGATGGAGCAATCTCCAGAGAGTAAATGAAATTATAATTGTTAACAACAACAGTTTTTAATACTTATTGATTTTCAATAAAATGAGAAGCATTGGTCAAAAGGCCAGCAAGGCAATAAGTAATATTGACTCATAAGGGCATACTTATGTCAACTGCAGATGCCTTGTTTGTTTTTTTGCTTGCTGTAGAAATGGTTCAAGCTATTCCCCAGCCACAGCATATTTTTAATTGTTATCTTCTCTTTGTTTTTAAGCATGCAAGCTTAAAGGCCTGATTCTGCTAACTTTACATCAAGTACCACTTACACATCCAAGTAGTCCTCTGTTGGTTATTTATTTATTTAAATTTATTCCCCAACCTTCCCCTAAAGGCTCAGGGCAGCTGGCAAAATAAGACTATAAAATACAAGTCCCCTAAAAACCTCACGCCAACTCCCCTATGAATCTCCATTCCCGTCTACCAAAAGCTTGGCCAAAGTGAAAGGTCTTACGCTGCCAGTGGAAGACACTCAGGTTCCGAATTAGATGAACCTGCAGAGGAAGGGAGTTCCACAGGACTGGGGCAGAGTCTGAGAATGCCTCTCTCGTGTGCCCCGGCTGGGAGGTGGTACTTGCAAGAGGGTGCTCCTGGCCCACCGCAGGGATCGCGATGGGACGTAATGGAAAAGGCAGTCTTTCAGATATGTGAGATCGAAGCCTTTATACGTCAAAACCAGCATCTTGAATTGTGCCCAGAAAGGTATTGGGACTTAGGAGCCAGAGCAGACTCCCAGTGTCAACGCGAGTCCTCATGTCTGTAAGCCTTGCAGAAGACGATTGAATACATAATGCAGAATACAGAATAGGAAATGGTGACAGTGCTGACTTGATTCTAGAAGACGGGGGTTAAGAAACTAAATCCTGCTATTCAATATCAGTTCTAGTTATTAAAGGAGGTAAAGGTTATGACCCTTTTTAAATTCACTTAATGTTTGCATAATTTAGATAACATGTTACCAAATAAAGAGAATATGCAAAAGGTACCCCAATAAATTGAACTAAAAGAATCTCTGAATGTAATCTTCTGGGTGGAGTATTGCAAGAGACTTGTTTCTTAGGTATAGAGCAAGGGGCTGGGCGCTAGAAGTCCTGCTTTTAAAGAGCTTTCACTGAGAGGCCAAGTGGATTTTTAAAGGAACAAAGAGGGATGGGGGTAAGAGCAGGTGGAACTGACAGAATGAAATAGCATCTTGATTGCCTTGGCTGGTCCTACACAGCATGTTTCCCGGTAATTTAAAGTCTGTGAATCTCAAATAGGGCTCAAAGTTCCTTTGCTCTTGTAGCTGTAAAAGATGCACTTAAGGAGAATGTTTCATGCTCAAGAGAATTAGCTTGTAACTCAGTGCAGTTTCCCTCTCTTCTCCCTGAAAGGGGATTTTCAAATCATATTAAAAAGGAGAACGTTTACTCAAAACGTGGTTCTATCTGGCCAATATTCCCAATGATCACCTTGCTGTATTTGTGCCTCCCAGAACCTCATTAGGAAACTAGCTTTAGCTTCTGTTCGATCTCATAGTCCAGGCGTGTAGTTGGGAATCCTCAGCCCGTGGGCCAATTATGACCATAAGTTGGTTTTTTATTTAGTCCCTTTCCAATTCCTAGATCTTGCCCCACCCACCCCCAGATCCAGCCCCTACCCTTGAATGCAAGAAGTTTGCACTTGGTGAGAAGTCAGCAGAAATGAGGGTGTGTATTCAAGGATAGGGGCCAAATCCAGGCCCTCCCCTCGTTTCCCCTGCCCCGAGCACTTGCCCAACTGTGTATTATCTAAGCATGCCTCCCTGCACCTCTCTACCACACCTTTATCTTTCTCCAGCCCACACCTGTGAATGCCTCATTGTTGCTCAAATAATGCTTCTATTTCGGCAGCTGAAATAAATTAAGACTCTGTGGCTTAAGCACAAATCTTCTCTCCTTTCGGAGAAGTTGCAAGACCTGGCTGTTCCGCCAGGCAGCTGGCAGAGGGAGATGGGTAGAGGTGGTGGTAGTGTGGATTGGGGGTGGGGATGTGTTATTTTTCCTCCTTTTATGATGTTTTATTTTGATGTTTTTAATTATTGTAAGCTGCCCCAAGCTGCCTGTGGCAGGAGGGGCAGGGTAACAAATTTTTAAAATAAATAAATAAACTATGAAACACAGAAATTTGGGTTGACATAGGCCAACATCTCTCCCTATGTTTCTGTATGACCTACTCCCCATTTTTAAATTGTCAATGTGGACCCCTAAAGCCAGAGCCAATCCACCGATGTAACTCTGGGATTACACTGGTGTCAATGAGAGCACCGGCATAGCTACCACAGAGACAGGAGGGACATTTGTCCCTGGGCCCATGCGGAGAGGCTCCCCTCCTGCCGTCTTGCGGCAGCGGTATGCAGCAGTATTGCCAACCCTTCTGTTTGAATCAGGAGGCTCGCTTACAAAAAATACATGTTGCACAGCTACAGTGGTTCCAGTTTAGTCCTGTAACATGTATTTTTCATAAGACAGCCTCCTGATTCAAACAGAAGGGTTGGCAATACTGCGTGGGATGCTTCTGGCACATCCTGTCCCTGGCATGGAAAGGAAGCATCAGAAGTGCTCTGCACGCTCTGTGCGGTCCAGGGCCTGCAGTGTGCGGGACTTCTCCCGAGAAAGCAGCAGAAGCAGGTGGCAGTGGCAGGTTTGTGGGGGGGCTGGATGGGAGCAGGGCGGATGTGTGGGGGCAGGAAGTCTGGGGGATCTGTGTGGGGGCAGGGAGGCTTGGTGGGAGGACTGGGTGGGGCAGGAAAGGGTAGGAAACGGGGGAGGAGGATGACGGGAGCTCAAGTCCATTTCTTGCACCTGGGCCCACTGCAAGCTAGCTACGTCCCTGAACGAGAGCAGAAATTGGATCTGGCGAATAGGAAGCCAGCACATTCAAAGAGTTACGTGATTTTTCTGTGAGGTGAGACCAAAAGTAGTGATTTTCAAAAGTAGTGACTGATTTGGGCCTCAATTTTTTCTGCTCAACTTGACACTTTAAAGCAGGGGTGGAGAACATCTGGCTCAGGGGCCAAATGTGGCCTGCAGCTGTTTTTATGTAACCCCATTCCAGTTCTTCACAAGCAGTGAAATACTGAGCTCAGGGTAAGGACAGAGAGGAGAGGGCATGCACACAAGGACCAGGGACAGATCCATCATCTGGGCCCTTGCTTTCCTGAGCACATCCCATAAACACCCCCATTCCTAACTTCTATGTGGTTCTTAGAGCTTGCACTAATTTTCCAAGTGGAAAAGATTCCTCAACGCTGCATTAAAGGGCCAAGCACATACCTTCTGAAAATCAAAACCTTTTATGATGTCTCAGGTGGGACATCTTGGAATCTCTTGGCTTAAAAATCCATGTTACTAAGCACTAGAAAAACTTGATGGGAATTCACAGCATCTTTACTCCTTAAAATGGGTATCTGGTTGTACAATATCTTGGTTGTACAATATCTCGGTGGTCTCGGCTTATTCCGTAGTGCCATTTGCAAAATTCCCAATCAGTTTATCACAGCTGGTAGCCTCAGGACAAGGCCACGGTCTATGGTCATGGGGCTGCTGCTCTAGGGTCATTCAGGTGAAAGAACATAAAACAAAGGGGAGCAATGGAAACACGCCCAACACCTGCCTGCCTGCCCACAGCTTGGCTCTGATGAATAAATACCTTCCTTTCATGAGCATTAAACGATACCACCCACAGCATGTGCAGCATTGACAGGAAGGAAGATGTGCTGTTTGGAGAGGGGGGACTTGCACTGGTTTAAGACATTTGCACGTGTGAACAGGTGGATAGTTATTAGTCCTTTCCGTTATGGTGTGAGTGGCAGAAAACTTTAGGAATTGCTGCTGGGTCAAAATCAGGGACTAGTCTCATCTCAATGCATGTACATCTGCAGATACAATATAATAATTTACACTTATTAATATTATTGATTTATAGAGGCTCAGCATGGCTTACAACAAAGAAAACAATAAAACAAATGCAACAAATAGAAATGTAAACAACAAATACAAATAAATCCTTACCTTCCCACTCCCCTACCTCTCACCCTGGGGAGTCCCCTTCCCCAGCCCCCTAATCTCTTCAGACAGTCTGTATCCCCACCACACACATACATCTATTGTAAGCCATCCCGGGCTGCCTGATGGCAGGAGGGGCAGGATATTCAATTGAAAAATAAATAAATAAATAATATACACACACACACTCGGAGGGGCTGTGGCCAGCCTCATCTCCCTTCCTCCCAACTATTCCCATAAAACCCCATCCCACCCATTCCCACTTCCCCCAACTCTCACCTGGGGAGTCTCCTTCCCCATCCACACCTCAACACATGTTACCACACACACACACACACTCAGAGCAGGCTGTAGTTGTCCCCACCCCCCAGTAAAAATAAGAAACCCCAAGTACAACATCATCTTGCAAAGACCCCCTCAATTATAATGAACAGAAAACCCCTTTCCATAAAACAACTTTTAATAATAAATATAGTGTGTGTTTATATATGTGATATAATGATACTATATAAAAATCTCACCACGCAGATCTTTGTTTTATTTATTTATTTATTTTATTTTATGCATTTCTACCCCACCCCTCCTGCTATGCAGCTCGGGGCGGCTTCCAAAATATCAAAACAATAAAATCAATTTAAAACCATTCAACATATTATAAACATTAAAACAGGGCAACGAGCAGCATAAAACCCATAATAGGTGGGGGCACTAAACACCCCCCCTACCCCTCCCTCCCAAAGACCTGGGCGAACAGCCAGGTCTTACAATGTCGCCGAACTGTTAACAGGCTGGGGGCCAGGTGAGCTTCCTCCGGAAGGGAGTTCCAGAGCCGCGGTCCCACTACCGAGAATGCCCTCTCCATCGTGGCCCCCCGCTTAACACGGGGGACCTCCAGGAAGGCACCCCCGGCGGACCGCAGGAGCCGCTCTGGGGCGCGGAGGGTGAGGCGGTCCCTAAGGTTTTAGAGGGCGTGTTTCTTATACAGAGTGTCCTAAACTGCTCTGAAAATCAAAGAGCTATGCTTTGCTTTTCCCAAGCTGCCCACTAATCCCATTGAAGCCAATGGAGGCTGGAGGCGCGCCACCCATTTGACAATCTGGCCATGTTGCTCCGTAGTCGCGCAGGCAAACCGAGTGGCAGCAGTCCCTGTGCACTCTGACATGGCTCACACCCAACCTTAAGCACGGGAACCTGTTTTCATGCACCGTGACAGTCATTCAAGACAATCGGGAAGGATAGCAGTTTTAATGCTTCCCGACAGGGCGGCACTTCTAGCACCATCCATCTCCCCTCTTCCCCCAGCATTAGAGCTGAACTTAAATCCCTAATGGTGTATGAGTCTTATTCTTTGACATGTAGATGAGAGTTTACCTCCTAATATATTGAACATTTTTGTATTAGTCAAATATTACCATGAAATATGTCTCTACAGCCAATAGTAATGTATCTGTGCTTGCCACTGGTAACAAATGTTTCTCTTTCTTTAAGGAACAATTTAAGGAAGCGGAGGAGATTTATCAGGCTGGGATAGAGAACTGCCCAGAGAGCTCTGATCTGCATAACAACTATGGTGTTTTTTTAGTTGATACGGGTAAGTGAGATGGAGCCAGGAGATTTATGCTGCCTCTGAGTTGTTTGGTTGCACTGGGGCAATTGACCGAGTTTGTTGGTTTTATCAGTGTAAGGGATGCCCAGAGCCTTGGATGGACACTCTTAGATTGTGGTTTAAAAATTCTAATAAATCCTGGCCCTGCTCTTGTGAGACTACATGGCCATTACCCGGGTTTGACATGATTCCTCATGAATGCTATTAGTCCACAGGAATGATACTCAGCTTGGGGGCTTTCATGTTGCGTTTGTCTCCACATTGCAGCAAGCTCAGCCTCTCCTCTCAGGGCTGAGTGAGGGCATTGTACGGTATCTTGACAACAACATGGCAATTTTTGCAGAAGAATATGGCCACTCAAAATCACAAACACGCAATCCAGGGTTCCAGTTCTTGGCAGTTTCTGTTCAGTGGCAAAGCTGAGGGGGGCTGAAGACTGCTGCTGTAAAATAGACGTCATTTTGAAATAGAATCTTTTGACAAAACAAAACAAAACCCCAAGACTCAATAGGGAGAATGGATTTCTCAGGGGATTGGTAATGGGACACTTACAGAGCTTTTCACTTCTGTTCGACTGGTTCAGATCCAGCTTCCGTGGCCACTGGTTGCTTACTGGTATCCACATAATTTACTTGGAAGTTTCAAAGGAGAGGCCAGGTCTGAATAGACAGAGAGGCTAAACTACCCTTCTGCTCCTAGAGGTGGTCCCTCCGGAGCAGGGTGCAGAGACACTGCTGAGGTAGTGTAGATTACACTTGCACAGCTGATACCCATTCCATGCCCCAGGCTGTGATGACTTCATGTCTCAACGTTAAATAGTTAACGCTTGGAAGGGAGACTTTATGGCAAGAAGAGTAAGGTTGGTGGTTCTGTGAGCCACTATGCTAGTAGGATTTTACCTTGCTCTGCATTGCTAGAAGTATTATATGAATGTCTAAAGTACCCGCAATGGCCCTGGTGCTGAACCTTCATGACAGGTTGGAGACAGGTCCTTGCCCCAAGGGGCTTAGAGTCTGGGATGGACAAGGGAGGGGAGACAAGGTGGAGCATGGGGAAACATAAGGAGAGACAGGGATACTTGCAAGAAATTGCAGGTGAATGTGCTTAGCTTAGTTACAAGGGGAAAGAGGGTGATCCTGAATGCATAAGGAGAAGTATAAATGAGCAATGGTAGTTTTATAGTAGACCAGGGAAAGGGAAGTTAGGGCAACATGAAGTGCAGTGGGAGCTCTTGCCCTACATCAGGGGTGGGGAACCTCAGTCCCGGGGGCCAAATGTGGCCCTCAGCAAGCTTTTATGTGGCCCCTTTCCAGTGCCTGGATCTGGCTCCTGGATCCAGTCTCTGCCCCCAATCACTGAAAGACTGAGCTCAGGATAATGGAGCAGAGAGGAGGGCCTGCACACACAGGTAGGGGACAGATCCATGGTCCAGATCCATTAACTGGGCTCTCCTTTTCTTGAATACACCTGTTAAGCACCTCCTCCTCCAACCTCTCTGTGGCCCTCAGAGCTCGTACTAACTTTCAGTGCGGCCCCTGGGACAGAAAAGGTTTCCCACCCCTGCCCTACATGGTTATTGTCTTTCTGTTTTGAAGCATAGTGAGCACTTGCATCTCTCCACTAAATTAGAACCCGGCAGCTCCCAAGAACGTCAGCTCAGTTGCCTCAACTACCATGTCACTGGCTGAGTGGCCCACACTCACAGTCCTAGGAGACTAGAGACCTGCTTGCCCACACCCCTGACAACACACTTCCACTGTCTCCCACTGAGCAGTCGGGAGTAAAAGGGAGCATCCGGCATCAGTGCAGGGGGCTGGACTAGATGACCCCCTTATCCCCCAGGTGCCTTCTGGCCCTATGACTACTCCAGGGTTGTGACCTTGCCTGCCTGATTAGCTAGCAAACAGAGCCTGGTCCCTGGTTTTGCCTGGCTGCTGTCAAATGCCTTGTTCATGGTCACATTTAGTGCCAATACAGCCGTGTCAGAAGAGAGTTCCCAGGGAATAAGCTATACTAGTATGGATGGGTTTCTGTCAGGATTACCGTATCGAAGGCCACGTTCCAACAAACACTTATATTGATTTAATTAAGCCTTAGCTCAGTTTAACCCCAATACCATCCACACGAGCACCTTCAGGAGGAGGAAGAGGAGGAGGTTCTCCTGGAAAATCAGGAGGATATACTCCCCTTCAGTTTTTAAATCAGTTTAATTGTTTGTGTGACCTTCTCGGCGCAGCCTTGCTCTCCCTCGAAGCTGTCCTCTCTCCCCGCACCCCAGGCGACTCTGCTGCTGCTGCACCAATGGCGCTGCTGGGGAATAAGTTTAATTAAACTGATTTAGTTACTTCCATTTAGTTGCTTGTTTGAACATTTCAGAAGTGGAGTAGTTACTTTAGTTTAGTAAAACCAATTTAATAACTTCAGCTTTAACCTATTTGACAGAACATGGCCTACTACAGTTTATTTCAATTGAAGTAACTACTCCACTTTGGTAGCATTCAGACAGCTACCGTAAACTGAAGTAATACTGAATCAGTTTCCCCCACAGCTGAGGCCTAATGATTACTGAACCGTGGGCACCATCCACACACACACACTGGGCATTTTTATACACACCTTAAAGTGCTGGTCTTTCAATCTTCTGGGCTTACAAGTCCACAAGTAAGTTCTGAATGCATTCTTCACACAAACACTGCCCTGTGGCAGCTTAAAGTAGCCGCAGCTGTAGACGTGAGGGGCTGCCATGGAAGCCAAGTGACCACAGCTGCCTGGAGCAAAGCAGTTTACCAGGAGAACGCAGAAGTTCAAAGAGCCAGATGTTTAAGATCTGGGTGAGTGATTTAGACACACAGAAAGTTCAGGATGTAACAGCAAACATGCAGGAGAAATGTGTGTAAAAACAGCCACTGATAACTGTTCACATGAACAGTTAGATGAACAGTTACTTCCAAATGCAAACCAAAGGAGTATGCATTCCAGATTTTTCAGGAGTGCATGCCACTTCTCCTACTCTTGAATAACATCGGCTTAGTGCTCTGTTAGTAAAAGCAGAGGTAAGGCCCAAGTACATTGAATTCACTCTTCATCAGAATGTGGCCTACTTTAGATTGTTGCACCAGTACAGCTGCTCTGACTTCTCTACCAACCTAGTCCTGGCATAATAAACAGAGAATATAGGTCAGTCCTAAGGGTTCTTAGGGAATTTTTTTTCCTTTCAGAAAATCAGATAAGATTAAACATCCCACAAACATCCCACCTGCCCGTTTGTGACCTTAGTGTTACAGAGACTATCTCAAAGGCTCGGGAAATGCTTCTATCAGCTCTGCTAACTCAACTCCAGTATTTCCTAGTCTTCTTATTTTGTCTTGCTAAATGTGTCATTAAATATATTTTGTGTTTGTTGTAAAATTATGGCTATAAAGCAAAAATGGAGCCAGAGCCTGACCTGGTGCACTTAATTTAGCCTGGCTGAGAATATGGCCAAGAGCATACCACAAAGCAGAGTTCACTTTGTTTCTGGGATCTTGCCGCAGCGTCTTTGCATTTCTTACATTCTGGTTATTTTTCACAGTGCCACTCTGACATCTCTCTGCATGTAATATGCAGATTATGCGTGCATAAAGTGCCGTGAAACGCTTCAGTCTGAGAGGCAGTGTATACATGTACAATTATTATAAATAGCTCCTCGTTTCCCAGGGCTGGCAATCTGGCATCTTGCTTCAGCATGAAATTAACTTCAGCGTATTCATTTTTTAAAAATGTAAGACACTGATGAATGATTATAGTTAAGTAATTTACATAGTGATCTGTAGCTGATGAAGTAATGGATTTTCAGAACCAGGCCTGTCGCTTCTGGTTTAAGGAAAATACTAGTACAGCTAAGCAGCTCCACCCAGTGGTTGCAGTGGTGTATAGCAGATTTGATCAAACCACATTCTATAACATGTGGGCATTAACTTCTAAATCAAGGGTGGAGACCCTCTGTCTCACTCCCCCTTTCCATCAAGCCATTGCACCTTCTTCATTCTCCCCTTTAATGCTTTCATTTGATTGTAACCTGCCCTGGGCCTTAATGGGAAGGGTGGGATAAAAATGCAAATAAATAAATCTTGATCCCAAACATCCTGGTTGACTTACTGACTGCAGGGCTCCATCAGCACTTGTGCATCTGGGAGGTACTAACGGCTGGTTTGCTTTGCAGGGTCTCCAGAGAGAGCTGTGTCCCATTACCAGCAGGCCATCCAGCTCAGCCCCAATCACCACGTGGCCATGGTGAACCTAGGCAGGCTCTACCGCTCCTTGGGTCAGAACAAAGATGCCGAGGCTTGGTACAAGCGGTAAGGCTGCAGGAGAGATGCCAAGCTGCTCCCTTTCACTGTTCCAAAGCCCAGCAAGGAGGAAGAGCTTTCCGTGAGACTCTTTAAAAAGCGCCTTCTCAGCTAATGGTACCTTCTGAGGGTCGTGCAGAACTGCTACCCGTTCCTCAGCCAAAACCCACACCCTGCCAAAAATGTCAAGCCCTGCTCAGTGCAACCACACACTTGTGCAGCACAGCACTGCCGGGCAGGTTATGTTCCATTCACTATGGCCTTTTTTCCACGGACAGTGGTGGGTGGGGATGGGGATGCGGTCGCAGTGGATGGAGGTGAGTGTGCGCCCTTTTCCACGGGCACACACCCATCTCCACCCACAAAGCCTCCCCTGCTGTTTTGGATGGCTGTGTGGGTGGGTGATGGGTGGAGGTGGGTGGGTGCTCCTGGTGCACACACCCACCTCCAACCACCGCCCGTGGTGTTTCCACAGGTGGACACCCATCCCCCCACCCACTGCTGTGCTGTTCACACAGATGCCTGCCCCTACTGCCCACCCGCCCACACACCTAGCGGCTTATGTATGAACACTTAACTGCACCGCTAATGAGAGTAACTCCACAGTAATTTGTGGGTTTGTGAAAATGCTCTCATCCAAAATAGCTTTCAGGTCACTGTGGAGTTAACACCTCCTCACAGGAGTTATTGTGCTGTAAATTAGCTGCAGAGTTATTGTTTGAGTATTTGCTTGCCTTGGAGTAAGGTCTGCATGCCACTCATTCATGCCAATGTAAGGTGTATCCCATGATGCCCCACTAGCACAGAAGAGCAATCCATAGCATGTCAAGGGAAATGAACTACTGCTGTCCATGTGTACATTCTGCTGAGTAGTAAATAACTGCTTAGTAAATACCACCCCAGTTCGTTCCTCTGAAGCAAAGTGGTAATGTATAGAATCCCCAAATGAGACACATGAACTAGTGTGGTGTAGTGGATAAGATGCTGGACTTGGACCTAGGCAGCTAGGGTTCAAATCCTGTTTTAGCCATGAACTTGCAGAGGGGTGGCCTTGGGCAAGTCTCAGCCTTAGTTCCCCATCTGTAAAAAAAAATAAAAACAAAATTGAAATGTGTCTATCTCCCTGTGTTCCCCACACCCTTGTCCATCTTCGATTGCCAGCCCACTGGGCAGGGACTGGTCTCTGAGAATCTGTGACTGTAAAGTGCTGTGTACGCCTAGTAGAGCTATAGGGAGGAGGAGCAGCAACTGGCTTATTTGGGGTTTAGTCTAGTAACAGGACAGTAGCTCCCATGTTTCTTCCTACATTGCCCTATTTTGAGATTTAAGTATACTACCCTGGCCCCTTCTTGTGCTCCTGACCCACAGTCTGAGAGCCTCTGGGGTAGGAAAAGGACTTTCCTTTGCATCCTTGCAGCAGAGCTAATGTTTTTTCCCTAAAGACCCATGCTCTCAAGCCTTTGCAACCAGCATCCCTCAGCTGAAGACTTGGAGCCTGTTGGTGCCACTCTTTTCCAGGCAGTGGAGTGACTTCAGAGGACCCGCACTCCCGTCTCCCACCAAGGCTCTGAGCAGATGGACTCCATAGCTCTTCCCTTCCCCGTTGGCTTGTAGTGAAAAGCTCAAGAGGGGTATAAACCCCAGGTTTTCCTCCTGAGCATGGGGAGCACTCTCCTTCCCTAGGCCATCCCAGGATGGTGTTTTTTTAAATCAGGGGCAACCAAGAGGTAGATCACGATTTACTGGTAGATCACAAGCTCATCTCCGGTAGATCACAAATTAGTGTGGGGCAGGGAACTAGCCTATCAGAGATCATCTCTGGGGTGGAGAGCAGGACCAGCACCTCAGGTAGCGAGTGTCTCTAGGGAAGAGATGGGCCCGGAGAGTGCATCCAGCACAGCAGAGAAGGCTCTCTCTCAAGCAGAGCGCTCCTCCATTTCCAGGGGTGCCTCCACGCTGGAAGCCAGGAGGAGAGATCCCAGACTGGAACCAGTGGGTAGATCACCTGAAGATGATGCTCAGATCCAGTGGATCCCGTGCACCCTAACTCTAGCCACCCTGCTTTAAACAAAGGGGTATGCTCGGATGTCAGCCTCTCCTGATCGCTCTCCATTCCTCCCATCATGTAGGGCACTGAAAGTAGCACGGAAGGCTGAAATCCTCTCCCCCCTCGGAGCTCTGTACTACAACACAGGCCGGTATGAGGAAGCTTTAAAGGTTTATAGGGAAGCTGCAGCACTGCAGCCATCGAACAAGGAGATCCGACTGGCCCTGGTAAGTGTGTGAGTAAATCATGTTCATAATGGGGGTTACACACACTAAATAGTAAGTGGTCTGTGTACACCTATGCAGGGCCAGCCACAGTGGGCTTAATCTTGGATTGATTTCTAGACACTGCCTGTTGCCATAAATCATTATGGCTACAACTAGCGCTAGCTAGTATTCTGGGGATCTGCTATCACTAGACAGCTATCACAGGTTCCTTCTCCCGCTGCCAAAGATTGGCAGAAAAGCTACCATTTCTTGGTTTTTTGTTTGCTTGTTTTTCTTCCTCAGTGCAATTTACACCTCTAGTTTTACATCTGCAGTTCAACTGCAGATTGACATCTAAAGACTTGCAACCCCTACGGATACGATTTGTTCCCAGAATCACAATGAACTGCAACTTCCCAGATTTGCACCTGGAAATTCTATAGATTGTGGATAGAAATTGCCCCAGCAAAGAGAGCAAACTGCTTGAAAAGGTGCTTCTCTAATTTGAGCATAAAGGCTTTTTTTACTATCAATTTGCCTGCAAGGCACATGGTAAAGGATGAGTAAAAATAGAGGCAGGGAATTCAGACGGATTGATGGAGTGCATTTTTCTTTCATTGTGCTGGCAAAATCATCATGAAACCTTTGGAATGGTCTCCTACAGAACAGAATTTCAGGCTTAGTATTTTACACCTATAATCCGAGGCTGCTTATTAGATCCAGGCTGATCTCAACAATGTTATTATTATTAGTTACTTGGATGAAGGGGTATAGGGAATACTTAGCAAGTTTGCAGGTGACAGACAACTGGGAGGGGTAGCTGACACCTGGGAAAATAGAATTAGAATTTTTTTAAATCCTGATAGATTGGAAATCTGGGCTGAAATTAACACAATGAAATTCAACTGAGATAAATGTAAAGTTCTGCATTTAGGGAAGAAAAACCGAATGCATAAGTATAAGATGGGCGATATCTGGCTTGGCAGGACCATACACATGAGAAAAAGATTTAGAGGTTGTGGTTGATCACAAACGGAACATGAGTCAGCAATATGGTGCGGCTGCAAAAAAGGCCAATACAGTTTTAGGCTGCGTTCAGAGAAGCGTTGTCTCCAGACCTCACCTGGAGTATTGTGCCCTGTTTGGAGCCCCTCGTTTTAAGAAGGACATTGAGAAATTGGAGTGTGTTCAAAAGAAGGCAACAAAGGGTGTTTTCAAACGTGACGGTGGCCAGCTTTAGCGCACTTTACTCCACAGGCCACTGTCACCTTAGTTAGCGCCCGCCAGATGTTTGCACAAGTTGCATCCCACTCGTGGTGGCTGGCCCAGGCTGGGACTCGAGGAAATCAGAATTTCAGTCTTGAACCAGTGGTCCCCGAGTCGCAGCCCAGGCTAGCCATCACCATGGTCAGGATTCTGCAGCCCAACCAGGAGTAAAGCAGGCTTTCGCATTTGAAAGCCTGCTTTACTCACTACAGTCCGGAGTGACCAGGGGGCTGGGCACCATGGCAGCCACCATTGACTGCAGTGGCCACCTGTCGGGGGGGGAAGGGAGGCGGGCTGCTGTTTGTTCAGAGGCGGACTGCTGCTAGTTCCCGGCTGCAATGCCAGCCCCACACCAGACCAGGTGAGTCTGTGGCAGTGCTTCAGTGACATCACATTTGAAAACACCCAGTGATGAAGAAGGGTCTGGAAAGAAAATCATCTGAGGACAGACTGAAGGAAATTAGTATGTTTAGCCTAGCAAAGAGAAGGTTAAGGGGAGAAGTGATAGTAATCTTCAGCTATCTAGAGGGCTGCCACAAAGATGGCAAGAGACTGTTCTTCATTGCTACAGAGGGCAGAACTAGAAACAATGGGCTACAGGAAGGGAGATTTTTGTTAAGTAACGAAAAACTTACTAACTGACCTGTTTGCAGTGGAACAAGCTGCCTAGAGGTTGTGGACTCGGTCAGGGAAGTTGTAGCTTTGTCATCCTGCATCCAAGCAGGGGGTTGGACTAGATGAGCCTAAATGTCCCTTCCAGCTTGGATTCTGTGGTGCTCATGCATGTGACGCCTGGGAGCTCTCCGAACCTCGCACGTCTTGTTTTTAATTTGTTCTTGGTGCGGGGGAGTTTTCTGTTACTCTCAAAGGCCAGAATGCTCCTCTCCCGCTCTGCTTTCCTCGGTCTTACACCCTCTGGGCTCATGGTGCAGCCACTTCCCACCTAGCCAAGCCAAGAAGGGCTTGGTTGAGGCCCTGCTTGGCCTATTGTTCATTTGCCTTGAGAGGTTAGTGTTGAGCATCGTCAGTCATTTCTTCCTTCCTCTGGCCCCTGCCGCTCAGCACTCCCCATCCTTGACTTTTCAGAAACAAGAAGCTCGGGTTAGTAGCCTAGTCTTGTCCATATGTCAGTGCAGAATACTGTCACTCAACAGCTGGGCCAATTTAAAGCTTACCTTCGGACCAGGACTGCCATACTGCGTACTACGTTCACAGCCGTACTGACAACGCATTGAGGTTGCAGGAGAGGTTTCTCCCACCCGATAAACCCTTCTAAATGCTTATTTGCAGGCCCAGGTCTTGGCAATGATGGGACGAACAAAGGAAGCTGAAAAAATGACCAACCATATTGTGACAGAAGGGGCCGAGTGCCTGGAATGCTATCGCCTTTTATCAGCAATCTACAGCAAGCAGGAGCACTATAATAAGGTATCAGTGCTGCTCGCAACAGGGATAAACACTCAACTCCACGCTCGAGTGTCGAGATCAACTGGCTGAGAGTGCTGTCCAGGGCTTAATTTGTAGGGGGGCTTGCCAGGGCTCAGCCCCAGCAATTAAATTCAAGGAGGGGCAGAGCTCCAGAAAATGTTCCAGTAGGAGTGAAAGACCAGGATACGGCCAATATTGGCCATTTCAGGGCTGGAAATAAAGCCAGAAAGACCCTGATTGGTTTATTTGACTTTGATTAATGACTATCCTGCCCCATACCCTGTGCT
Organism: Sphenodon punctatus; assembly: GCA_003113815.1. Lineage (NCBI taxonomy): Eukaryota > Metazoa > Chordata > Lepidosauria > Sphenodontia > Sphenodontidae > Sphenodon > Sphenodon punctatus. The sequence continues at coordinate 892,475 of QEPC01009092.1, read as the reverse complement.
GGTCATCGTATAGATTAAATCACAAGAACTCCTGCTTTATAGTCAGCTGTAGGGAGTCAGGGTGGTCCAGTGGCTGGGCTGCTAGCTGAAAACTAGTGCTCTGACAAGCTTTAGGGCAGGGGGCCTGGCTCCTGGGACAGGGACTGTTGCTTCTGGGGCAGGCTTGAGTCCCAACAATTATTTATTTATTACAAATTAAGAACTGATCTTAGCAGGATCAAGTCCAGATCATGAGTAGCCACAAAATCTGACCCAAACAACGTCAGGCAGAGCCAGGGCAGAAGCTGCTAGTGTGAAGGGGGCAGTCAAGAGTGCATCGTCAATGTGGACCAAGGGTCAGATTCCAGGAGATCAGGCCAAGGTGGGTCACCCAAAACTGTTGGTCAGTCTGGACAGCAGAGCCAAGGGGCAAACTGGTTCAGGAACTGGCAGATGGGACACAGGCAGGAACGAGGAGCAAGACACAGGCAAGATTGAGAGGTGGAAGCTGGGTCAAAGCGGAGTGGGAAACAGGGTACAGGAACTCACATCTGCTGGTGCAGCTGGGTGGCTTTATGAATGGGCAGGAGCTAATCTGGAGCCCATGTGGGCATGCATGTCTACAGCAAGGGAGCCTGGAGAAGAGTGATAAAGACCAAGCCAAAGTCCTGTGGTGGTGCAGCTGCAGCTGCAGGTGGCTCCAAGAAGCCAGGACCTGTGTCCTGACATGGAGCTAGCTCTGAAATACGCAGAGCAATAGGCAACATCAGTGACACATTATTGATGAGTCGAGTGTGCTGTAACTCATTTCTTTTATGAGGTGCTTCTGCTTATCCAGCTGACAGAAAGGAGGCCAAGTGCCTGGATTTTTTAGAGGTTGCTGAGCATTTTCAGAGGTTGGTAAGCTTCTCTGAAAATCAGACTGTAAGGTGCCAGGATTTCAGTTTTCTGAATTTGTAAGCAGGCCTACTGAGAGAAACGTGAGCCCCCAGTGCATTCTGGTAGCTGGAAGCCACCCTCTTTCACCATCGCCTAGTGCAGCGTTGGGCAGCCTTTTCCCTTCCAGGGGCCACTTTGAAAATTAGTACAAACTCTGGGGGCTGCACAGTGGTTGGGGGGTGGGGGTGCTTAAGGGGTGCACTCAGGAAGAGAAGGGTCCAGACCATAGATCTGTCCCACTTACTCTTTCAATGCTAGTGGGTAGTGTGGTAGGGTGGTCTTACAGAGCCCCTAGAGGGTGCTGGCAGGCCACCCCCTGCCCACAACAACCATGTAAGCTGTCTAGCTGCCCCAGTGTCCAGTCAGCATGTGGACCTAATCCTGGGGTAAGTAACTGCCTGCTGAGTATCCAGACTCACTAAGCCTCCCCTCAAGCCAGGCTTATCGCCACCGGTAGTGCTAAAGTCCAATATCCTTAAGGTTCAGACCCACCTGGGTGTCCTAGGGACCTTAGAAAGCCCACAATCTGTGTAATAAACAACAGGACGCTGGTCCCACCTTGATGTAGGCAACACCAGAGTGAATCCCTTATTCCTCCATTCACCTCTGTAGTCCTGCTGGCGTGTCATGGGGGAGAGCTCTCTGGAGAGAACCTTCTCCTACAGCCACCTTCAGCTAACTGGGTTTTTGACTTGGATAGCCCTTGCACATGCCCAGTTAGGCCCCTGTTCTTACGAGCATGCCTGGGAACATAGCCTCCGAGTCCTGCCTTAACCCCTAGGGAGCATGCTCCTGGCCGGTTTTCATTGATGTTTTAGGATAGGTTTTATATTGTAATATTTACATTGTTTATCATTTATATTGTTCGCCACTTAGAGCTGCCTGTGGGCAGAAGGAAGCAGGCGAGAAGATTTTATAATAAATAACTAAAATTAATAAATATTAGCCCCTAGCAGGAATGCACATGTGCTTTGTCTCCAAACCAGGCTAAAGTCCTTGCAGCCTGCTATGCTTTAAGGGGCCAAAAGCCCCAGTCACAGGCACTCTGCCACAGGTAGGAACTGGATCCAGGGGCCACATAAAAACTAGCCATGGGCTGCATTTGGCCCCTGGGCCTGAGGTTCCCATTCCTGGCCTAGTGGCTGACCAAGGGTGAAAACAGACATGACGCTAACGCCATTTTTAACACCGCTTTAATATTTCTTATGCATGTTGCAGGGCTACGTAGGGCACCAATACAGCCCTGAAACATGCATAATAAACGTTAAAACGATGTTAAAGTGGAGTTAGCATCATGTCTATTTTCACCCCAAACTAATTTCTGTAGAGGCCAGTACTTCATTCACATTATTTTAGTTGCAGTCCTCTCCCAGTCACTCCATAGATGCCAAGCTTTACTTCAAAAAAGAAATTCTGGGGGAACGGGGCTGAGCATGGTGTCCTAGCACACTAATACCCCATCTCCTCCCATTCACTCCCCCCTGCACGAGGCTGGGGAGGCCTCCAGCTGCCAGATTCCACTGGGGCTCCCAATTTAGTAGGTCTCCCTCCACGTAAGGAAGCAGGACCAAGCAGAAATTTGGAAAGTGGGGTGGGTGTGTTTTGTGTGGCTTAGTAGCCTATATAGATTCAGACACCATAGTGGCAATGGGGAAAGTGTAAGGCCTCCAAGAAAATAGAAAATCTTATACTCTCCTTTGTCTTTCCACAGGCACTTGAAGCCATAGATAAAGCTCTCCAGCTGAAACCAAAGGACCCAAAAGTCATATCTGAGCTCTTTTTTACTAAAGGAAACCAGCTAAGGGAACAAAACCTGCTTGACAAGGCTTTTGAGGTACAACGACTTTAAGAACACTAAACCACACACCTATTTTCCCAGTGTGTCTTCCAAAGCCCTTTTTGTTTGGCCGTGCTTTTTAACCTGCGATATTTTTGCTTATTCAGAGCTATAAAGTGGCTGTAGAACTGAACCCAGAGCAAGCGCAGGCCTGGATGAACATGGGAGGGATTGAACATATCAAGGTATTTTTCCTCAGACTCAGAATGAAAGGTGCCATCACGCACCCAGGGTGGGTAAAGTATCCCCTGGAGCTGGGCCTCAGAGTGGAGAGAAGTGCGTATGGAGTGAGAAATGAACCCAGAGGGGAGTAGCAATGGCAGCACGTGGCCCAGAGCCAGTGGCCAAGGGGCTGCCTCCTGTGGCAAGCAGAGGGAGGGAAGTGTACTTGAGAAAGCTGCGAGGCAAAGTCTGCCTCTCAGGAGGGGGAGAATCTAGGGATGTTTCTATGTGTTAGGATAGTTATGGTGTTCCTGTGTTTTTGTGCATGTTTGTCCATGACTGCCTGACAAACCCAGCAGGCCCTGGTGTAGGTTGACACGTAGCCAAGGTTACACGTGGACACACAGCTATGGGTCTGGGAGGGAGGAGCTGGTCTAATGACGTCAGAAACAGACCAGCCCTACCAGCACAAAACGTTTGCTAGGGTGGCTGTCCCAATCTGTTGACAGCATTCCCAGCCTCCCCCCAGCTGGGCATGCTGCTGCTAGTCTGAGTGCTCTGCGGCCAGCAGGCCTAGCAGGGAAGGACCTCGATTTCGAGGTTTTACAAATCTGCTTTTAAAAATAATGCGCGAGTCGCTAGGCACAGCTGTTTTCAATAGCGGCCAGCAACTTCTGGTACGTGTAAACGCTCCCCGCGCGACTTTTTAAAGAGCGGATTTGTCAATCTGCTAAATTCCCCGCTCATCTAAAAACGCCCTTAAGAGCTGATAGCAGAGTCGTGGGGGCATCTACACACGTGGCAGCATGACAGGAGTTCACACCCTGCTACAGATGTGGACAATATGTAGAAAAGCCCTAAGTAGAGAGGAGTCTTCTGTGACTTTCTGAGAGGGGAAGTGGTGGGGGAAGAGTATAAAACAGTTTGGATCTGGGCCTTGTTTTGCCTCAATCCACCTCTGAATTTATAAATTCTGCACTTATAAATTCTTGTTAAATGTTCTGCGCACCTTGTAAGTAACTCAGCCTCAGTTAAGGAGTGTATGGCCGGTAGGCGATAGCGTTTCAGTGTCAGAGAGACGATATGGCTGATGGTTTCTCCCCCCCTCTCTACAGGGAGACTATGTTGCTGCCCGTGGCTATTACAAAAAAGCTTTACAGCTAGTTCCAAATAGCAAACTGCTGAAGGAGAACCTGGCCAAACTGGATCGCTTAGAGAAAAGGCTGCAGGAAGTCCAAGAGAAAGACCAGACGCAGCGCTCGGAGGTGGATGGGCTGAGATGAGTACCCCCGCGAGAAGAGAGAGAGCAGTGGAAGGCCCAGTTTTCCCACTGGAAGAAGCCACACAAAAGGAGCTTTGATGCGACTCATCTCAGATGCACACTTGTGTCATCAGACCAATGGAAGTCTCACTGTTCCTCTAGGGTGGGCTAAAGCAGGAGTGAAACCCCAGTTTTAATCTAGGTGTGTGGTTGGCTTTACCTCATACCCACTTCTCTCGCTGGCTGAGCTAGCAAGGGCTTGGGTGGCATAGAGGTTAAGCATCTATTCAGAGTGGTAAGGCCTGGAGCGGTGCTTCTCCTCATGCAGCACTGACAAAAGGAGTGTAATCAGTGGCCTTGGCAGTGTCTCTTATCAAGTCCCCATGGCAGTGGTCAACAGAGAGAGCTGGTGAGGGGTTAGAGCTGCACAAAATGGCAGCAGATTCTTAGGCTCTCACAGACATTTTTTAAATGACCCCCGGAGCTGGAGAATTGTGTTTGCTGTGCCTGGGAAGGATGCTGGTACAGCTAGTCCTTTTTCAGGACAGCCTTAGCTGAATCAAATGATCATTTTTGTAAATATTTAGATTCATTAGATCACAGCATCATCAGTAGTCACACAGATTTTATTTTTCCAAACAGAAATCATTTATTTCTCAAGAGCAAATTTGGAACTGTCCAATGAAAATGTAGACATCTAAAAAGGTGTGAAATGATCTGTTGTTTTATAGCCTCCTATAAAGGATCCTGGGACTCACAGTCACCCTGATAAAAGAACTAGCTGCTCATAATATTTTTATAAGGTAGAAGTACAAAATGGTTAGGGAGGTTCTGACTGGCTGCAAAGGTCTTGGATTTATTTATTTGTTAGGGGTCTTGGGGGGGGGTGGATTTTGAGAAAAGCTCTTTTTCATGGTGAGGTTGTGCTTGAGAAAATGTAGGATTTCCCCTACCCCCTCAACCTTGGTGACTGTCGTCTTAGAGGAGCAGCTGATCATTCATGCACACCTTCTTTGAAATGCTGAGGCAAGTGGGAAACCAAGTTCACTTCGGAATCTGGGCCCTTATTTTTGAGTGTTATTTATTTTTAACTTATAAAAGGTTTAATATATATTATTTTTCTCTGTTTCTAAGTGTTGGTAGACACGGACACCTTTCACGGCTGAGAATGCAGCTTGTGTCTGTTGCTTTTATTTCACAAAGCTGGAGAGGATGGCCCTGTGGGGGTTGTGTCTGAAGAATTCTCCTGCAAATACTTTATTTCTGCTGGATGCAATAGAGCTAGGATCTCTCATTACCTCCGTGTCAGATACGTGGGCGTCGTAGGATTTCAGTAGTTCAGCTAAGGTGGGAATCTGACATGAGATTAGTAACTGTGGTAATTAAGGAGATGAGTTTGATAATGATTGAGACATAGCCCTTTTGCTCTGGACTCCAGCCCATGTTACAAATGAAGAGGAGTGTGGGACCCTTAGCTTCTCTCCCTCCATGAAGCCATCCTGCAGTTTGGGAATGGGTAAGTGCAGGCTTGCCAAGTCTCCGGGGCAGCAAGGCCCAAGCTGTAGGGGTGACGCGATGGCAATGTCGTAACAATACACAGCTCTGTGAAGGGAGACTGTCACAGCTGTCGCACACACGTTGTGCATGTCTCTTGCCAGTGCTAGCCAGCCCTCACTGTCACCAGCACCAAGGGCACTCTGAAATTCATTACACACATCTATAGCGGTAAACATGCTCCACTTAGTTTGAAGGGTTGAGCTTCTGAATGATCAGCAAAGTCAGTGATAGGATGACCTTCCCTCAAATCAAGACAGGTGAGCCCCCAGATCTGTGTGCAGTCTTGGAGCAGTTCAGAGGGGTTCTCTGTAGGCAGAGGAGTCACACACACACACACACACCTTGAATCTGATTTCATGGCCTCTGCTTCTGTTTACCTCAGAGTTGATGCTGTCACTTACGACTGACTGAATGGTTCTGGGAGTTCAGTAACAGAGCTGTATGGAGGTTAAGGAAGATTGTGTGTGTGTTTCTCCCTCCTGATCACTTCACTTTGTATAAACCACATTCTTTTTTTATGGGGGGGTGTGGAGGGGAAATTCAGACCAAAGCCTAGCAAACAGACTCTGGGTGGAAACAGACATGACGCTAACCACACTTGGTCATTTATGCATGTTGCAGGGCTGCATAGGGCACCAATACAGCCCTGCAACATGCATAAATGACCACCAAATGTGGTTAAAGTGTGGTTGGCGTCATGTCTGTTTTCACCCCCAGTTGGCATGTGGTGGTCTGCTCTTAGCTGACAAAAATAGCATCGTTTCCCTTCAACGCCCTTCCAAATCTACTTGTTCTCCTGTTTTCTGTGAGGAAAGAAAGGCTTTCTCACCCCCTAGAGTTGTTTTTTGAGGCCTGCATATGGGTAACAGCAGTTGTCTTGCCATGAAGGGCGTTTTACATGAACACTTATTCTGGAATTAGATTATTATTCCCGGGATGATTTGTTCATTTAAACACAGCATTCAGTGATTATAATCCCAGCATCACTGAAAAACCCTGGGATTACAAACCCTCTTTTTCGAGGGTTTGTAATATCTGCTGATTAGGTCCGTCTAAGCAACGATCCCAGGATTGGCATCACAGAGTGTTATGGCAAGAGTTGACATCTTCTCTATGCAGTTCTGCCTCTGTGGCATCTAGTAGCACATGACTGTGGGGCGATCGTATTACCCCTGTCATCCTCAAGCAGTGCATTGCGGAGCACCAATTTTAAATACCTGCAGAACAAAGGGACGAGTTTCCATTTTCTTCAACTTAGAAATCAGTGCACTGAGCACCATGGGATCGATAGTCATCCCAGATACACTCAAACTGGGATAAGAGCAATGTGCTATTCAAATGAAATGGCCGTGTAAACAGGTACCACTTGTAGTCCCTGAATAATAATTCCGGGATCATTTTCTCCTAATCTCAGCCTAAAGCGTCCATGTAAAAACGCCCTCAGCTTTGGAGTAGAAAGCCGCCCCCCCTCCCCCCCTTCCTGGTGGTAATTATAGATTCTTTGTGCCTAATTGCTCCTCATGGAATATTATCATAAGAGGTCGGTCTTGCTGGTGTTTGTCTCAGGCTGTATGTAAACACAATAGTGGGGTCTCTAGGCCTTTTCAACAGGAGCTAGTTGGAGGCAGACCTGTGCGAATATAGATAGAGGGGTAGGGCAGATAATCTTTGGGAGGAACTAGCACTTCAGCCAATTTCCAGTAGCTGAGTTTGTTCGTGGTGCAGGCCATACAAGACGATCTGACTTTAATCCTGGGAAGGAGGGGCTTCTCATCTGTGTATGCCAGGAAGATTACAGCGGGAGTACATGAACGATTGTGGGTGAAGCATCATTTGTGTCAAACTGCCTTGCTTCTAGACAGCATCACCCTCACTGGAAGGATAAATATCAGAACAGATCTCAGGATTGAAGAGGCATGTGCTCCTGTACTGCAAAGAGACCTGCATACCTGGATAGAGACCAACTGAAATCAGTGGTTGGGATGAGGTCTCAAGTGTGACAATTTGTACACACCTGGGCCTAATCCTGTGAGAAGTCGAGCATTCTGAGCTAACTCACTCTGAGCTCAGTGGGAATTCAGCACCCCACAGGACAGGGCTATTGTTGTCCTACCAAAGCCTTGGCTGGCAGGGAAGATACTGTCTGGTGGTGTGTACAGGGTGGTGTACCCTGTACCTGAGTCTAGCCATTTTAAAAAAAAGTTGCTTGTATCAATGCTACGTGCAGCCCATGATCAGAAGCTTCTAGGAGAAGTTTGCCCTTAGAGGCCTAACAAAAAGACTAAAAGGATACAGGGTGACGACACCGGGGGAGTTGGGGGAGAAACGTTGCTTTTTAAAATTGTGTGAAATATTAATTGAGCTTCCGTAAATACAAGTACAAAAAAAAAAATTATTCAGTCAGTTAGCTTTCGCCATAGCCAAAGTAAGTAAAGTAAAATGACAGAAATTTCAATTCTGATTGTCAGACGTAAGCTGTTGAAATGTGGCCACCAAGATTAGTTTTAGGAACAGGAAGGGGTGTTTTTATAAAGCATACTTTGCAGAGAAAACCTGTCTTTCTGCCATCCGCTGGAAGTTTTGTTTGGCTTCTCGAACTGGAATAATAAATAGTTTCTGTGTCATCACTACTTGACCTAGGCCTTTCTCACCCGGATAATCCTGGTACACAAGTGTGAATAGTCCTTGAAGAGTTCTCTCCTATAAGGACATAGGTGCAGTCCTTAAAGTGCTGTGCTGGCCCACATCCCATTCACTTCCATGGGGCTTGTGCTGGTGCAGTGCACTTTGCGAGATTCCTCCTTAATACAAAAACAGATAGTGGCCCCCCTCCTCTCTCAGACATGAAATACTGTTGCCGTGGCAGCTTCTCAGATGGGCAACCCACCAGTATGTGGTTGGTTTGGTTAGAGAGAATGGGTTTGCCTACTGTAGGGTTTTCTTCTCTGCCTGCAGCTACTGTTTTGTAAGTTGCAATTGCTTCCCAACATATGAGAATCCTCCTCTTATGGCAGTCTGTGGAGGACAGTTTAATCCCAGTGTAAGCGAGAGAGGCTGAGCAAAGATGCTCATGCAACAGGGTTAGAGTAACTTTGGGGAAAGGCAAGCTCATTTCAATAATTCATCTTTACAGTCTAAGCCTATGCTAAATAATATTAAATAAATGTGCCCCTGGCAGAGGGCTTGTGTTCCTTCGACTCTGATCCGGCACAGAGGCTGTGGTGATGGATGGTCTGCAGGAAAGCAGGCTTTAGTCCCTGTGGGTGCTGTAGCTCTCTCCAGGATGGGGAGGGAAACGGAGCCAAGGATGACTGGAATGCACGTGTATTGGTCACAGAGCTGCAGCTGCCACATGCATGCTACTCCTCTCCTGGCAACCCCCTCCCGCCCAAAGATGTAGTGGTGCTGGAGAGGCCCAAAGCCAGTGTAGACCCAGCCCCATGATAGTCCACAGATGAGGGTTGATCATAGTCCATTGTTTCAAAAAATTCAGGAACCTCTTAAGCACATGTCTCATTCCATTCACAAGAATGGTTCCATTTATTTATTTATTTTCCCCGTTTTTACTCCGTCATTCCCAATAAGGCTCAGGGCAGCTTACAAAATACATAAAAACATATAATAAAAGCAACTAACCACCCACACCCAGCAACCCTCTCCCCTAACCCCTCCACCCAACCCTGTCTCTGCCTGCCAAATGCCTGGCCAAACAAAAAGGCCGTACATCTCTTCCAGAAAATGAGTGTGTTTGAGTCTGCGTGCCCTCGTAAAGCCTTCATAGGCAGTTGATACTTGCAAGAGGGCACCCTTAGCCGACTTCAAAGGCCATGATGGAACATAAGGGAAGTGGCCGGCGGTCTTTCAGATACCTGGAGCCCCAGCCGTTTCAGTTGGATAAAAGGTTTTTCTGGGTAAACCAGTGAAGTGATCTAGGGAAAGCCTTGCTGTGGATGATGAAGAGCAGCGTCCAATAGGATGCACTAGGTTTACCTCATCCACAAGTAAGCTACTGCATGTTAATTTGCAATAAAATTGATTTCATTCATTCTAGGAAACATTCTCTACCTCTGCTTTTATATGGCTCATAAAAATATGAAACTATAAATACTTTGGTTTCTTCCTACCTTTGTACTTTAAGCATGCGCAGCACGTATTGTAATTGACAGCTTGATCTTTCCATGTATTACGTGGCATTGCCCAAACAAAACCGCTACAGTCAAACATCATCCAAATGTGAAATGGAGAATTAACCCAGAGCTAAATAGAAAGGACATGAATGCAGTGATTACAAATTACAGTAAAATGATCAACTAAACACTTTGCCTTAGTATTTCTTACCTGAGTTAATGCTTTGAATTGAGGGAGAGGTTGTGGGGTTGGTTTTTTCATATTTAAATCCAACACTATCCCCAGAGGAAAAGTCAGGAAAGATATTTACATATTTCACTTGGACGCTTTGGGCTAGATTTTCACAAAGATACGCAGGCTAATCATTTTAGATCAGGGACTTGATTAAATGTCATGCACATGTTTGCACTGAAGGAAAACTGCCTTATTTTCAGAGTGCAACAGAGCTGGAGTGAGATTTGGAAATCTCTGTGTGTGCACATGAGCAGAATTATGCTTGCTGCTGTATGTTTTTTGTACACCATTTTTTTCTTAAGATATTAATACACTACTTTTACTTGCTCCTGCCTATTTGCTTCCTCATGGCTGTTTGTTGTACACTCCCAAAGACTATGATTCAGCAAAGCACTTAGGCACACTTATATCCCACTGAAGTTAATGCATGTGTTGGCAATGGTATGAAATTCCTGTGTACATTTAACTTAGGGCACACCTGGTAACTTATTGTGAAAATCTAGCCCCAGAGGGTTCTTGCCTTAGGGGGACTGGTGCAATACTTTAAGAATTTTGTGTTTTGCTTTCATCTACACTTTAACCAGAGCAGTCAAAATAAAAACTGCTTGGGCTGTAATAGTGTTTGAAAGTGGCAACGCTGCTTCCGGTGATCACTAGAACTTTGTGCAAGTCTTCCTTGCAGTGTTTGTGTTGATTTGCTGGGAAATATGTATGCAATTATCTGTGAAATCAATGGTTTCTATGCATTGTTTTTAGATAATCCCCTTTGCCTACAGTGGATGTCATGACATTTTTTTCTTTTATCATGTAAGAATTATTTACATTGACTTATTCATATTGCCCCTGTTTCTGTATCTGGGTTTTTTTTAATCACTTAAGCATATTTTTCTCTTCTTTCTTTAAAATCACCAATTATTATTATTATTTTAAAAAATAAACATAAATGCACAGTTATAAGCATCTAGATATATGTCAGTGATACAGGATTTTGGAAAATCTTTGCTTTTTTCACTGTCAGATGTATGGATCATTTTTGCCTAAAGATACTATAACAGTGGAGAGGTCTTTCCAAAAGGAAATTATGTAGATGTCTATTTTGTATAAAAGCGATAAAACAAACCAATGTGTCTGGTTTTAGTCTGTTGCGTCATGCGGTCACCCCATGCAGTAGAATAAACCAGTTGATTCTGGCTGTTTAGTACTGCCTGGCGCTAGTCCATAAAACTGGTCTGGGTATGAAGTGAATGGGTTTCACACAAGCACTAAGGGCTAGGATTGGCACAGAGGAACTGGAGGATCGGGCTGCTAAGTTCAGATTGTGATTTCACACATAGGGCATGTTCGGTCTAAACCAAGGTTGCCATATAGTCTATATTTTAAGGAACATCCTGAATTTAAAGCTCCCAGGACCTCGCACCCCACCGCTGGGGCTGGGAGGAGGGTATAAAGAGGTGCAGTTGCACCCTCTTGACTCCCGTTAGCCCTGCTCCTTTGGTGGGGGTCAAGCCAGGGCCACATTTGAAACAGATTGGGTCAAACATACCTCAAGTTCAGGGTTCTCATAGCCATACACTCTCTCTCGTAAGCCAGACAAACCCTTATCCTGCCAGCCCCCTTATGTCAAAGCTCTACCCCAACACTTGCTGTAACTGCCTGGCCTCTACACCTCCATGCCAAGTGAGTTTTACTGTTTACACAGTCCTCCTTCTGACAGTAGAGCATTTCCCACACTCCAGCCAATTCTCCTGTGTGGATTTTTTCTGACAGATTGTAGCAGGGCAAGCTAGAATGGAGCCTGGCCCTTTAAGGAAGATTCGCGCTGGCCTGAGTTAGCGCCAGCTAAGCAAGCAAGGCTGCGGCAGCGCATGACAGTGTCTTAATGGGGCACAGCAGCGCAAGCCCTCATTACATTTGTAATGCAGTCATGGATCCGGAGGGTTGTGGATTATACTCCAAAATCATTTTTCACTTTCATTCACTTCAATGGGACTATGCTATGGCCTGGTTGGCCTCCACCGTCTCCTGGTCTCCAGCTTTGGATTAAAGTCTTGTCGGGGTGGGACGCCAGACAAAATATCAGTATCAGTTTTTCAGTTTCGGTTCCCCTGTGTCTCAGCTCTCCTATCAATATCGGATCTATCGGTCTCAGTTTTTTTTCCCATGAAGTCAATGGGACAAAGCTTGAAGAAAACGCCACTGAATCGGCAGTGGCGCGGCGCACATGCACAAAATAGCCACCGAGACCATTCTGCGCATGTCCAACCCTAATCCAAAATGACGCTGGCAGAGTTGGCACCATTTTGAAAGAGGGCAACTGTTCTGCACGTGCATGGACTGGCTCCCCAAATGGGAGCGAAGTTGCGGTACAGCCCTTCAATCGATTAGACTCTCCCCCAGGGCCCCCCGGGCACAATTGTGCCACCATAGGGGACCAGGGGGGACTGTACCGCCACCCCGGAGCAAAGCGAGCTGCATTCCCCCGGAAAGGAGGGTGGGGAGCCCCCAGCTGCTGTGGTGGAATGGCATGTGAGTACAGGTGTCCGCTGTGCCGGTCGTCCCCCCGGTGCCTCGCCAGGTCCTGGGACAGGTGCCCTTATGCTTGCCTGCTTCATGCGTGGCCCCAGGGGCAGCTACACTCACAGCGGCCCCAGCCCTACAGGTGTGGCCCCAACTGCCCCTGGTGTTGTACCAGCAGCCTGAGCTGTGCCCCTCCCCACCACCCAGAGGTGGGTATTCAGCTGTCTCTGCCCCCATGGGGAAGCATTTGTTGCCAGCAGCACACAACAAAATATGGAGGGGGGAGTACATGGATATATTTGCACTCCTGTTCAGAGATCCCAGAGTGGACCCCGCTGATCAGGAAGACAAAAAAAGAAAAGGAGTGCTTCCACTGCCCAAACGAGTGGGCCACCAACATGCTAAAATATGCCGACATAGTCAGAAGGGCTTATGGCGTTGCGTGGCTCCAGTATGACGAGACCTTTCACCACAGAGCGACTTTCACTCCTGACCTTCGCTGAGATGTGCATACACAGGCCCTATGGTTGGACTGCGTGACTGATGTGGCCAATGCCCCAAAGTCAGACAGCGGCCATGTGCTGGTTCGAGGTGGAGTAGCCCTGGCCAATGAGTTTTTTGTCCCGAAGGACAACCGGGGTCCCCCTCAGGAGCTGCATCCTGCTGGGAGTTCAACAGGGCAGGAAAATGCACCCACCAGAACTGCCGATTCCAGCATGCTTGCACGAACTGTGGCGGCCCCCATGCCACATCCATCTGTTACAGGCCCAGGCAGCAGGGTAACAAGAGGCAGAATCCCCAGGGAGGAGGGTCTGGGAAGGGTAACCAGGGCGGTCCACCAAGTACCTCAGCTACTAAGGGTCCCAACCCCAATTAGAGTTAACCAACTAGAGACAGCTTTAGCCAGGCACCCCGATCGGGATGAAGTAGCATATATAGCGGAGGGTTTCAAAACAGGGCTTTTGCATCTTGGCTGGGCCAGTAAAACAATCTTGGGTGGCACCCAATCTTAAATCAGTGAATGGCATGAAACAGGTGGTCAGGGAAAAGCTCCTGAAGGAGATTAGGGATGACTAGGCGGCAGGCCCAAACCCCCTCTCCCTGACATAATATCCCCCCTGGGAGTAGTGCCCAAGAAAGGGCTGGGCGAATATCGTCTAATTCACCACCTTTCATACCCCAGGGGCCGGTCTGTGAATGACGCTATCCCAAAAGGAGCTCACTCACATCAAGTCCGCCTCCTTTGACATAGCAGTGAACAGGGTCAGAGGCTTGGACTCGGGGGCCCTCCTCGCCAAGTGCAATATTAAGTCTGCCTTTTGCTTGCTGCCTGTGCACCCAGAGAATTTTTGCCTGCTGGGCTTCCAGTTTGAAGGCCATTATAATTAAGATAGGGCCATGGGCATGGCCTGGTCTATCTCCTGCTTGGCCTTTAAGCATTTCAGCTCTCTCATAAAATGGGTCTTCCAGCAGTGGGTGACGGCAGGCGAGGTATCCAAATACTTGGACGATTTTTTGCTGATAGGGCGTCCAGGGTCTCAGGAATGAGCAGGACTCATGGACATGTTCCAAAGAATGGTCGGTGAGCTGGGCATCCTGCTGGCTCCTGAGAAAATGGAGGGCCTGGCCACCAGGATGACTTACTTGGGTACGGAACTTGACACTGTCTGTCTGACTGATGTCTTGCCTTCCCGAGGATAAACTGGCCAACTTGAGAGACAAGATAGACACATGCATGGCAGAGCACAAAGTTACAGTGCGTGCTTTGCAGACTCGTGGGCAATCAAATTCACATGCCAAGTGGTGGCCCCAGACCGGACAATTTTGTCCCACCTATATGCCAAGCTGACCAGTAGCCCAGCATTACAACATTTGGGTCACCCAGGAAATTAGGGACAATTTGAGGACCTGGAACGCTGGCTTGGCGGAATTTAATAGGGTCAGCTTCTGGAGAGAGGCGAGGTCGCTGGAAGCAGAATTACAGGTGCACTTGGATGCCGCAGACGGTGTAGGGTTCAGGGTTTACTTCAGGGACAGATGGTGTGTGGCCTCATGGTCGGCTGAGTGGACAGACCTGGGCATCACGAAAAATTTGACTTTCCTTGAATTTCCCCTCCCCCCCTTGTTCTGGGAGTTATTTTGTGGCCCAGCTGTGTTTGCTAACCCAACAGTTTTATTCTGGTGCAACAACAAGGCTGTTGTCCATGTTATCAACTCCCTGTCCCCCAAATCCCACGTATAATGAAGCTTATGAGGGCATTTGTGCTTGCCTGAAGCATAACATCTTTTTCACGGCACGGCCCGTTCCAGGCATTAACAACAGCATAGCTGACGCCCTTTCTCACTTCAAGATGGAGCGTTTCCACGAGCTAGTGCCTGGAACCAGTACGACCTTGGAGCCCCTACTACCGAGGGTGTGGAACACTGGATTATAGAGCTCCACGACATCGTGCAAGGATCCTTGCCCCCGAAACCAGACTTCCTATAGCAGGGCGTTCCATGAGTTTCAGGCCTTTAGAGCCCTTCGGGGGTAATCCCCGGGGTTCCCTATCCCTGAACCTGAAATGCTTCAATTTGCCATGCATCAGCATCAGTGGGGACTGGCAGTGGGCACCATCACCAGCAAAATCTCCGCGTTGACCTTCATAAGGGCAGGTTAGCCTTCCCCTGATCGTGGGTTTTATACCCTCAGGATGCTCAAGAGT
Source organism: Sphenodon punctatus (assembly GCA_003113815.1). Classification (NCBI taxonomy): domain Eukaryota; kingdom Metazoa; phylum Chordata; class Lepidosauria; order Sphenodontia; family Sphenodontidae; genus Sphenodon; species Sphenodon punctatus. Next base: position 877,156 of record QEPC01009092.1, on the reverse strand, counting down.
TGCACATGGGTGGCTGGGGTGGCCCCGGACACCAGGACGCCCATCACTATACCCCTATTGTTAGGTCTATGCAGGGCCCTCCAGATCATATGCCGGAATCCATTTGAAGTCCTCCTGTTTGCAATGGTTTTTAAAATTTCTTTCTTTGGTGCGTTCAAGGTGAGCGAGGTGGTCGCAGAGTCCAGCAGAGATAATACAGGGTGAGCATTGGCAATTGGCGATGTCATCTTGGGAACCAGTAGGCTGCAGCTTAGGTTACGCTGCTCAAAAACCAACCAGTGAGGTCGTGATTTTACAGTAACCTTGAATAGGGCTGATTCCCCTGAGATTTGCCTGGTTGCAGCTATATGCGAATACCTGGCCCTCCGCCTGCAATATCCAGGCGTACTGTTCAGGCACAAGTAGGGGGCACTCCTGACTTGTTATCCATTCACAGCGGTGCTCTGCAGTGCCCTGAAGTGGATGAGACTTTCCACCACAGAATTCAGGTCCCATTCATTCCAAATAGGTGCAGCTACTGTCGTTGCAGCCTCAGGGTTGCCAGAACACGCCATAAGAGCAGTTGGTCGGTTGCGATGGTGGGACTTCCAGACTTACGTGAAGGTACCTCAGCACTAATAATTGTTCCCTTTCCTTTTCACCCAGACCCTCCCCACTCCCTAGCCCACAGACAAGTGGTGTGGATCATCGGCCATAGCTTGGTATGCTGGATGGGGAAGGCGGGGAAGCAGACACACCAGGGCACACAGCTGGGCCTGTCTTTGAGAGCTGTCATCAGGTGGCTGGGATGGAGTGGTATGTGCTGGGGGCAGTTATTGCCCACATTGTCAACGGTAGCGGGAATCCCCCAACATACGGGTGTTTGGTTGAATATTCAGGTTAAGAATGATCTCCTTGAGGTAATCAGGCAGTTCCCAGCAGCCAGGGTGGCATGGACAAAGTTAGTCCCAAGGTTGAAATGGGATAAGGCTCACTGCCCCGGAAAGATAGACAATGCCAGGAGGAACATCAACAGGGAGGTAGAAAAATGGCTGAGAGTTAAAGGAGGTCATTGCTTAACACCCACTGCAATAACACATCAAAGGCCCAAGCTCTTATCCCTAGAGGGCAATGACTTGTATCTTGCAGCTGTTGAGGCTCAGTGGAGGGAGTTGTTGAGCGAAAAGGTGGGTGGGGAGCCAGGACAGTCCTAGTAACCAGCTGCCCCTTGGTGGCAGGGGTCCAGTACTGGTAGCATTTGTTTAGGTAGAATGGGAATCGTCAATTGAGTCATCTCCATAAGAGATGGGGAAGCGACACCTGGTGGAAATGCAGGGTACGGCAACCACCGGGGTCGCAGCCCTGGGGGGATGTGTCTCGCAGGAAGGCTAGGGACAAGCACGGTCCTCAACCTGGCAGACACCCATACTCCTTACTCCTGTCCAGTGAGGACAGTGTCCCCTTTGGCCATAGACTGAGTGCTGATCAAAGGGGAGACGTTTGGATTAAATTGGGGACTGGCACTAGAGGGCACATCCAGGCCAGCACCCTGTGTTTTTAGGAGTTATGGTTGGCATTGCGTACTGGACCCAAATTACCTAGGGCAATTACCCCAACTACCTAGTAAATTCAATTAAAAAGTGCGGCCGTTTTAAACACAGACATGTCTCCGTGTTTCATTCCAGGTGCGCCGACAATGCCCCTTCGCCGCAAACGTGCGGCAAGAGGGCCCCTTGTCGTGCCTCACCTAAGGGAATGGGATGCCGAGGGGCCGTCCTCAGCAGGGCAGTTGCAGCCCTTGCAAAAGAAAGCAAGGAGCCCTGCGGGGGTTGCCTAGTAACCCCCTGCAGGGTGCGAAAAAGCAACATCACTTGGCACAAGTCTGCCTCCCAACAGGGGAAGCACTTGGCACCACAGCATTTCAGCCAGTTCACTCGACGCTGGGCACCCGAAGAGTCAGCACCCTCCATCTAACACTGTGGGTAGCACTGGTTGCCATTAGGGAACCGCGAAGGTATTTTTACGTTTATCCCGATTGGCAACCGGATTTTTGTTTTTCACCTTTCTCACAGTGTTCGAGTTTAGCAACAATTCGGCACAATTTGTTAGGAACTTCGGTATAGTTGTAAGCTGCCCCGAGATGCCATGGGCATGAGGGGGCGGCAAATAAATGTAATAAAATAAAATAAAATAAATAAGGCGGTTCTGCTAACACTTGTCACACTCTTGCAAGGGCCCAGTACTGGTAGCATTTGTTTAGGTAGAATAGGAATCGTCAGTTGAGTCATCTCCATAAGAGATGGGGAAGTGACACCTGGTAGAAATGCAGGGTACGGCAACCACCGGGGTGGCAGCCCTGGGAGGGGTGTTTCGCGGGGAGGCTAGGGACAACCACAGTCCTCAACCTGGCAGACATCCATTCTCCTTACTCCTGTCCAGTGAGGACATAAGAACATAGGTAGTGCCATACTGAGTCAGAACAATGGTCCATCAAGTCCAGCATCCTGTCCTCTGACAGTGGCCAATCTTGATCTCATGGGAGAAGAACCAACAGTCACAATGGGCAATCCATTCCCCGTTGTTCACTCCCAGCTCCCGTCAGTAAGACGTTCATCCCGTGAGCTACTTGGCTAATAGCCATTAATGGACCTATTCTCTAAGAACTTATCCAGTCCTTTTTTAAACCCAGCTATATAATACTGGCTTTGACAACATCCTCTGACAACAAATTCCATAAGTTAATTATGCATTGAGTGGAAAAGTACTTCTTTTTATTTGTTTTAAATCTGCTGGCAGCTAGTTTCATGGAGTGTCGCCTAGTTCTAGTATTATTTGAGAGGGTAAATAACCGTTGAATTGGAAGAGCTGTCACAAATCAACGTGACTCTGGAGGAGGTCCTAGAGCACATTGACAAACTAACTACTAACAAATCACCAGGACCAGATGGCATTCACCCCAGAGTTCTGAAGGAACTCAAATATGAAATCGCTGTCCTACTGTTAGTAATTTATAACCTGTCACTAAAATCTGCCACTGTACCAGAGGACTGGAGGGTGGCAAATGTAACCCCAATATTTAAAAAGGGATCCAGAGGGGATCCTGGAACTACAGACCAGTAAGCTCGACGTCTGTGCTGGGCAAAATGGTGGAAACCATAATTAAGGACAGAATTACAGGGCATATTGATAAACATGGCTTAATGGAGAAGAGTCAACACGGATTTAGTAAAGGTAAGTCATGCCTCACTAACCTGTTGGAATTCTTTGAGGGTGTAAATAAGCATGTGGACAAGGGAGTCCCAGTAGATATAGTGTACCTACCTGGATTTCCAGAAAGCATTTGATAAGGTCCCTCATGAGAAAATTAAAAAGTCATGGGATAGGAGATAGTGTCTTACTATGAATCAGAAACTGGTTGAAAGATAGAAAGCAAAGGGTTGGACTAAATGGTCAGTTTTCACAATGGAGAGATTTAAAAAGTGGTGTCCCTCAGGGATCTGTATTGGGACCGGTGCTGTTTATTGTATTCATTAATGATTTGGAAAAGGGCGTTAAGAGTGAGGTGATCAAATCTGCAGATGACACCAAGTTATTCAAGTTAGTTAAAACACGAGCACACTGTGAGGAACTGCAACGGGATCTTACGACACTTGATGCCAGGGCATTTAAATGGCAAATAAGATTTAATGTGGACAAGTGCAAAGTGAAAGACGTAGTGAAAAATAATCCAAACTATGCGTACACAATGCTGTACTAAGCTACGGGTTACCCTTCAGTAAAATGATCTGGGGGTGGTAGTGGACAATACAATGAAATCCACAGCGCAGTGTGCAGCAGCAGTCAAAAAAGCAAACAGAATGTTAGAAATTATTCTGAAGGGGATAGAAAATAAAACTGAGGATGTCATAATGCCTCTATACAAATCAATGGTGTGACCACACCTTGAATATTGTGTGCAGTTCTGGTTGCCCCATCTCAAAAAAGACATAGCTGAATTAGAAAAGGTACAGAGAAGGGCAACAAAAATGATCAAGGGCATGGAAGGGCTCCCGTATGAGGAGAGGCTTGGTAGGTTGGGGCTCTTCAGCTTGGAGAAGAGACGACTGAGAGGAGATATGATAGAGGTCTATAAAGTCATGAGTGATGTGGAACTAATAAACAAGGAGCAGTTATTTACCCTCTCAGCTAGTACTAGAACTAGGGGACACTCCATGAAACTCATGGGTGGCAAGTTTAAAACAAATAAAATATTTTTTCACTTAGGGTATAATTGAGTTGTGGAATCTACTGCCNTATAGCTGAGTTTAAAAGAGGTTTGGACAAGTTTCTGGAAGATAGGCCCATTAGCAGCTATTAGCCAGACAGGATCAGGGAACATGACGGGAGCTGGGGGGAAACAACAGGGAATGGATCCCCCATTGTGACCTGTTGGGTGCTTCTCCCAAGTCACCATGATTGGCCACTGTTGGAGACAGGCTGCTGGGCTAGATGGACCATTGGTCTGACCCAGTATGGCACTTCTTATGTTCTTAACCTTCCCTAAAAAAGTACAGTTAGATACAAGCCAATAGCTGGCTGGGGAGTCAGCATCCAAGAATAGCTTCTTGAGTAGGGGTTGGATAACCACAGTTTTAAGGACGTCTGACACCCTGCTGTCCCAAAGGGAGGCGTTGACAACCCCAGCCAGCAACGGCCCCAACATCTCCTGGCTGGCTTTCACTAGTAGGGCCCGTTCTGCCCTGGGTGCTTTCCTAATCACTCACTCATGATATTGTCATCTGTTGCCAAAGAATACTTAAATACTAGCTACTAATAATTTCTATAGGATTACTAGGCATACGCAGTGTTTTACAGTCACAGATTTTCAGAGACAGGCCCCTGCCCAGTTGGTTTGCAATCTAAGTTGCACATAGCAAAAGACAGACGTATGTATTTCCATTTTACAGATGGGGAACTGAGATTGAGACTTGTCCAAGATCACCGAGTAAGTTCATTGGTTAGGGTAAGATCCAAACCTTGGTCTTTCAGGTCCAGCACTTTATCCACTACACCACACTGGCTCTAGTATGATGCATTTAACTGAATGTCCAGAACATAGTGACTTACAAAACAGGCAAAAGACAAGTGGAAAATGGGAACAGCTATAATAATAATATTTTTATATATCACCCTCCTACCATGGCATTCAGAGCACTTTATATAGAACTAATTAACACAACTTTTAATCCTCACAACCACCCTGTGAGGTAGGTTAGACTAGGAGAACATTGTGACTGGACCACGGTCACCCAATGAGTTTCTAGCTAAGGCAAGAGTTTCTGGCTAGGGCATGTACTGTGCCCTGAGCCACTACACCACACTGGCTCTCAATGCATGTTCTTAGTACATGTACTTAATCCCATCCAGAGTCTAATTGTACATGCATGAAATGATCAGGCTGTCTGATGGCTGCCCAGTACAAGGCCAGACAAGAGGAGGAAGGAAATCCACAGGAATGGCACATGTTCCATTCTACATTTTTAATAAAAACTCTTTCATCATTTTCTTAGGCTTTAAAAACTCCCTCATTACTCTTGCTCCTTAACCCTGCAAAGATTGGGTACTTAATTTTTACCCGAGTACTGTAGTCCACTGATTTTGGTGAGACTAAGAATGCAATCCTCATCTATTAAGCTGAGCCACTGACATCAACGAGGACAGGATTGCAGTCTTAGCTGTATATTTTTATTTTCTCTTTTTTGTGCGTCTATGGAATTTTGACCATTGGCCTAGGTATGCATATGACAGTCAAATAATCATATTTAATATCTTTTGCACATGGCCTGTTGTGTTTCCAATGTGTGCATTTACGTTTTGATTTTCAATAAAGGTTGTTTTAAAAAAAAAAAAAAAAAAAAAAAAAGGATTGGACCCTAGATCTCTGTACAGCTAAGTGCCTCCCTGCGGAAGTGTTTGCATGCCTGGGATCAGGGCTGGTCCCACTACAGGGCAGCCCAGAGCAACTGCCCTGAGCCTCACTTTTACTCTACTTCTGGAGGCCCCACAGTGGCCCCTGTTTTTACCAGGGCAAAGCGTGGGGCACCCACTCCCTCCCAGCACAGCCCCAAACACCCTCACTTTTAAGCTCCCATGGAATGTGTTCCTGATGGCACATGGCCAATATGGGGCCACCAGGGGCCCCACATTTTATCTTAACCCTGGGCCCCACAAACTCAAAGGCTGCCCCTTGACTGGGATGTTGACTCATAAATTCCTTAAGATGGCAGGCATGTCTTTGTGGGTGAGCTGGGAGCGCTTTACCCTCTCTGGGCATCACTGCAATGCAAATCTCTTCCATTGTTAAAACCTTCTTCCTGTCAAGAGGACCATGTAAAGCCTCTGTGTGTCGAACACATCCTGTGCTCCCCTCAGCTTGTGCCTACTACACCCTTTGATGCAAGTGGGAATTTGCTCTACACCTTAAACGCAGAACGATCCCCTAATCTTCTGCAGTCGGTAGCTGGAAAGAGATTTATGAATTGATCTTTGTGAATAAAGGAATCAGGTCAGTAGAAGAGGTTACCTCTCTGCATACAGACATTCCAGGTGATGCTGGCAGAGAAAGTTCAGGTTGGTTCTTCCCAAGTAGAAACATGTAGATCGTTCTCCTATTAGCAGAAGCAGCAGGGAAGAGACCTGGTGGACAGCAATTAAAGCTAATGCAGCCATTGGCTAGAAGCTCAGCATACTGCACTCAGGTGAGATCACCTGACTTAATTGAGGGCACATCTTCCAGCCATTAACATCAGTGGGAGTGTTGCTCTTCCATTCAATGAGTTAAGGATTTGCATCCCCAATGTGGCTCATCAGCATATGTATCTGACTCATTTAGCTTGAAAACATACTGCACAATCACATACTTGGCCCTAAAGTCTCAGAAACAAAGACAAACAGAAAAGAAAAAAGAGTCCACATTAAATCTCACATTTTAAGCCAGTTTTGGAATGTTGCAGATTTAGGGTTGGTAGCTCTGCTTCTGCCATCAGTCCCTTTGCCTCAGATAGGACAACACAGAGAGACTGGATCCCTAATGCCTTGGGCTAGTGCAAGCCCCATTGCATTTAAATGGGATTTAGACACAGTGGTGCAACAGTCTGAGGATTGGAGCCCGAGTGTGCATAGTGAAGAGAGTGTGTAAAGCTATCTAGGGTTGAGGGGGGGGCTCTGCCACAGCTAATTGGGAGAGAAAGAGATGAGACTGGGGAGCACCTGGAAAGTGATTTAAGGAACCTCCCTACAGTTAGCTGAATCCTTTCTCTGATTAGGAGGAGGAGCTTTACCTAGTTCTTGTTAGAAGTCACAGCCTAAAGCACAGCAGTAGTTAGGGGAGCTAGGGGATGGTTTAGGTCAGTTCACCTTA
>QEPC01009092.1:840773-862395 GCA_003113815.1 Sphenodon punctatus | reverse complement strand
CACGCCTGGAACTCCCTCCCTGCCCTCGTCCGCCTTGCCCCCACCCTCCACACCTTCAAGTTCCTCCTCAAAACCCACCTCTTCCGCTCCGCCCTTCCTAACTCCTGCTAATCATCCCCACCCAGGACTATCCCCCACCTGTTATCTGTAAACTCCCAACTTACTGCAACCAAGCCAAGACCGTGCACCTGAGCTCCCGCATCCTCATGAATGTCGCATCCCTTGTCTCTCCCTGTTCCCCCTTCCCTGTCTCCCCTCCCCCTGTCTTTAGTTTGTAAACTTTTGGGCAGGGACCGTGTCTATCTTATTCCTTGTAAAGTGCCAGGTACATTGCTAGGGCTATATAAATTCTTATAATTAATAATAATAATTAATAAAGTATGATGTGCATCTATTGAAATTGTGACACCTTTATAGATAGGGTCTTCACCAGAGGTTGGGGACCTCAGTCCTGATTTAAAACCGGCATTTGCTATGTATTCTATGCAGGGGATCCTATTACAGGTGAATTCTACTAGCTGTTTCCAGAATGGTCTGTGCTAGGCTATTTGAGAGCATGCATACTTAGAATCCCATCACAGTGTGTGATTTTTGTTTCTGTGCTTCATGCAGGACTGAAATGTGGCATTCGTCCACTTGACCTGGAAATCCAGGAGAACTTCCTGCAATCTGGCTTCTTTTCTCGAATTGTTGGAGGGAGAAATGCTGTAGTTGGTGGGCAACCCTGGCAGGTCTGTATGAGGAATATGGTTTAATAGCCAATGTAGGGAAAAGCACATCTTCTCCCCACCCCACCTCAGGCTTAGGCAGATCTCTGACTAAAACTTTCTGGGCACTAAGGCTGCTTTCACTTGGCATACCAACACCCATGGAATGCACCTGGGGTTACTCTGAGAATGGCTTTGGGGGGACTGTTGTGATCTGTTCAGTTGCTAACACAGTACAACCAGGGAGTACAGCTGCTTGGACATCCCATCCGCCCTGCAGAAACCGCCACCTCCCCTCCCACCCCCTCGCTAGATTAACAATGGGAGGCAGTGTAGCCTAGTAGATAAGGCAGTGTTAGACTTGGACCTAGAAAACCAGAGTTCAAATCCCATGTTAGGTGTGGGCTCGGTGGGTGGCCTTGGGCAAGTCACACACTCTCAGCCTCAGTTCCCCATCTGCAAAATTGAAATATTATTAACCTGCCTCGCTGGGTTATGGGGGTGAATTAGGTAAATATTATAAAGCACTTTGATCACTGAAAGTGCCATAGAAATGATAAGAAAACACTGAAAGTGCCAGAGAAATGATAAGAAAACACTAAGTGCATTTTGTGGGTGCTGGCACGGTGTCTGAAAGCAGCCTGAGGTGACCCGTTTCCTTTCTCGGTTTTTCCTGATTGAGACAAAATAGTTTGAATGATATCTTTTATTGGACCAACTCCTATTGGTGGAAATGTGCAAGCTTTCAGACCTCACAGGGTTCTTCCTCAGGCAAGTAGGAGTCGGAACTGAAGATTTGAGCAAAGTACAGTGGCTATATATCATGTAACAGGCGGGGACAGAGAGAGAAGGGTGATAAACAAACCACAGTAATGAGAAGAAAAGCAACACGCACGGGAAGGGAGGTTAGGGCACATTAGAAGATACATGCAGGTAGTGAGTGACTAACTAAAAAGAAAGGTGTGAGTGAAGCTGAAGATAGGCAAAACACAGGGGGGGGGGTGTAACAGACAATGGCAACAGAAGGAGGGGGAAAGTGAGAGACTGGAGAAGGAAAAAAGACAGGGGGGGTTGTGGTGCAAAGGGAGAATGCAAAAGAAGGTTACAGAAACAGATACAGATATGAATTTATAAAATACAGTAATGGCTCGTGCAGAAAGAAAATGGTACACAGCAGTAATCTGGGAATATGTTCACAGTAGATGATAAAAGTGAAATGTGCAGTAGAATGTCAGAGTTTGCAGGTTTTTGTCGTGACTAGAGAAGTTTAACTCTTTAAGTCCATTGTTTTTGATGTCAAATAAGTTTATGAATTTTAGTTCCTGTTCCTGCTAATGTAAGATCCTTTTTCTCTCCAACTACGGAAACTGCAGGAATGGACTACAATTCTGAGGGACAAACGTTTCCAGTTCTGTGCAGAAGTATGAACCAAAACCTTGGGTCCAGATACTTCTGTGGTCCAGGAAAACACAAATTTGGATCTAATCTCCACTGCCTGCACTCATTTTAGATCTCAGTGAGATGAAGAACCGTTGTCTAATCCCATAGTTTAGCTAGGGCTGTGGAGCCGTTTCCCTCTATATCAATGGAGAGATGTAAAAAGTGGTGTGCCTCAGGGATCTGCATTGGGACCGGTGCTGCTTAATGTATTCATTCATGATTTGGAAAAGGGTGTTAAGAGTGAGGTGATCAGATTTGCAGACGACACCAACTTATTCAAGGTAGTTAAAACACGAGCAGACTGTGAGGAACTGCAACAGGATCTTACGACACTGGCTGCCTGAGCAGCTAAATGGCAAATGAGATTTAATGCGGACAAGTGCAAAGTGATGCACATAGGGCAAAATAATCCAAACTATGCGTCCACAATGCTGGGTAGTAAGCTGGGAGTTACCACTCAGGAAAAGGATCTGGGGGTGGTTGTGGACAATACAATGAAATCCACAACACAGCGCGAAGCAGTAGTCAAAGCAAACGGAATGTTAGGAATTATTCGGAAGGGGATAGAGAATAAAACGGAGGAAGTCATAATGCCTCTATATAAATCAATGTTGCGACCGCACCTCAAATATTGTGTGCAGTTCTGGTTGCCCCATCTCAAAAAAGACATAGTTGAACTAAAAAAGGTATAGAGAAGTGCAACAAAAATGATCAAGGGCATGGAAGGACTCCCGTATGAGGAGAGACTTGGTAGGTTGGGGCTCTTCAGCTTGGAGAGGAAACGACAAAGGAGACATGATAGAGGTCTATAAAATCATGAGTGATGTGGAACTAATAAACAAGAAACAGTTATTTATCCTCTCAGCTAGTAATAGAACTCCATGAAACTCATGGGTGACAAGTTTAAAACAAATAAAAGAAAATATTTTTTCACTCAGCGTATAATTGGGTTGTGGAATCGACTGCCAGGGGCTGTGGTAAGGGCCAGTACTATAGCTGAGTTTAAAAAAGGTTTGGACAAGTGTCTGGACGATAAGTCCTTTAGCAGCTATTAGCCAGACAGGATCAGGGAACATGATGGGGCCTGGGAGAAAACAATAGGGAACGGATCCCCCATTGTGACCTGTTGGGTGCTTCTCCCAAGCCACCGTGATTGGCCACTGTCGGAGACAGGATGCTGGGCTAGATGGACCATTGGTCTGACCCAGTATGGCACTTCTTATGTTCTTTGGACCAATTTGAAAATTAGGACAAGCTCAGCAGGCTGGATAGGAGTTGGGGTTGAGATGTTTACGGAGCGTGGCAAGGCTGGGGGAAGCAAGGGGGGGGGGGATCTATGCTAGAGATCCATCCCTTATACTCAAGGGCATGATGTCATCTCTGCTCCCTTCCGCCAAGCTCATCCTTTCAGTGCTTGAGGCTAGGGACCGGATCCAGGCAATAAATAAAAAACAGCCACCGAGCAGATGTTCCTCATTTCTGGTTTTAAGGATCCATGTGACTTGTAGAAAGGAGAAAACTGGAGTTCTTGTTCAGTCAAGATCAGGAGAGGTGGAAAATATGTAAAAAGTTCAGGTATCCTCTTTGAAGGGGAAATAGTTTAGTTCATCTTAAAGGTGTGGGTTTTGTTTTGTTTTCTCTTGATAGGTATCCCTCAAGTTGGGTCACTTCCACTTCTGTGGTGGCAGCTTAATACAAGATGATGTGGTGGTTACTGCAGCTCACTGCGTAGTCGACCTTGACCTGTAAGTTAGTAGCAACCACTAAATTCTTAATTTCTTGTCTTTATCTCCATTTCAAGTAACTTCAGGAAGGCTTCTTTAATAGAGGGGTCTTGATAACATTGCAGCATGTGTAGATTTCCACATGGAAAAGAAAGTGGCATTAGAGTATCATTGTATTATTATTAGTTAGCAATTCTATAGCACACTGAGTGTTCAAAGTGCTTTACAATTCTTATCTAGTTCACCCTCAGCAGCCCTGTGAGGTAGGTCATTGTTTCCATTTTACAGCTGGGGAAATGAGGCTGAGAGGTAATGACTTGCTCAAGGCCGCTAAACTACACTGGTATTAGTGAGTTGTCAGTTTGACAGTAAACTTTAACCTGCTACTCAAGTGTCTCACCTAAGAATGGGCTACTCTGAATATTAGGCCAAGACCTGACAGTCCCTGTGGTGTTAAAAGGTGACATTTCCCCATAATTTTCAGCAGATCCCTGAAAATTACATGCTGCCATAATTTCAATGCACTGGAGCAAGGACACAGCTAAGGGGGTGGTGGGGTGGTCTATGAGAGTGCTGTAATGTAGATAAACTAGCTTGTCCACCTTGGAGCACTCCATCATGCTCCCTCGGCTGAGCCCCTACTCCTACATTCAATGCTCAGGCATTGCCTATGTTGTTAGCAATACAGTACAGGGACATGAAGCAGCAGTCTGGGCCCACTGAGCATTTTTGGAAGGGGCAATAAATGAGGAAGGGTGTTGCAAGATCATATTTTTTCAACCTGTTACACTTCATTGATTGATGGGCTGCTTGGGCATCGCTGTTCATCCAGGAAATGTTCCATCTTGACTCCATGTTATGGTTACAAGTGGGTTGGGTCATTGGGCGAGATTGGTTAGAGATTTGAAGTGAGGTGCCATCAATATGTGGCGGACGCCCAGCTCTATCGCTCCTTTACATCTGACCCAGGCCCTGCAGTCTCGGTGCTTACCCGGTGCCTGGCTGCCACTGGGGACTGGATGCAGGTGAGCTGATTGAAGCTGAAGCCAGACAAGACCGAGGTGGTGATGACTGGTGGGAACCCCTGTCATTGATGGGGTCCGGCCTCCCTTGGTCACTCAGGTTTTGCAGACTTGGGGTGCTCTTGAATCCACTGCTGCGCCTGGATTGTCAGGTTGCACGGTGGCCAGGAGCACTTTTTACCAACTTCATCTGGTGAGAAGGCTGCAGCCTTTTCTATTGGATTTGGATCTGGCCACCATCTATGCCTTTGTAACCTCGAGCCCAGACTACTGGAATGCGCTCTACATGATGCTGCCCTTGAAGACTGTTTGGAAGCTGCAGTTGGTGCAGAACGCGGTGGCCCGCCTTCTGTCGGGGATGGGTTGCTGGGAGCCTGTTACACCGGTGCTCAGGCATCTGCATTGGCTGCAATTCAAAGTGCTGGTTTTATAAAGCCCTAAACCGCATGGGCCCTAGGTACCTAAAGACTGCCTCTTCCCTTATGTACCGTTGTGGCCTCCGAGGTCAGCCGGAGGTGCCCTCTTGCTAGTGCGAACTGCCCATGAAGTTGCTACAAGGATGTGCAGGGAGATGTTCTCAGTTACTGCCCCGCAATTATAGAACTCCCTCCCCTTGGAGATCTGCCTAAACCTGAGCCTGTTTGTCTTCCAGAGGAGATGTAAGGCCTTTCTTTTTGGCCAAGCATTTGGTGGACAGGGATAGGGTTTGAGTAGAGGGATTTGGGGAGGAGGACTGGTGGGCAGGAAGTGGGGATAAAAGGTGGGACAGATGGTTGTGATGATGTGGGTTTTAAGGGATTTTAAATGTGTCTGATTTTATATTTCTTATGTTGTAAGCCACCCTGAGTCCTTGGAGAATGGCGGAGTAAAATGTAAAAAATAATAATGAGCATGCTGCTTTGTGTGGTAGGAAGCTGGTGAAGAATCTGATTGTGACAGTTGGGGAACATAACCTCAGGAAGACTGACAAGCAAGAGCAGAATATTCCAGTCCTGAAAATCATTATCCACCCAGCATTCAACAGGCTTGGGTACATGGATTCTGATATAGCCCTGCTGTATCTGAAATACAGAGCGACATACGGTAAGGACGGAGGCTGAGACAGCATCCAAGAAAAGGCATCCGAGCTGGTACAGCCCCCTCTTTAGGACAGGAAATACCTTCTTATGTCATCTTAGCTTGGTTTCCTAGAGAAAGAAGGCTTGTGGAATTGTTGCCAGATAACGTCATGAAGGCCAGTAGTGTAACTGGGTTTTCAAACAAGGATTGGATAAGTTCTTAGAGTGTAGTTCTATCAGTGGGTAGAGTTGGTCAGGGGATGAGGCCTCTGGCTGTCAGGGCCTAGGAGTGCATAACAGGAAGAGGATCACTCCATTATGACCTGGTGTGCACTTCCCTGAAGCAACTGAATTCTGTCACTGTCAGAGGCAGGATGCTGGGTCAGATGGACCATTGGTCTGAATCGATATGGCACTACTTATACTCCTGTGCAATCTGTGTGTTAATAATTCTTGATCCCACAAGCCTGTTACAGCTACGTTTGGTAGAAGGGACGAAAGCCCAAAGATGAATGGGAACTCCAAATTTCATAACTATAGCTGCACCTGGAAGGGAGGTGTGAACAAAATGCTGAAAAAATCCCCCCTGGTTTACATTAAGTGTTGTAGGAAAGAAGGCTTCTTTAGTTTTAGTGCACAGAACTGCTGTTCTTGTTCTGTCCTTGCTGCTTATCTTTCACCTGAACATGGCCAATAAAAATATGGCCAATTAGTTTCCCTAAAACTCTGAGATGGCTCACTATTGATTATTACAATTAAAAAGTGACTAGCTCAGGTTTCAGTCCTCAAACCATTTCTCCTTGACTTTGAGGAACTGCCACGGAATAAATGGTTTGAGAATTGCAACTTGATGTCCTGTTTAAGAGTTTAGTCCAGCATTTTAGTCTGTGCTGTCGTAAGATCCTCCTCTGTGTTTTCAAGTACAGCAAAAGCCTATATAAATGCTGGCTGATAAGAGAAATCAGGGGATGCAGCTGTGTAAATGTGATCCAGAAGCAATCATGTCTGCATCAAAACTTTGTGTGCCTTTCTTTTATCTAAAGAAAGTTTGTAAGAGCTGTGCTCGTCTCCAATGTCAGTGGGCTGAAGAACAGTTGTCAAGGGGGGGATCTTGGAAGATCTTTCCCCTGGGCCTGATAATCCCCACCCCTGGTTTAGAGAATCCATATGACTTGCAGAAAGGAGAAAACTAGATCTCTCCCTGTTCAGTGAAGATCAGGTGACAACTCTTCTTCAGTCCCTCTACCTCATTAGATTCTTCTGATTAGTAGAGATATGCTCCCCATGCTATTTAGTGATCCACTTTGATTGGATCCTGATGGTAGTTTTCCTCTGTCTGGCTTGTGTAGCAGGGATGCTTGAGGAAAGGTTCATGAACTCCTATCTGTTGAGTCCACTTTCCCTTGCAGGGCATGCGGTTCAGCCAGTCTGCCTTCCCCACAAAGATGACACATTTGAGGCTGGGATGCTCTGTGTGGCTAGCGGCTGGGGCAGGGTATCTGAGGGTAAGTAAAATGGTAGGTGACTGTGGGATGGGATACTATCACTTTAAGAGGCTGTTACCCAGTGAATCCTGAGGCTCCTACTAGCAGTCCGAGAGTACTGGTGTACAGAGCTTCTAGGAGGGAGCACTCTGCCTGAGACTAATAGATGGGCCCTCCTTACATACTAGTACAAGAACATTGTAACCCTTGTGCCAATGGCATCTGTGGCAAGAAACCCGGGTTACCTTTTCAAGGGGTTGACACAACTAAACACGCGGGCTGGAGCCCCCATCCAGAAATCTGGGACACTAAATTTTAACTGGGCAGCCTGGCAGGCTGTTACTTTTCCCCACTTGCAAGCGCACCAGCTCGGTTGTGAACAAAGGAGCTTTATTAAAAGGTAAGAAATAACAAAGTATTAGCACAATGGAGCATACGGTACTGATGAACATCCCACACAAACCCCACCCTCTGAGCAAGAATCCAGCAAAGAGTCTCAGTTCTGCATTCCCAAACCCCTTCACCCCACTCGCAGCCCTTTCGGGGACGTTCAGTTCATGGAACCCTGGTTGTCCCACGCAGGCTGCCGCTGCTCTCCGTCACCGGCATCCTCAGGCACGCCTCGGCAGTCTTTACCTCAATCTGTCCCAGGGAAGCTGTTCTTCACAGGCTGCTGCAGCTGCCTGATCAGAGGGGCTTACCAGGTCCAGTCATCCCACACAGACTGCTCTCTCTGGTGCTGTCCTCTGGAGACCCTGGGAGCCTGTCACTGACTCAGCAAGTGATATCAGTTAGGGGCTGGGTAGGAGGGACTCCCGGACACACAATGGTCTGGTGCTCTTCAATATCAGCACTCCAGAGATCCCTCGAGGCCTCACAATAAAGGACAACACTGGCAAAGTACACAGACCTCC
Organism: Sphenodon punctatus; assembly: GCA_003113815.1. Classification (NCBI taxonomy): domain Eukaryota; kingdom Metazoa; phylum Chordata; class Lepidosauria; order Sphenodontia; family Sphenodontidae; genus Sphenodon; species Sphenodon punctatus. The sequence continues at coordinate 854,046 of QEPC01009092.1, read as the reverse complement.
CACAGTGACTTGTTATCATTGGCCCAGCACCTTGAGGGGCACTATTTCCGACAGCTCAGCGTTATCGTGGCCCAAACCCAACTCTGCCCCAAGGCTTTGTCCAGATTATTGTGGTCCAAGACCATGGTTGCTCGTGGTGGTGAGGTGTGGAACTAATTCCCTATTGTCCAAGCCCCCTTCCCCCCCCCCCCCCTGTCCTCTGTGGCTCCCATCATGCATCTGGAATGTGCATGCAAATCAGGCAGGCATACACTCAGGGAGGGCGCACCCATGGAGCAGATTGCTTTCCCTTACAATGGGCTTTCACAAATGCCCAAAGAGATCACACCCAGGGAGTTGTCCCTTTCAATGGGCTGTTCCAAAGTCCTGGGCTACATAAGTTAACTGCATTATCTCACACTATAGCTGCTGGTGTTCTTGAGAACTATAAATAACGCATGGTGCCAGGAGTGGGGTATACCATACCTCGTGGGGTTTACATGAGATGCACCTGCATGGGCATGCACGGGTGCATCTTGTGTTAAAAGGGCCTTTATCTGGAGTCATGCTTCTCTAGTACTATTCTACCACAAATCCAAAAGTCCCTTGTAAACTACAATGGATTTATTTATTTATTAGCATACTTTATATCCCGCTCCTCTTGCTGAAGCAGCTCGGGGTGGCTAACAATCCTAACATTAAGTTAAATATAAATATAAAATACAAGAAACAATCTTAATAAACCAAAACCTAAAACAATCCATATGGGGAACATCAAAGGGAAAAAAAACCCAGAAAACAAGAACCCCAACTACCCTAACCTTCATTCCCCCACCAAAGGCCTGGTGGAACAGCCAGGTCTTACACATTCGCCAAAAGGAGGGGAGGACGCAGCAACATCCTTGTGAGGCAGGGAAGTGTTTCTTTCTGCACCCTCATCTGCTAGAAGGGAGGTGGCTGGCATGGCGGCACCCAATGGGGAAGGTGGTTGGCGCAACGCCACTCAATGAGAGCAGTAGAAGGGTCAGACTCCAACTCAGATTTTTCCAATGTCTGGCTCGATGATCTTACTAAAATTCTCTCAACCCTCCTTGCTTTCTACTCCAATATAAAAGGAGATTGCATGGCCCTTGGCTGTTACTTAAGAGTCAATGGTATGTTAAGAAATAATTAAGGCATGATTATGGATATGAAACAGAATTCCTGTGCTGTGCTGCCCCGAATGCTGTAGGAGGCCAGTTTGATGTTGCCTAGTTCATTCTCTTTGCAGCTGGGGCTCTGTCGGATGTCCTACAGGAGGTGGAACTTCCCATCATTGACAGCAGAACCTGCAGTGCTCTGTTGATGGCCATGGATCTCCCTCCAGTGGGGAGCTCCATGCTCTGTGCTGGCTTTCCTGATGGAGGAAAGGATGCTTGCAAGGTAAGAATAGTGTAATTCCAGGCCTCCTTTTTGCCACCGTCTAGACAAGCATCTCTTTAAAAAAACCTAAAAAACTAAACTGCCTAACTGAGTCAGACCAATGGTCCATCTTAGTCCAGTATTGTCACAACCTGACATGGCAGCAGGCGTTTCAAATACGAGTCAAAATACAGTTCTTCCAGGGTCTCTGGCAAAGGCCATCCCTGTGTGCTACCTGAGACCCCTCCAAGTCCCCAGCAGAGGTCTCCCCTAGGCTTGCTACCAGGGATCCTGAAGTGGAGATGCTGGGGATTGAACCTGGGACCTTATACATGCAAAGCATGCGCTCTTATCACTTGGTGGTTCTGTAGGCAAGATGCAATTGGGTTTAACCACCCTGTTTTTCCAGGTGTGCAATGAGGATAGTCTTAAAGGAGGCGTGTCCTAACTCCTATTCCTGGGTCCCCCAGCCTGGAACATATGCTTCCTGTCCTTTCCCCACTGGGGGTGCTGTTTACATATTGGAAGGGGTGGTGTGCACTGCTAAGGAAAAGGACTGGGAGACCAGGGCAGGGACAGCAGACAATGTAGCAAAGAGCTGCTATTGCCACACTTGAAAAGGTGAAACATTAACTCAAAGTATCTTGGACTCTCTCTGCATGGCATCCGAATTAGAAGCTCTCATGAGCACTCAGTCTTTCTCCTGTTCCACACTGTGCCAGGGTGATTCAGGCGGTCCCCTTGTGTGCAGACGTGCCAGTGGCATCTGGACACTGGCTGGTGTCACCTCATGGGGGATTGGATGTGCAAGAGGCTTGAATGCCCTGAAGAGAAGCACTAATGCTAGAGGTTCTCCGGGTGTCTTCTCTAAAGTAGCCGAGCTAGTGGATTTCATTGCCCAAAACACTGTCGCAGGTGAGTCCTATTACCAGCAGCCCCTCTCTTGACTCCTTATCTCCCCTGAGCTTTGAGTTTCCTCGCTCTTGAGGGAATAGGGATTAGCTGCAGCCTGACACTCAATGGGCTGTGGAAGAATAAAGGTCACAGCCAATACCACATTCACAGCTGATGCCTGGCACTGTTAAAATGATGCGCAGGCAAAGAAGTAGCAGCCTGGAGAAGCCTGATGCTGGCAGTAGTGCTGGTGTGGAAGGGGTTCTGCCACGGTTTTGCTCGTGCATGACATGGCTGGATTTTGCGCCCTGTCATGCACGAGCAAAGCCGCAGCAGAACCCCGTTCGCCACAGCGCTACTGCCAGCATCTGGCTCCTCCCACTGCTGCGTCTTTGCCTGCGCATCATCTTAACAGCGCCAGGCGTCAGGTGTGAATGTGCTACAAGTTGCCACCTTTTCTCAATGAGTCTTTTAACCTGTGTTGTAAGGATAGAAGGTCTGTACCACATGGCCTACCTTTCAGAATGATGGCAGCCAATCACGCTACAGTGTTCTTGTGTGGATGTGCTTTAACTCTGAGAAGTGTCTCTTGGGCATAGATTTAATTTTATTAAAATGTATCTTCTATCCCTTGTTAACTGGACAACTGCAAATGGCTATCAAGGTGTCTTCTGAAATGGAATATGTCATTAGGAACAATTTTCTAGATAAATGTGACGTTGTCTATGTGATGAGCAGGTCTTTAATTTGGTCTTTGGAACTATACTGCTTGGTGTCCCAGAGACCTCAAATTTTCCTCCAGTCTTGTTGTTATGACCGTTCCACTCATTGCTGCTACTGGTTATATAGCACCGACAATGTACCTGGTGCTGTAACAATCCTAATTAGAAACAGATCCTGCCCCAAGGGGCTTACTACACTCTATCTGCTTTCAATTCCCATACGTGTTTCTATCTGCTTTCAATTCCCATACATGTTTCTATCTGCTTTCAATTCCCATATGTGTTAAACAGCTGGGAAGATAGCAATAGTTTTGCTGACCTCTGCCTATACCTGAGGAATTATTGCTTTGCTAAAGAGAACTACTGTGGGATGATGATTGGGGAAGCACTGGTCTGTAATTATGCAGTCTCTCTCAATTTGGAATAGTGACTGTGTTGAATAGAACCTGCAAAGATGGGAATGGAATAAACATGTTTGCATTTAGCCCAGGCTTCTTGAAGCTGAAATTATTACTTAAGGAGGAGACAGAGCCTAAATCCTATGCACGCTGCCTGTGGGAGTGCATGTGCAACAGGTAGTGTGCTTGTGCAACGTGTGTGGAAACAGTTGCATACCCCTTGCGTGCGTGCAGGTTCCGGATCGGGCTGCATGTGTATTTATGTGAATGGGCGTACCAGGGGCAGAATCCTCCATCCATTAAAATCAATGGCTTAGCTCCCATTGACTTTAATGGTGGCAGATTTGCACCCTAGATGGTGGTAATAAAATAGAATTGAGGCGGTGTCACCGTGGGCCAGATCCTTGGCTGCAGTAAATCTGTGTAACTCAGTTATGTCCGTATATGCTAGCTGGCTATAATGGGCAAGTGAGACATCGGTAGGAAGAATGTGTCCTGAGGCCCATCTACGCATGTCTCTTCTGAAGTCCTCCATGTCCACAGCAGACTCCTCTTTTATCCACCAGCCCCATGTCAATTGTCCTTTTCTTTGTGTCTCCAGCTGCTTTGCCAAGTCACTTTTCCATTCAAGCACCTGAAAGCTGCAGCTCCCATGGGATGCTGGTGTTTGGGGACAGTGGTCATATTCAGTATCCTCTTTCCAATGAGGGCCGCTACCCTGACGACAGGTATTTGCTCTAAGGAATCGAATGCCTTTGTTTCTCTGTGATGGGAGAATTCATGCCATCACAGAGCTGTTAATTCAAGAAGGTTTTTAGGCTGATCCCCCTTATAAGCCTTCCCTCCTGAATGCACCTAAACTAATGTTTGAGTTATTCTTTGAATTGCAGTATTTAAAAAGGAAGCCTGGAGCTTTTCATGGGGAGGTTAGACCAAGTAAAGTATGTGGAGGATGGGGGCAGGCGAGGTGAGGAAGGCAGCTGCTGTTCTGGGCAGCAGCTGATGCCATTGCTGGAAGCCACTGCCAAGTGGTAAAAGCAGTCAACCAGCTTTGCCTTCCTTGTCTCTAGCCTTCCTATAGGCATGCAGCTGCATGAATTTCCCATTAGCCATGATTCTGTTGCCTGACATGCATTGTGCGTGCTTCCAGCCTGTGCCTTTGGAATATCACAGTCCCAGAAGACAAAGTCATACTGATCCTGTTCATCAAGCTAGACATAGAGGAGCAGATCGTATGCGACCGTGACTATGTCTCTTTCCATTCCCGCAAGAGAGAGCTAATCGGTATGAGGAAAGTCCCTAAACTTTCTGTAAAACATCTTGGGGCTGGCATGAGGGAAGGTGACTCTTTCTAAATGCAACGGTAAAGAAACTTTTTGTGGCTTAGAGCCAGGGGCCCAGGAATCCTGTGCGGCTGCAACCAATTGTTTTCACAGAATTTGCACATGACCAAATTGTTGCACCAATTGTCGCTGGCAGGATGCTGACAGACTGAGCTACTGACATAGGTATGGGAGACATGGTTCCCCCTGCCACAGCTACCCCGCAAAAAGCAGCACACAACCTCCTCTTTGGAGGTAAAGACACAAAATACCCCTGAGATCCACTGAGAGGTCTATGTGGTTATTTTTAAGACTCCAGGTGTTCAACATTGATGGAATATCGGGCTGGAGAACTCATTTGCATTCAAAATTTGCATAAGAGTTATTTTGCCTAATTCTGCTTTCAGAAGGTAGTCAAAGAATTTGGGTTTCCTGGTTGAAGAATGTGGGAGAATTTGGGAAACCTGTCACAGAATTCATGGGCCCCTGCTTAATGCTACTCAAGGTTTGCTTCTTCACTGTGGGAAAGGGGTGAAGGGAACATGTCCCCTCTCAGTCTGGTGAGTAGGGACAATCACCTCAGTTCTGATGGCTGCACCAATCCCTGAATAGCTTTTGGTTTCACAGTCAGAGCAAGTCAACCACCAAATCACGGATCTCCTTGCTCCATGACATGCACTTTGAGAAGGGTGTGGGGAGGACTGTAGTTTCTCCAATCTTCTTCTCTGACTTGGAGCAAAGCTAATTGAGTTAGGAGGAGGCCTAAGGTGGGTATTTGTGTCCTGAATGCCTGTGTGTGGTGGTGATGGAACACCAGCGATGTGCTTGCCACTGAGCAACCATGGATGGAGTAAGCCCTGAGGGGCTTACAATCTAGGATGGACAAGGGAGAGGTAAATGTAAGGGCTAGACAGGGAAACATCCAGGAAGCTGAGGAAGTTCAGCAGGTGCATGTGCTTAGCTTAGTTACGTGGGAAAGGGGGACCCTGAATGACAGGACAGTGGAGGAGCAGTCAGTGGCTCTAGTCTGTAACCTCTTGGTAGCTGTATGTGTCTGCCCCAGTTCTCTGCTTTCTGTCCCTGCTTTCTCTACCCTTTGCTTGTGTCGGCCTTGGCACCTTGTGCTCCATTTCTCTCAACGTCTTTGGACATACCCTACCACTGTGTCTTCTGGCTTGTTTTCCTTGAGGCTGCTTGATAGCTTGTCCCTCTGCCTTGTCACTGGTTTTCTGCCTGACTCTTCTGTGGTTCTTGTTGGGATTTTTATTAATGGTTAGAAAAACAAAACCCCAAAAGCAGCTTGAATTGTTAGTAGCAACAGCTTAGTAGTAATCAACACCTTGGAGATTGTTTCTAGATTAAAATAATCTACTTTATTGAGAAGTACATTGTGATAGGAAAGGCCTATCCCTAGGTCTTACTAGCTAGCTGCCACCAGCATGGTGGCCGGTCATGTTGAAGGTCAGAGAGAGAAGTTAGGAATGGCGAAAGGTCAGGAAGAAGGAGGAAGTCCAGTAGGAGCTTCCTGGGCACATCCCACCTGGGAGGGGGCTTAGAAGCAGAGATCAGGAAAGGTTAAAGTGACATTCACACTAACTCACTATCTCTACTCCCAAATGCCCCTAGTGGTCATTAGGGTTTGTTGGTGCAAAAGGTGATGTCATCTGGAGCTGTTTTTCCAACACCCCTTCTCATCGCCTGTCGCACCGGCTCACGACTCCCATTCGCTCACGTAGCATCTGGAATCGATTCCTTGGTAGTGGCTTGGTCAGTCCATCTGCCACCATTTCTTCAGTTGGGCAATACTTCAAGTCAATTAGCCCTTCTTCCTGTGCCTCTCGAACATAGTGGTACTTTATGTCAATGTGCTTCGTTCGAGACTTGGACTTCTCCATTTGTGAGAGCTTAATGCAACTCTGGTTGTCCTCAAACATCGTGGTAGGCTTTGGCTCTTCAATTCCAAAGTCCAACAGCAGCTTGTGTATCCACACAGCTTCCCTGCATGCTTCACTAGCTGATATGTATTCTGCTTCTGTTGATGAGAGTGTAACAAGTGACTGCTTCCTGCTAGTCCAACTTATGGCTCCATCTCCATAGAGAAACAGGTGTCCACTGGTGGACTTGCGATCAGCTATGTCTTCAGCCCAATCTGCATCCATGTATCCCACCAGTCTAGGGTTGCTGCTTACTGGAATCTTCAATGCGTAGTGCGCGGTACCCTTCAGGTATCTCCCCAGTCTCTTGACTGCAGTCCAGTCATTCTTGGTTGGGGCACTTACTTTCCTGCTTAAGATTCCCACCGCTGTGGCAATATCTGGCCTTGTCACTGTGGCTATGTACAAAAGCTTGCCAATCGCTTTTCTGTACTGGTTGTTGCCTGCCAGAGGCTCATCATCTTCCCTTTGTTTCAGGAAATTGACATCCATTGGTGTACTGACCTCATTGGCATCTGTCAGTCCCAGACATTCCAAAAGATCCTTGATCTTTGCTTTCTGGTTGAGAAGATAACTTCCATCTTCTTCTTTTTCTATTTGAATGCCAAGGTAGTGTGAGATGCTTCCAAGTTCCTTCACCTCTACTTCCTTGTTTAGGTGCTCAACAATCTCGTGACTGTCTTGCTCCTGTTCACAACAGATGATCAGATCATCAACATAAGTCAGGATATAAGTCCACTTATTGTTTCTGAATCTTGAGTACAGGCAGGGGTCAGCTTTTCCTTGTGTGAACCCTTCCTTAAGCAGTAGCTGATTCAGTTTCTCATTCCATGCTCTAGCTGCTTGCTTCAAGCCATAAATGCTCTTCTGGAGTTTGCATACAAGCTTCTCCCTTCCAGGTTGCTCGAAGCCTGGTGGCTGCTGCATATAGATGTCTTCCTCAAGTTCTCCATTCAGGAATGCAGTTTTGACATCTAAATGGTTAACATGCATCTTTCTGGAAGCTGCTATGCTAAGTAGTGTTCTGATGGAAGTGTGCTTGACAACTGGTGCAAATGTTTCATCATAGTCTTCTCCATATATTTGGGAGTATCCCTTGGCTACTAGTCTGGCTTTGTAGCGCTGTACATCCCCTTCTGCATCTTGCTTGATTTTGAAGACCCATTTGCAACCTACAGGTTTTCTTCCAGCAGGTAGTTCCATAAGTGTCCAGGTTTTGTTCTTGTGTAGAGATTCAATCTCTTCCTTTGCTGCTTTCCTCCATTTTTCAGCTTCATGGGTTGGCATCCTGTCAACATCCTTCCATGTGCTGGGTTCTTGCAGCTCTGCACTTGTGGTGAGGTAGGAGTATTTCAAGGGTGGAACTCCTTTGTTGGACCTCTGTGAGCGCCTGGGTTCTGGCTCAGCTTCTGTGACCCCTTCTGAATCTGCAGCTTCTGTAACCCCTTCTGAATCTGCAGCTGGTTCTGGTTCACAGCTTGGCATTTGGTAGCTGAAGGCCTGCTCACTTGGTTCCTCTTGCATCTGGATCCTTGGCTCCAGGTCTGGTAATTCACCTTTGGTTGGTCTGTGTCTTTCATCAAAGTACACAACATTGCAAATTTCAATATTACCAGTTTCAACATCAAGAATTCTGTATCCTTTGCCTCCTAAAACATATCCACATAAAACTCCTTTCTTGCTTCTGCAATTCAACTTGTTTCTCTTTGCCTTTGGTATATATGCATACACATCACAACCAAAAACTCTGATGTGATTTAGGCTAGGCTTGTGTCCAAACCACAGTTCAAATGGAGTTTTCTCTATGGCTTTAGTTGGCAATCTGTTCTGCAGATAGCTGGCAGTCATCACTGCTTCTCCCCAGAACTTGCTTGGCAAACTTGCATCTTTCAACATACATCTTGCCATCTCCATTAGGGTTCTATTTTTCCTTTCTGCAACACCATTCTGCTCAGGAGAGTATGGGGCTGTAGTCTCATGCTCAATTCCCTGTTCTCTCAGAAAGGATTTCATTTCGTTTGAGGTGTATTCGCCTCCATTGTCTGACCTTAGTCTCTGAGGCTTTCTCCCAAACTTGTTGCTGACCAATGCAACATACTCTTTAAACTTTTCAAACACTTGACTTTTCTCTCTCAAAGTGTAAACATAGGCAAATCTTGAGAAATCATCAATAAAAGTAACTATGTACAGGTTTCCTCCAATGCTCCTTTGCAGAGGACCTGATACATCACTGTGAATCAACTCTAGAGGGCGCTGAGACTTTCTCTCCTCTAGCTTGTGGAAAGCTGGCTTAACACTTTTTGCAGAAATGCAACATCCACATTTGTCTAAGTTCTCAGTACACAGTTTCAGTTTAAAGTCTTTAATTAAATTCCTCTTCTCAAGTTGGCGAATTGAATTAACATCTCTATGTCCCATTCTGCGATGCCAAGTTTTATCACAGTCTCTGTGGGTGCACTTGAGATTGCTTGCTAAATTTGCATTTTCACTGACAGTATGGACTTCAAAGAGCTCACTATCTCCGAGAGATGCATACAGGATTGAGTCACCATCTCTTGTTACAAGGCAATGATCATCCATGAATTCAAACTTGCAGCCATTTTTCACTCCATATTTCACAGAAATTAAATTGTTTTTCAACGAGGGCACATACAGAGCCTTATGTATGATTACTTGTTCAATTTCACCATCTGGGAGCTTACAAAAGATTTTTGCTTGACCACGCCCTTCTGAAAAGACCTTTCTCCCATCTGCTAGAGAAATAGGTACTTTGTGATCCAATTCAATTTCTGAAAACATTTCTATATCCTTGAGGAGATTTTCAGTTGCTCCAGAATCAATATAGATCACATCATCTTTTACTTTTGACATGGCGTTAAAACCTTTAATTTTCTCTTTCTCCTTCTGTTTAGAGCTAGCAGTTTTCTCCAGGCTCTCTGTCTGGCTCTTAATGGGTGCTTTAGATTTCCCCATTGTCTTGGCACTTGGGCAATTAACACGTAGGTGTGTTTCACTACCACAGGAAAAACATCCTTTCTTTACTCCTTTCTTTGAGCTAAAGGCTGTAACTTGATCTGTAGAGGTTTGCTTTGCCCTTTTGATAAAGCATTCATGCAACTTGCTAGATAGATAGTCCAATTCCACAACTTTATCTGAAATATCTATAGCAGTTTTCAAATATTCATAAGAAGCTGGTAAAGAGTTCAAGACAAAAGCCACAATCCCAGTGTCTCCAATATCTATTCCCAAAACCTTCAGTCTTCTTGCTAGGTATTGTATTTCACTTAAATGGTCAGTAGGGTTTTCATCCTCTCTCAGTTTCATATTGCACAGTCTCTGTATTATAGAGATGGCTTCGCTGGGGCTCTTTCTGTTATAAAGAGTTTCCAGCCTTTTCCAGATTTCACTGGCTAAAGTAACATTTTCAAAATGTATAAACAGCTTAGGACTTACATTGATTCCTAGAATCCCAAGAGCTTTTTCATTTTGTCTGTCCCAATGCTTTTGTTCAGCTCCTGCAGCCGTTGGTCTTTCTGTTGTTAGCACCTCATAAAGACCTTGACTCTTCAAGCAAGATTGCATGAGGAAACTCCACTCTTTGAAATTCGCTCCTTCCAGCTTTGGAATGTTGAAGTTCCCTTGAGTTTTCTCCATGCTGCTTGTCTTGTTCCAAAACAAAAACCAGGTACAAAAATAAGCTGTGCTTTTCTCCAACGAGATTCAATTCGGATTCCAAAAAATCTGTTAGGATCTTCAGGAGGATTCTGGGCCCATAACCCTATGTTGGGAATTTTTATTAATGGTTAGAAAAACAAAACCCCAAAAGCAGCTTGAATTGTTAGTAGCAACAGCTTAGTAGTAATCAACACCTTGGAGATTGTTTCTAGATTAAAGTAAACTACTTTATTGAGAAGTACATTGTGATAGGAAAGGCCTATCCCTAGTCTTACTAACTAGGTGCCACCAGCATGGTGGCCATACATGTTGAAGGTCAGAGAGAAAATTTAGGAATGGAGAAAGGTCAGGAAGAAGGAGGAAGTCCAGTAGCAACTTCCTGGGCACATCCCACCTGGGAGGGGGCTTAGAAGCAGAGATCAGGAAAGGTTAAAGTGACATTCACACTAACTCACTATCTCTACTCCCAAATGCCCCTAGTGGTCATTAGGGTTTGTTGGTGCAAAAGGTGATGTCATCTGGAGCTGTTTTTCCAACAGTTCTGATCCTACCAAAAGTGTCCACATGCCAGTGCCTAGAATAGGGGTGAAGAACCTCAGTCCTGGGGGCCAAATGCAGCCCACAGGTAATTCTTATGTGACCCCTTTCTAGATTGGGTTCCTGGATCCTGTCCCCACCCCTAAGCACTGAAAGTCTGAGCTCACGGTAACGAGGCAGAGATGATGGCATGCACACAAGGATAAGATTCATGTCACAGATCCATGATCTGGACCGTCCTCTTCCTGAGCATACCCCAGGCTCCATTCCTATCCATCCCTTGGAGCTTGTACTTCTTTTCAAAGGGACCTCTGGGATAGAAAAGGTTCCACACACCTGGCCTCCAGTATGAGCGTTGTGACCATGACTTGCCTTATAGACATTCATCTATTCTTGCTGAACATCTTCGCCACACCCTCCCTCCCCCGCCCCCCCTTCCATAGGCAATATGACAGCATGGCAAAAGCAGAACAGGCCTTGGTTACATGATGAGCAAATCCCATCATCCATCAAGTCATATGGCAACATCATTTCCCCCTGAATAGAAGAACTTCTCCACAGCCTTAAGGGGAGCACTGCAGACTGCTTGTTCGTGTTTCCTCCCCACCTCTGCCGCAAAGGTTGATATGGTACTTCATTTTTCTTTAAGCTGAACCTGAAGCCCAATCAGTCAGCTGTGCGAGTGAAGTAACTGGTGATGAACTGCATGTCCTAAGCAAATAGAAGCTTCCTGATGCTACAATCTGTCACGGCTGTCCAAGCAGGGAGCTGTTGCTAATCAAACAGTGTTGCATCCGTGTGAAACTGGATAAACACTCCTCTCTCAATGTCTCCGATGCAGTGGAGCTGAAAAGGCAGTGGAGAAAAGGAGGAGAATTGGCATAAAAGCCTCACTAGCACCAAATTCTGAGACAGCTGACTTTCACAATTGTGTGAATAATGGTCTAATCTTTTCTCCATCATTAAATAGATCTGCTCACTTCCCACTTCTGGTTATTGTGGACTGTTGGAGTTAGCAGCGTAACTAGGCCAAGGTGTAAAGGCCCAGCAATCCCCTCTTGGAATAAGTCCAAGGAAAAAAGAGAAGCAGAAGGTTGTTAAGTAGCATACTTGGGTGTCTTTCTGCATAGAACTGATACCAGTGGCCGTTGACATCAATGGCTTTTGAATTCAGTAATACTGTCCTCTTTTGCATTATAAAGATCATTTGATTTTTATTTTTGTATATACATGCATTTGTGTTTCATGCTTATTGGGAACCTATTTAGCAGTCTCTCTGTTTGCCCTTGATTCATTTATTGATTGTACTGCTTAGTGGACACTCCCTCTTGCCTTGAGGCTTTGAATTCAGTCCTGCATGTAGAGCAGGGGTTGGGATCCGAAGGCCCAGGGGCCAAATGTGGCCAACGGCTAGTTTTTGTGGTCCCTTTTCGCATCTAGCCCCTGGATCCAATTCCAACCCCAAGCACTATAAATTTGAACTCTGCATAAGGGAGCAGAGATGAGGGCATGCACACAAGGACAGACCCATGGCACAGATCCATGGTCCAGATCCTCGAGCATTCCTGCCTCCAGCTTCTATGCTGTCAGTTTGTTCTAATTTTCAAAGTGGCCATTGGGAGGGACAAGGTTCCCCCATGCCTGGTGTACTGGCCCATCATTAAATCCTTGCTTTCTTCGTTCTTTTAGGCAAGGTCTGTGGGGATGTGTTGCCTTCCCCTCTGCTGATAGACTCCAACCAAGCAATCGTTACCTTTGTTTCGGACAGTAGCAACGCTGGAAATGGCTTTGAATTCACCTTCGGGTCTGTCCATAAGACATCGGAAGCAGGTGATTTCATAGAGGCTGTTTGTTTCTCTTTACTCCATTGCCCCAAATCCCCTTAAAACAAAGAATAACCGTCTTCTCTGTGAAATGTGTGAGATATAAAATGTGTCCTTCCTTGTCCCTTGCCTTTTGGAATCCAATGTCTTACAGGCTCTGGCTGTGGAAGTGTGGCCGTGCTGGTGGAAGAAGGGAAGATTGATACTGCTAATTATCCCGGCTTGTATCCCAGAAATACTAAATGCCACTGGCTCATCGAAGCCCCATTGGAGTACACTGTAAAGGTAATGAAGAGGCAACCCTTCTGAAATGGTCTCTGGAGGGTGGGGAGGAGCAACTAAAAACAAACATACAAAAATCCTGCCAGAAACGTCTGTGATACATGATCCTGTAAACAGTGAGGTCTTTGTGTCATGAGTATTTTGCCTTTTAAGCCACTTGCCCATGTTACCACGCTGGGAAATCTCCCGGCGGGGTGTTCTTACGGTGCGCTGTGCATGTGGGCGCTTGTAATCAGCCACGTCCTGTGGGATTTTTTTTCTTTCGATTGTCCGGGCTCAAAATGCAGCCCTGAAAATTGAGGGGGG
>QEPC01009092.1:798591-829111 GCA_003113815.1 Sphenodon punctatus | reverse complement strand
CCCTGGCTCACCTGCCTCTCTCTCCAGGAAGCAGGACACAAGGGCCAGGCACTCACGGTAGCTGAGCAGTAGCAAGGACAGGTAGCCTGAGAAGAAGGGGAAGGCACTGCAGCCTGCAGGGGACAGGAGCTTGGGGTAGGGTGCTCCTGGCGGCTCAGAAGTGTTGGACTGCAGTGCCTCGGTAGAGGTCAAGCTGCTCTCACTGGAGCTAGGGCTCTGCTGCAGCAACAACAAGTCCCCAAACAGCACCTCACCCCTGTCCACCAGCGCCTCTTAGTACAGAGTATTCCTGCTTCCTGAAGACCCTTCCATAGTCAGCAGCTGCCTGCAGCTGTATCGGGGGCAGGTGAACTGCCCCCTTCAATTTGCCGCCATGGCGGGCCAGTGGTCTTGCGGGGGGTGGGTGTGAGTGGTGGTGCTGGATTTCTTTATGTTCTTCATTCATCTACAGGATTGGTGAAAGGAAACATGCTACAGTCCTCTATGAGCTTTTCAGCAAACCTGTAGGCTTGCCTACAGGTTTAAGCCTAATTAAAACTGAGCAGTGAATTCAAAGAATAATTCTTCTGCTCCAGAATTATTCACCACCCTCATTTCCCCCAGCGATCAAATCTCCAACCAAAGCATCCACACCCTCTCCACCCTGTGCACATGGTCATGCCTCTGACCACCACATTGACCAGGCAGCCCCCCGGGTCATTCCCACCATGAGCAGCACACCTACCATGAACGTTTTGCCCCCAACCTCCTTGGCCAGATCCATGTGAGGAGGAGGAGGAGGAAGAATAAGAAAATGTCCCCTGCCATCCCCCAAAAGAGCGCACTCGGCTACTTCCAAAGGGGTCAAGTGGAAGAAGAAATAAATGGACTATGCAAATAAATTACTTATTTAAAATTAAATTTAAGTTTATACTGTTATATTTTTCACAATTCATGTTTTCTGTGCTTAGTCTGGGGAAGGTGGGAGGCTTTGGGGGAGTGGAGGCAATGAAAAATAGCAGTATTGCATATCAATAAGCCGCAGGGGAAAGGAATGGTTGGGGGTGCTCAAAAAATGGCCGTGCCATTTCTGACCTTGCGTTTATATATGCGGGCATGGGGATCAGATGGGAGGGAAGTGGAGAATGATGATATGGCATAGCGAATAAGCTGCCTTGTGGGCTGGAGTTTCTCCCTGGTTGCTATTAGGAGAGGGAACTTGGAGCAGAGGCATTGTCAGCTGCACTGTGCAGCCCAGAGCTGCAAGGTAGGAGGTGGGGTGGGGTGGGGTGTGTGTGTGATTGAGTGCATAGTTGACTAGAAGTCCTCTTCCTGTACAGCTGCTGCACCTACTCTCTCTGCTCCTTTCTTCACCTCAGTTGCAGGGACATAGGCAATAGTCGTAGGAGGAGGGAAAAAGTCTGATTGGTGGTTGTTTTTCATTGCTAGTTAGGTAAGTAGGTTTTGTGCCTCCTTGGGTACCTTCAGTGTTAGCTTTTATTTAGTGGCCACAATCCACAAACAGTTACACTCATGCAGCCTGCCCTTTGATGTAGCAGTGGGATAATAGCCCTCAATAGCCATTAACGAAAGATTGTTCAGAGCTATGTTCCTTCAGGTTTAGTGGGCTATCAGCCCATTAACAGCCTGGGTAGTGGAGACTATTGAGGGCTATTAACTTTGGTGCTGCATCAAAGGCAACTTTGGTGCTGCATCAAAGGCAACTTTGGTGCTCTGGAAACAAGCCTGTTTGACTTTCTGGCCAGCACACATTCTCTAATAAAGTATTTAAATCTTTCTCAGAATCTGATCTTTCCCAAGTGCTAATAGCATTGAGGTTGAATACTGTACTAAGATATTTTTTTTTGCTTCAGTCATTATCAGACATGCAGTTATGAAAGTTAAACCTCCAGTAAGAGTGGCCGCTTACCTCTCCTTATGGCTTTCCTAAATTCTAAGTCCCTTTGGGCAGGGACTTGTCTCTATGCTTGAACAATGCAAGGTATGTTGCTGATGGCATTTATATAAATAACACATAGGGGATGGTTGCTGCAGTTATGCTCTTGTGGGTTAGAGGATTAATTTTGCACAGTTAATGTCTCATTGTATGGTAATGCAGAAGATGCTGGCACATGCTTAACTGGGAATTTTATATGAACCAGGAGGAATTTCTAACCCCACAGTGAAAGGGCTCCAGTAAAACTGTGTGCTGCTACCTGCCAGTGAGCCATGAGCTGTGGAATGGAGAAACCGGGCTGAGCACATGCAAAGACTCATTGCTTGGAGTGATTGCTTTTGTTCTGAATTTTTACTTTTGCGTTCAGTGTTCAGCTGCTCAATAAAGTATGCAGTTTGCTCAATAAACTCTGCATTCTGTGCATAGTAAAAGATTACTTCCAGGTGCCAAGTACTGGCAGAGATAAACCCAGGTATGCATCTCCATAGGTGGGCAGGGATAGCAGGCGCTGGACTCCCTCCCGGGGTCATAATAGCATGGAAGAAAGAAACAGCTAGTGCGGCAGCAGCTTCCCATAATTCGCTGTGGCTGAGAGTCATGACAAGGTGGGATACTGGGAAAGGGAGTGGTGGTGGGTGGAGTGCAGGGAGGAAGAATGCCTGCCTGTGTATTAGGTTTGTCACGCTAGACCTGTGAATGGAGGTTGCATGAACTCACAAGAAATACATGCAGAGGCTGCCTGTTTTTTCGGTTCTACACGCTAAACATCAGAGTGGGGGCTGCATGGACCAAACACTGACTCCAGTGGGCTATTGTCTCGTTTGTTAACACCCATAGCAAGAGGATGGGGGCATTGGTTAAAAGGCATGAGAGCCATTCCCATAAGGGATTTCAATGCCATAGAAGTTTCCAAACTCTCACTTGCGTTCTTACAGCTTGGAGGTGTTGGAGTTGAGATTTCTGAACTGTAGGGTCCTAGTGATTTCCCTGTTCTTCCTTCCAGCTGTTCTTTGTGGATTCTCAACCCCTGCCTTGGTCCAGAGCCCTGGAAATGTCATGCTGGTGCATTTTGAAAGTGATGGGGAGAGCAACTACAGAGGATTTAAGGCCAGATTTACCTTTTTTCTATCAGGTTGGCAACCACTGTCCTTGTGCCCCAATGTTTATCCCATCTGGGTCAACTTGGGTATTGCTGTTCTTGTTTAATCTAGCTGCACTTGGCCATCTAAACGGGGATCGTTCCGTATGGTGTGACTTCTGTTGGCAGAATCCCATTCCTTTCTCCGTGGAAATGAATGCAAACTTCTCACTTGGGTGCACATACAGAGGGATCATTTATTCATCTGACCATTTTGTTTCTATCCCTATTTGTAATGGTCAGATGAATAAATGATCACCCTATAGATAGGACCCCCTATCTCATATTTACTGGAGATCAATAGCTCTGGTCATCCATAGCCCTAAGAAAAGGTCTGGAAATTGTATCCAGAGGACGTTGTCCTATTACAGACCGGGGGATTGGGGGGCAGACATGACCATAATAGTCGGTGTCTATTGATCGCTGTCCCTGTTTGAACTGGCTTTCACAACAACTAGTGTGTGTGAAGGAAGAGAAGAGTCCTTGTTTTTTTCTCAGAAATAGAAATAACTTGTGCATTTTGAGAGTTAAATATGGGCTCCATTGGTTTGTGTCCTTGCAGAAGAGGTTAAAAGTGAATTTGCAGGACCAGTTGTTGTGCCAATGTCCGTGCCAAAGGATGTGCCTCTGGGTAAGCTGTTAACCAAATTACACTAATAAGTCATGCCAAAAATCCTCCCTGTCTTGCATTGCCAAAAGATTCCCTCATTATCCTTCAATAATGGGGAAGATGCACATGAGAGAATAGGGTCTTAAGAATGGAAGAAAGGCATATAAAGAAAGGAGGGATGTCCCACTCCCCCAGTTTGACTTTCTAATATGAGCTGGGGGATGGAAACTTGTAGGATGGCAGAAGGATACTAATCTCTGTATTGGGACTATTCATAGAGGTATCTCTTATAGAAGCTCACTTCTGAACCAAACTTCCAGCCCCCTATACCAAGCTCCTTTCTTTTGGTTTAATCATATCGTGTGTGAGCAGACTTAGTAGTTTAATCACACCTATTATTATGCTAGTTTCCATTGCCATGTAAGAGATCATCCTGTTAATTTATTGTGTGTTCCATTAGCTTTCTGGCTGTTGTATTGCAGGTGTCTGTGGTTCTCCCCCATTTGGTCCCCAGTGGTTGTCAAAGCGCGTTGTCGGGGGAGAAGAAGCATGTCCTCACTGCTGGCCTTGGCAAGTGGGCTTACGGTTTCTAAGAGACTACCAGTGCGGTGGTGTCGTCATCGGTCCAATATGGGTACTCACAGCAGCCCACTGCGTACAGTTGTGAGTAACAGTTCGGCAACACTTCTAAACTTCTGTCAACCTGGATTCCTTTTGTCCTTTGGAATAGTAGAAGCAAAGCTAAAGAGTACCCCCATCCCCTCTGTTTAGAGCTAGTCTTTGTTTACAAGTTTTCTTAGCTTTTTTGGTCAAGAGTTGACCTACTTCTGTGACCCCCACTAGTCTTTTGGCTGCAGCTGAAATTAAACTGACAAGCCAAACCCTGCTCTTCTGTCCACATATTTACTTGGAAATCTGCGAAATCGTGTGTGTTTTTTAACTCCATGCATTTCTACTAGGGATGTGCGAATGCGTTTGGCGTTTGGTCCGAACTCCAGGTGTTTGGCCCATTCGCTAACACCCTGAACCTGAATTGTCCCCCGCCTGAACTATCCGAACAAACTTCATGTTCCGAACCCGTTCAGGCAGGGGACGTGGGATAGGGGGAAACCCATTTTTCCCTTTCCCCCCACCCTCCAGGCTGCATGGGTGGAAGGGGCACCGGAGCTCACCTCTCCCCCCAGCCTCATAATTTTTTATTTTTTTTAAACCCCCACCCCAGGGATCGCCCTACCTGGTGGTGCTGCGGCTCCGACCCTGGGTCCAGCAGCAGGTCCGGCAGCGCTCCGGAGCGCTTCAGGCCTCTACTAGGCCTTCCGGGTCATGTGGAGGGGGGAGGGGAAACAGGTTCCCCCCGCCCTAATGGGTTTGCCCCCCCTGAACAGGTTCCGGATGAACAGCCAGAACCCAAACAATTTTGGGTGGACCGAACCCCAAACGGGCCGAACGCTGAACCCCCCGGTGTTCGCACATCCCTAATTTCTACATATGGAAGTTGATGAACTTGTCACTGCAAAACCTCTTCTTACCAGCCCTGGGGATAATGAAATGACTATTGAAGAACCAGAAAAGGGTGCATGCTTTGCTGAAGGAGACAGACGTAAGGCTTGTTAAGCAGATTGCTAATTCAATTATTTCTGTTTTCCAGAACAAACAATCCATCACATTGGACTGTCATTGCAGGAGACCATGACAGAACGTTGAAGGAGTCCATGGAGCAGGTAGAGCCTTACTCAGCAATTAAAACTGGACACTTGTATTTTCTCTTTGCTGTTTCTTTGTATGCTCAATAAGTTCCATGCTGGCACATGAGACACCATGCATGGCTTGGCCAAGATTTACTGGAGAAAGAAGGGGATTTAAAAAGCTTGTTTGCTGGTTTAGCTAGCCCATAGTTCATAATGGTGGCTCCTCTTCTAAAGTTCTGTCCCTTATCTTGGCAGTAGGCAAAGCACAAGTCTAAGTTCCTGGAGCAACTTGATACCTTCTTAGTGCTAGTCAGTATATCTTATTAGAGAATCGTTTGCTGCCTAACTGTTGTGGAACTCAACCCCTGGAAGTTCATTCAAGCCTGAACTTAAGTATCATCTGGAGGCAATGTAAGATCTTTTTGGCCAAGTGTTTGGCAGTTGGGAATAGGGGTTGGGTGGGGTGTTTGGAATGAGGTTTTTAGGGAACTTTACCAAAAAAAATCTATTTTATTAACTCTTTATCTTGTAATATGCCCTGAACCTTAGGGGGTGGGAAGGGCAAAGTATGAATATAAATAACAAAAGTTTCTTCCAGTGCAGAGAAGGGAAATAGCTGGGGTAGCTCATGTCTGCTGCAAAATCCTACTGGTCTGGATTTGCAGAATGCAATGTGCAGTCCAGTGAATTTTAATATAAACTGTTCCAGTGCGTCTCATCCCAAGCAAGGAGCAGGAAGGGAGTCAATGTAGCTTAGTGGATAAGGTTTTGTATTGGGTTTGGAGCAGAGGGGGATCAGGGTGGTTCAAATCCTATCTTAGCCATGAACTTGCTGGGTGAATTTGGCCAAATCTCTCTCTCTGCCTAAGTTTCCCAGCTGTAAAATGGAAATCACAATGATCTACCTCACAAGTTGCTGTGAGGGTGAAGATAAGGACTGCAAAGTGATCTGAACACTGAAAGTGCTTTAAAATGAAAGATGATCCAGGATAAGGAAGTTTCAGGCTTGTCTTAATTCAAGTTGTATTTTTTCTTAGCCCAATTCTACTTACCAAATGTTGATTAGAGGAAAATAGGCTCGGACTTCTCTTTTCTCTTCTGATCTTGCTACTTTACATTTTTGATCTTGCTGGCACAGGTGAGGAAGGTAAAAACCATTCTAGTGCATCCAGACTTTGATGAAGAGACCTACGATTCTGACATTGCACTGATTCAACTAGACACCCCTCTGGTTTATAACGCTGTGGTGAGGCCGATATGCTTGCCCAACAGCGCAGAGCCGTTACCCTCTTCTGCACTGTGTGCTGTGACTGGATGGTGAACCACTCAAGAAGGTAAAGAGCGTGTTCTTTCCATACTTGGAGAGCAAGATGGAAATGTCTGCACCATGGGTCTTAATGAGTATTGATCTCTTGAATGGGTGGCAGAAACCGTGACGCTATGTACAGAGCACTGTTGCAACTGGGAGCTTTCTCTAATCTTCAGGTTTAATCATCATTATCTAGCTCCACATTGCTTCTTATTGCTAAACATTTACATAGCATGAACATGTGCCTGGCACTGAGCAGTAATTAATTAGAAATGGGTCCCTGCCCTGAGGGACTTACTATAGGATAGACTGGCAGCCATTTACCTAAAGCTTGGATACTGGACATGTGAGGCTCAGCAATTTCTAGAAATATCCTGCTTTAATGGTAGTATGTATGTTCTGGCTCTTTCTGGGGAGAGGGAGAGTCATTTTTAAGAGATTATTTTAACCCTTTTAATCAAAGGGTTAAAAGGTTCAGCACTTTAAGAAGATGTGAATTAACCATAACCAGTATTGATCTCTGTAGAGAGTCTAGGTGTGGACTAAGGCAACGGGGGAGAAAATGCTGACCACCTCAATGCAGGGGTGTGTGGTAGCGGAGAGGTTAAATCACTCCACTATGACCATGAAGGTCATGAGTTCAATATCTGCTTGGTTCCATGATAGCCACTTCAGTTCAGTCAGCTATACATGGGTATATGATCCATTGGGTTAGGAAAGGTGTTGAGCTATGTTGTTGGCACACAAGGGAAAGATGTGACCATAGGCCCCAGAAACTAGTAACCCTTGACCATACTGGTCTGACAGGCCAAGTGGCTCAAGATGGATTTTGGTTTCTCCAGGGCCAGCCACCTACCAAAGCCAAGTCAGCCTCTGTGTTTGATCTGAAATGGATATGAAGCTACCTTTCTCCTTTGTGGTCCTCCTCAGAATGTGTCACAATGTTCTGACAAGACCAGTTCTCAGGGGTTCCTCTCATAACTGCCTGGCCTGTCTGCATCCTGGCAGACCTGATCCTACAGTGGGTATCTTCAGACACAACAGTGATTGGGTGCTTAAGATGTTTGCCACATGACTGTGCATTGTGCCTAAGCACTGGCGCTATTTTTGGCCACTGGTCTGTCCCCTGTTAGCCTCCCATTAACTCCTCGTTGGTTGCATAGATGTCTTGGGGGCAGCAGTTGAGCATTTCCCCCTCTGCCCATGGCTAACGTTGTGTCTAAAGAGTCTTTAGACATCAGATGGTGTGTTCACAGGCATTTCTGATCTGTCTGCCCAGATTTCTCCCTGTCTGCCTTGAATCCTCCACTCTGCGCTGCTGCCATGTAGCTTGTTCCTTGCTGCACGCTGTGCTCACCCAAAACACCAACGGGGGCAGGGGTGAGCCGCGAAGAATGAGCTGTTTAGCTGCAGCACAGAGTGGACAATTCCTGGCAGACTTCACCACTGTCTTGCATGGAGTACAACTTCCGTAATTCCATGGGTGTGCTTCTGCAAGGAGAGCTTCTGGTGTGAGTGGTAGGCAGAAGCCCGATTTAACCCCTGGACATAGAAAAGCAGCCATTGCGGCTAAGTACTACAATGTATTAAACACAGGGAAACACACCTGGCTATGCAATGGTGTCAACATACATTCAGCCACCCCTTTCCATTGTGTCTAAAGGCAGCCAGTGTCTTTGTAAGTGAAGGGCTTCTGGAGCCTGGAGGAAAGATTAATTTTGGTCTTGAGTGGCCTTGTTGGACCAGAATTGTAGTCTTAACATTATTATTATTATATTATTAACATGGGGGCAGGAGGACAACAGTATGTGGAATAGTATGTCTGTAGTTGTGCTGGTGGGTGATCACGGCAATGCAATCAGTGCAGACTCCTTAGCCTTGCAGATCAATCATATTGCTCATATAGGTTTCTCTTCTCATCTCTTTTGAACAGATGGAAGCCCTGCCAGCCGTTTACAGCAGACACAAGTGCCCATACTCGAGAGTGAAGTCTGTGAGCGAAGCTACTATTTCAATCACCCTGGAGGGATCACAGCTAGGATGCTGTGTGCAGGCTTTGCCTACTCTGGAGGGCAGGATACCTGCCAGGTAAGTTGCTCCTAACTGCAAGAGCCACTAAAGGTAGGTCGTGGTGAGGGTTGCTTGCCTGCTCTTAAACCTGGTGCTTGTATCTCCGTTTCGCATCTATACCACAAAGACAGCAAGCCCTAATTGCAGGAAGGGGTAATACAAGCATCTATAGAAGTACAACATCCTTCCCTAGTCTAGATGTTGGGCTGAAACCTCGGTCCAAGCCATTACATTGCAGGGAGGGTTGTGATTTGTGTGGTATCTCCCATCTGATGGGCAACCATGAAGGGCGAGGATAGCCTCCATTCAGCAATGCATTTCTTTAACACTGCTTTCACCCCAGTATGAGATTTTGACTCTAAAATGCAGGGCCAGTTTAAACAACGTGTGAGCCCCATGTTAAGCTGTTCCCTGGTACTTCTCGCCTGCGTACCTGCTCTTCTGCAAAAATCCGGATATTCCAAGTATATGCCCCTTGTAGAAGTTTCCAGACTCTGGGATGGGGTTCCACTATCTGAGGACAGGACTGCAATCCTAATAGTCATGTAACATATAATATATTGCAAGTTTTTGCTGTGTGGGTAGGATGGATCACAGTATTATATTTAAGTCTTAAAATGGGGTCACACATGCAGGAAGCTTGGCAGCCACTGTTGATTGTGTGTCTTGGGCTGCTTTCACACCTGCACAAACAGGTTATTAGAAGGTCAGGAGAGGGGATGTGCATACAAATCTGGTGTGTCTGAACAGGTGTGAATGCCCCGAGGTGGGTGATTGAAGCTTTTACGTGCATTTACAAGGGTGACTGACAGCTGGATTTTTGCAGCTCAGTCAATCATCTTTGTAAACGGCTTCAATCACCCGCCTCTGGCATTCACGCCTGATCAGAGACATGCCTGATTTGTATGTGCATCCCCTCTCCCGACCGTCTAATGACCCGTTCACACAGGTGTGAAAGCGTCCTTAATCTTTATGCCATTAAACCTGTGGAATGAATTGTTCATTCACTATCCTCTCACGCAGTCCCATTATGGGTATTTGAGGTCATCTAGCGCCTAACTTGGAGTATAGCAAGCACTTTTTTTTTCTTTTGCCCTGACATTACTTCTCCTGCGCATATAAATGCAGCTAGTGCAGAATGCAGTGGCCCACCTGTTTACTGGACCGGGCCGCCTGGGGCACATGACACCGGTGCTCCGGGCTCTGCACTGGCTGCCTATTGTCTTCTGGGCCCAGTTCAAGGTGCTGGTTTTGACCTATACAGCCCTAAATGGTCTGGGTCCTAGCTATCTGAAGGACTGCCTCACTTCCTGGGAGCCTGGGCGGCTTCTGCGGTCATCTAGGGGTGCCCTCCTGGAGGTTGCATAGTATAGACAAGTGGGGACTGACAGGCGGGCGTTCTTAGCGGCTGCACCAGTGCTGTGGAACTCACTCCCAGTGGGTATCTGTCTCAGCCCAGATCATCTCACCTTCCAACGTCCGTGTAAAACATGGCTCTTTTGCCAGGCATTTGGGGAGGGGATTGGGGGGGGGGGGGGGTCCTGTTTTTTGCACACTTTTTTGTTTTTATATATTTTTTATTTTCTTAAAAAAAGAGAAAACACGCATACCTAGTATCTCAGTAGCCAAGCCAAATCAACATCCTTCTCATAAGTGAGATCAATAATTGATATATTTCTCCCATCTGGGAAACAAAACCTCCATAGACCGACCACCCCTCCTAGACCGAAGAACGTATGTTAACTTAGTCATCTTTAAAATCTCCCAACTTCTTATTTCCCAGGCCTGAATAGTGGGTGGTTGCCCATTCTTCCAGTTTTTAGCAATCTCAATTTTTGCTCCCACCAAAAGATTCAGTACCATTTCAACATCATTTTCCTGGACAGTGTCTTTATACCCCAATAATGCCTCTAAGGGTGTAATCTGGAAATCCTAATTCAATATCCTTTGAATCCTGTCTTCTATCTGATTCCAGAAAGCCTGTACAATGACACACTCCCACCAACAATGCAGATAAGTTGCCCCATTTGCACCACACTTCCAACATCTATCCCATCTATCCGAAGCATGGAACATTCTCTTTAGTCTACAGGGAGTCAGATACCATCGATAAATTATTTCATACCAATTTTCTTTTAAGGGAACTGCTATGGAGCCTTTTATTGCCTTAACAAAGATATAGTTCCAAATTTGTTCTGTCAGACCAGTAATCTCTTGCCCCCAAAGTTCCTTAAAATGCAGCAATGGAGGGTCTATATCCATAACAATATTATAACTTTTCCTAAGTAGACCTTTAGTAGATACAGATGTCATTAACAACTTTTCATACGGAGTCAGACCCTAAGGGAAAAAACTCCTCTAGTCAAATTATATACAAAGTGCCTTATCTGCAAATATTGAAAAAAAGGGGAGCCAACCCTCTCATCTTCTGTTTTACTTCCTCATATGACAGGAACACCCCTCCCTTAATAAAGTCACATAATCTAGATAAACCTGCCTTATACCACATTGAGAAATCCCCCAATTCTCCCCTCCAGTTGAACAATTTATGACATAAAATCAAAGACACTGAAGAGACACCACTGAGAGAATCCTCTGAGTCACTGCTAATACAAATACCTAGATATTTAACATATGTTGTCTTCCATTTTAATTTGCAAAAAAATTGTTGTTTCTTGTTTATCCTCACCTGATATATTAATCCCAAACAACTCGGATTTTAACAAATTTATGGTATACACTGAATATTTGCTGAGTTCTTGCAATATACTCAAAATCCTTCTTAAAGACTCAACAGGCTCCACTACTGTAATCACTGTATCATTGGCATGGGGTTTTTGTGTTTTTTATTATTTAGTGAAAATATTTTAATTATTTTATTGTATTTTTATATATTATTGTTAGCCGCCCTGGGCTCCCTATGGCAGGAGGGATACAAATTTTCTAAATAAATAAATAGTCCACAACCACCCCCAGATCCTTTTCCTGAGTGGTAACTCCTAGCTTAGTACCCAGCATTGTGTGTACACACATAGTTTGGATTATCTTTCCCTACCTGCATCACTTTGCACTTGACCACATTAAATCTCATTTGCCATTTAGATGACCAGACACTCAGTGTCATAAGAGCCTGTTGAAGTTCCTCACAGTCTGCTTGTGTTTTTCCTCACAGTCTGCTTGTGTTTTAACTACCTTGAATAAGTTGGTGTCCTCTGCAGATTTGATCACCTCACTCTCAACACCCTTTTCCAAATCATTAATAAATACATTAAACAGCACCGGTCCCAATACAGATTCCTAAGGCACACCACTTTTTACATCTCTCCATTGTGAAAACTGACTATTTAGTTCTACCCTTTGCTTTCTATCTTAACTAACCAATTTCTGATCCATAGTAAGACACTACCTCCTATCCCATGACTTTTTAATTTTCTCAAGAGTCTCTCATGAGGGACCTTATCAAATGCTTTCTGGAAATCCAGGTACACTAGATCTACTGGGTCTCCCTTGTCCACATGCTTATTTACACCCTCAAAGAATTCCAACAGGTTTTTGACTCTTCCCCATTAAGTCGTGTTTGTCAACATGCCCTGTAATTCTGTCCTTAATGATAGTTTCCATTTTGCCTGGCACAGACGTCAAGCTTACTGGTCTGTAGTTTCCAGGATCCCCTCTGGATCCCTTTTTAAATATTGGGATTACATTTGCCACCCTCCAGTTCTCCGGTACAGTGGCAGATTTTAGTGCAGGTTACAAATTACAGTAGGTCTGTGATTTCATATCTGAGTTCCTTCAGAACTCTGGGGTGAATGCCATCTGGCCCTGGTGACTTGTTAGTATTCAGTTTGTCCTAGAACATCCTCCAATGTCACATTGATTTGTAACAGCTCTTCCAATTCCTTGCCCATAAAGCAAGAATCTGGCATGGGTACCTCCTCGAAGTGCTCCCTAATTTATATATTTATAAAATAAATCGCCCTCGCTCACCAGCCCTGTCAGTTCTTTTCCCCCCGCTATCAGTGGACTTGGTTTTATAGCACACATAGTGCTGCGTGGTGTGTGGAGTGAAGATCCTGGATTCAGACACCCATGATCTGTGCCTTTTCTGCCTTGGGCCTGAGCATGACACCAGGGCGTGTAGCATCTCTTGGGGGTTCAAACCCTGCACCAGGGAAGCTGGAGCTTGTAGACTGGCAGAACATTTAAGAGTCTGGGCCGTGCCCATGCAGGAGCAGGTTCTGGCTCTGTCAGTCTTGTGGCTCCACCCAGAGTGCCCCCAGTCTTCACCTGCTCTGGCTCCTGCTCTGGCTGGGGAGGGGTCATCAGGGACCATTCCAAAAGACACTTCAGCGCTGATAGATTTAAGGCCGGCACCTGCACCGCTAAAACCTAAAATGCCTCACCAGGATGCCTGATGCCTATTGCTGCATCGTGGCAGTTCTCCCCTCTGCAATAACGTTCATAAGACCCTGAGCGGCAGGGTAAAAAACATTGGCAGAAACGAACCCGACACTTGAGTTTTCCCCTGAACCTTCCTCACTGCGGTAAGATCTCATCCGCACCAATGTCCTCAAGGCCTCGAACTAGATTGGCTCAAGTGGAGTGCTTCCTGTAGAAGACACTCAGGAGGCTTTGGGGCTGCTAGAGTATCTCACTGCGCCCCTCATCAGATGTTCCATGCTCCAGGTTTTGGGGCAGTTGCCAACTCCCTCAGAATCGTACCACGAGGCCATCCCACCATCGGCACTGGGACTTCCCTCGGGCCCGCCTGCTCTGGCACTGACATCCGAGCCCCTGCAGGACCTTCCTTTGGCACCATTCCCCACGCCACTGAGCCCTTTGATGCTGGGGATTGTAACTCCCCTTCACTGTTCCATGCAGTAATATGCTGTGATTGTTGCTGAATTGAGCAATCCCAGTGAAAGCTGTTTCTGTCAGAAGCGGATCATTCACCTGTGCCCGCGCAACGGGGAAACTTACCAGCTTTTTCACTATTTATGCTAGTTCCTGTTTAGTAATTGCTATTGTTTGGTACTTCTGGTAACTCTTCCTAGGCAGGAGGAGCCACACACCATGTAACATTCCTTACGTGCTGCTTGTGTGTGTGTGTGTGTGTGTGTGTGTGTGTGTGTGCGCGCGTGTATACGATCACGTAGTTTTCATCATTTCCCTTATTGGTCCTTGTGAACTGTTTCATTGGTGTATTTCAAGGACTAGCCTCTGTTTTCTGCATTCTGATGCCAGGAACTGTCATAAAATGCTGGAAACTGACAAAAAATACCAGAATCTAACTACCAACAATTATCAAAGAAATGGTGGACAATCAGAGGCACCGATCTCTACACCACTGTAGATTCAATGGATAGTGAGAAAATACCAACAAATGGTTCCACGAGATCCTGAAAAATAGGTATTTCTCAATGGTATGGAAACAATCCTCCTCACCTCAGCTCTAGCTGCGATGCATTTGGGTTAGGAGTCCAGACTTGAGGATCCCCTGAAATACCCAGTGAGACCCTCGGATCCAGAACATATTGGTACCGTACTGACACTGAACAACTACGTAGATGCTCTCCTGGAGACGAGGACCCAGGGCTTTCCCCGGTGTAGGAAGTGGGACACTCCCTTATGTTTCCCCCTGACTGATCTCTGGTCATTCCAGGACTACTTGGTCTGTATGGCCTCTACAGAGGGGGGACCTCTGGGCAACCAGGACTCCAAAGTACCCTACCATCTATTGGGCCACTGGGCATTAGGAAGCATATTGCCATGCCACTAGCTAAGGACATTATAGAGCCTATTGATAGGAATGTATGGAGCCAACTGACCACGGTGTTGCCCGTGGACCCTAAGACACTCTGTACCCCATGCCATCCAGTGTTATATACTTTTATACCACTCCCCTGTGGCAAACTTTGGTGCACAGTGGGTATGTTTCCATTGCCTGGTTTACCTTTTGTCCTGGTTTTTCTCCCTTCTTCCCTAATGGGGTGTTCTATATTTGGGCCATAAAGCCTCGAATCCTAGTCTACCCTCCCATCCAGCGGCCAACCCCTATCTTGCTCATAGCTGCAGCTGTGGATGAACATTCTAGAGAGGGTAAACGTACTGACACCCTGGAATGCAGGGTATATTCTGCTGCCTCTCTCAATATGAGGGCAGGTAATTATTTGAGCCTTACAGCCCATTTTCATTTCACCTTACAGGACGTGGTCCCAAGAGGTGCTGCCTGAACTCCAGGGGGTGTGTGTGTGTGTGTGTCAAGGGAAGGCTAGGCACTGCAGTAGCAGATGACCTGGAATTATCCCATCGTCTTACTTGGATGTCCTACGATGTGAGAATCTAGGGGCTTGAGGTATGGCTGCGGGAATCGCCATCTGCAGACACGCACGGCTCGGATCCTCTGGCCTATCTACAGAGGCACAATATGTAGTTGAAAACCTTCCCTTCGACAAGGTCTCTTGGCTGCCTCCGCTAATTGGGAGCTGAGGCAGATTAAGACAGACCACAATACAGCCAGGTCCATGGGGCTAAAGGTACCACCTATTATCCCTGCTTCTCTGGGAGCCTCGGGGATCGGACCACAATGCTTCCAGTGCCCGCAGAGAGCCCCCTCCTTTCAGCCTTCAGGACAGACCACTGTTTTCCTCATTTTCCCCAACTGCATCAGGTCTATCCGTGCCTGATTGGTCGTCCTATAATGGGATTGTGCGAGAGGATAACGAAGAAGAAAGGTAAGTTTCTTACCTGTAACTATTTGTCTTTCAAGTTGTAGCCTCTCACGGGGTACCAGCACCCTGCCTCCTCCCTGCTTGAAGTGGCTAAGAGAGGCATTTTTAGAGACATGTTAAAGTTCTGGATGTTTTAGTCTTCTGGGTTTTACAAGTCCACAAGTAAGTTCCAGATTAATTTTTCACACACACACTGCCCTGAGGCAGCCTAAAGTAGCCGCAGCTGTAAACGTGACAGGCTGCCATGGAAACCAAGTGACCACAGCTGCCTGGAGCAAAGCGGTTTACCAGGAAAACCTTTTACACACACAAGTTCTGGGAGAAGTTTCACGGAGAAGTTGAAAGATCCAGATGTTTAAGATCTGGATGAGTGATTTAGGCACACAGAAAGTTCTGACTGTTACAGCAAGCATCCAGGAGAAATGTGTGTCTAAAAACACCCATTGTTGTTGCTCACCCCACTTCCCCAAGCAGTGGGAAGTTCCAGGGGCAGCCTTGCCAGGTCAGTGTCCTTTTGGCAGGAGAGAGAAACTGAAGACTCGCTATGTGGTAGAAGAGTCCATTGATTTACAAACGTACAAGTTGAGAGGAGTGGCTGGGACCAGCTACCAGCTCCTCTGGACAAGGCCTGCTGAATGCTCCGGGCCCAGCACCCCAGAAGGCTGTCCCTCTGTAGTCTTCTGTCTCCAAACTAGCATGCAGCCTCCTGCTAGGCTGCAGCTCTTCACCCTGACCCAAACTGCAAGCTGTCCCACCCAGTACACAACACTGCTTGGCCCCACCTGCCCAGAACCATTGTTATAAGACAAGAGGCTGGCAGGCGAGCTCAGGTGTGGCTGATGGGCCTATACAATGAGTTACATTCCAGAGGGATGAATCTCAATAGGGAGTTACATTCCCAGGGGCCCCCTAGATCCATAACAATATAAACTGATGGGATGGTGAGCGAGGGCAATTTATATGCCCTGGGGAAGTGACATCGTCGGGGCAAAAGAAGAAAAAAGTGCTTGCTATACTCTGAATTAGGTGCTAGATGGCGCCAAATACCTATGCTGGGACCGCGTGAGAGGATACTACTTGAAGAAGAATAGTTACAGGTAAGAAACCTCCCTTTTTAAGCAACATTTAGTCTAGGCGGATGCTTGGACGCTCACTGATGCCTAGGTTTAGGGGTCCCTGTGCTGCAGCATAGTAAAAATCCTGGTTAGTGCAGTTCTAGTAACATGCTTGAACCTATCTTTTACGGTTCTGTTACCTGATTGCAGATATTACTGGATAATTCCTGCCAGGATCTTGACTTCTCTTCTCGTAGCCCCTGGTTTCTCACTCCCCTCCAAAAGACCATGATCCAATGTAGCTATTTGAACTACTGCTAATTCTCTACAAATATGATCAGAGACTGTCTTCCTTTCCCTTCCCCTGCTTTCTGGCTCTGTGGGAAGAGTGTAGAAGTCAAACCCAACAACTTCCAAGTGCTCTTGTCTGTTCTCAGGGTGATTCTGGAGGCCCCTTGGTTTGCCATCATGAAAAGGAGCCATTTACTCTTTATGGAATTGTCAGCTGGGGTGTTGGTTGTGCCAGGCCAAAGAAACCTGGCGTCTATACAAGGGTGAGGATCTTTCTAGATTGGATCCATTCCACAATGAAAGGTAAATATTTCCACGTTCTGCTTCCAGCAGACACTGATCTCTGATTCAAAATGTTAAGATACATAACTTGTGGGGTAATAAAACTGCCTCCCCTCAATAAACACCAGCATAATTCTTCTGAACACTTTAATAATATTCTGTAATGGTGCTTATTGAATAGTGATTGTGTCTTTTTAAAGCACCGTGGAGCCTGTTCTAAGTTCTACCCCTGTGAGGTAGGTTAGGCTGAGAGAATAATGTGACTGGCCCAAGGTCACCCAGTGAGTTTCTGGCTAAGGTGAGACTTGAACCTTACCTCCTGATCCAAGTACTGCACACTTAGCCATTACAGTGATTGAGGTCTATAGCCAGGCAGGAGCCCTGCGTAGGTCCCTGTAGTGAACAGGGATATAAAAGAGACTTGGAAATAAAGGTGTTAATAGAAGAAACAGAACAGCTGGTGTTTTCTTCAGGGGAAAACTGAGGCCCAGCACCTTCGTCAGGTGTAGAGCTGAAACTAGAGAATCACTGTTCTTGACTTGTTTTAGCAAGAATCGATAATCAAGAAAACTCCCAGTTCTCGATACTTTCTCGATCAAGATTTTTTCTCGATTTGCCGCAATTTACCATGAACAGTATACCAGTTTACCGTGTACTGCTTACCATGTACCTTGTTTGTCCTGGTAATGCGCATATGCAAAATGGCTGCATTTTCTAAAAGGGCAGCAATGCTGCTGGTGCCATCTTGGAAGAGGGCTGCACATGCATAGAACAGCTGCAGAAGCCACTTTGCGCATGTGCATTACTGAGACAAAAGTGGTACATGTTAAATCGGTATATGGTAAATGGCGGTAAATGGTACACAATAAATCTGAACAAGATTCTCACCAAGATCTTGAACCATTACTGAGATCATCTCAAGATCTCGGTAACGATTCTCGCAAGATTTTTCTGAGAAACAAATTGATTCTTTTTCAGGCCCAACAAGTGGAGGAGGGCTTGTCTCAGAGCTTTCTTAAGTGTGAATCAGTCTCTGGATGTGAAGAGTCTTTCTTAACTTCACATTTGCTAATTCTTTCACTGGGAGAATGGGAGCTGCCAACCATCACTCATGCATAGTTTTCTCTGTAACCACTAGTTGTTTCATATGAAATGTTTAGAATTTTCTTCATGGGTAAGGCTGTTGTCCACCTAACTTCTTGTGGGAATGTTTAACTGGCTGTCTAGTTTGCGTAGTCTCAAGCTGTTTTCATGTAGATTTCGTTTTGCCCAGAACCTCTGGACTAAAAACACAACTCTTCAGCTGTACATTGTATTTCTCACAGCAGATGCTGAGTCAGCTGCACTTCAAGTGAGTAACAGTGGGCAGGGAACCTTACCACAGCAACAGCCAGAACCACCTGCAAAGCTGTTAGGAGCGGCATATGGACAAGGTAACAATGCTCCACACACATTGCTTCAGCTGCATTCAGTTAAGTGTTCTGTCTCCATCTGGAATTATGTGGTCCCACAGACTGAAATACTACAGCCGTAAATGGTGCCTCCAGGGCGGTGGTGCTAGTGGCTGGGATAGCTTTCATGGACATTTTTGAACTGTACTTGTTCCTTGGATGGAGATCAGTAAATCACCATGGTAGGAGGCAGGCCCGGATCTAGGCAAGTGCAGACTGTGGGTGAAAATAAACAGTTATGACAGTGGCCATTTATTAGTTCACCTTAGACTGGGAACCCATGTCTGTAGGACTCCATGAATAAACTTAAAAGGAGAACATGAGTGCGAGAAGCACTGGCATAACATACAGGCCTGCAGATCCTCAGATGTGAGGAGTGTTGGTTCTTGGAGGACCTCTAGAAATACAGGAGGGGGGGGGCTCCCAACATCTGGGGTTCAAAAGTAAATTGGAAATAACATATGGTCTCCCAGGGCCTGCAATGCAGGGGGCTTGGCTCTTGAAAGGGATGTCACGTTTAAATGAGCATCAAAAATAAAGAACGTAAGAACATAAGTAGTGCCATACTGAGTCAGATCAATGCTCCATCAAGTCCAGCATCATGTCCTCCAACAGTGGCCAATCTCAATCGCATGGGAGAAGAACCAACAGTTACAACGGGCAATCCATTCCCTGTTGTTCACTCCCAACTCCCGACAGTAAGACGTTCATCCCATAAGCTACTTGGTTAATAGCCATTAATGGACCTATTTTCTAAGAACTTATCCAGTCCTTTTTTAAACCCAGCTATACTACTGGCCCTGACAATGTCCTCTGGCAACAAATTCCATAAGTTAATTATGTGTTGAGTAAAAAAGTACTTCCTTTAATTTGTTTTAAATCAGCCAGCAGCTAGTTTCATGGAGTGTCCCCTAGTTCTAGTACTATTTGAGAGGGTAAATAATCATTCCCTATCTACTTGTTCCATACCACTCAAGATTTTATAAACCTCTATCCTGTCCCCTCAGTCTTCTCTTCTCTAACCTGAAGAGACCCAGCTTGTCAAGCCTCTCTTTGTACAGAAACTGTTCCGTACCCTTTAGCATTCTCGTTGCCCTTCTCTGTACCTTTTCCAATTCAGCTATGTCTTTCTTGAAATGGGGCGACCAGAACTGCACACAATATTTCAGATGGGGTCGCACCACTGATTTGTATAGAGGCATTATGACATTGACATCCTCAATTTTATTCTCTATCCCTTTGCGAATAACTCCTAACATCGTTTGCTTTTTTGACTGCGGCTGAGGATTTCAGTGTATTGTCCACAAGCACTCCCAGATCTTTTTCCTGAGTGGTAACTCCTAGCTTAGTACCCACCATTGTGTACTCATAGTTTGGATAATTTTTCCCTATGTACATCACTTTGGACTTGTCCACATTAAATCTCATCTGCCATTTAGATGCCCAGGCACCAAGTCTCGTAAGATCTTGTTGCAGCTCCTCACAGTCTGCTCGTGTTTTAACTAGGGGCGGGAAACCGGTAAAATCCGGTATCCGATAATGCCGGTACCGGGCGTACCGGCATTATCGGATTCGACCCGGTAATCCGGTCCGGGGTACCGGATTCCGGGTACCGGATTTTTTACATTGCAGCCATTTAAAAATGGCTGCAATGTAAAAACTTAAAGCCCCAAGTTAAAAAAAACAAAAACCCTCCCCAAGTCCAGGCTGCGCGGGTGGAAGGGGGGACACCCCCCACCCACCCTGCCCAGCCTGGATTTTTGTTTAAAAACAGACTCAGAGGCGAGCCCACCCCCCAGCACCAGCGGCCGCGGCGTCCCCGCAGCCGCCGGTAAGTATGACCCGATCCCTGGGGGGGGGGTTTAACACCCCCCCAACCCCCAAGGGATCACCCCTACTAAAGTTCAGTGCGCTTACCTTGCGGAGCTCCGGCGGCGGCGGGCGGTCCGGCGGCCTCAGCGCCGGCTGTGGCTGCCGGCGTCAGAGACGCTCTAGGCCTTCCGGGGAACTTCCGGGTTTCCCCGGAAGGCCTAGAGCGTCTCTGACGCCGGCAGCCACAGCCGGCGCTGAGGCCGCCGGACCGCCCGCCGCCGCCGCAGCTCCGCAAGGTAAGCGCAAGCTAAGCTATGCACTTTAGTAGGGGTGATCCCTGGGGGGTGGGGGGGTGTTAAACACCCCCCCCAGGGATCGGGTCATACTTACCGGCGGCTGCGGGGACGCCGCGGCCGCTGGTGCTGGGGGGTGGGCTCGCCTCTCAGTCTGTTTTTAAACAAAAATCCAGGCTGGGCAGGGTGGGTGGGGGGTGTCCCCCCTTCCACCCGCGCAGCCTGGGAGGGGGAGGGGGAAGGAATTCATTTATTTCATTGAGTTCAATGGGGACACAGCGCCGGTATACCGGATTTAATCCGGGAATCCGGTTTTTGCGGAACCGGTAACCGGTAAATCCGGTAGCCGGTAATGGGCCCGGGGTCCCACCTCTAGTTTTAACTACCTTGAATAGCTTAGTGTCGTCTGCAGATTTGATCACCTCACTCTTAATGCCCTTTTCCAGAGCATTAATGAATACATTAAACAGCACCGGTCCCAATACAGATCCCTGAGACACACCACTCTCCGTTGTGAAAACTGACCATTCAATCCTACTCTTTGCTGCTTATCCTTTAACCAGTTACCAATCCATGTAGCATTCCTATGTTAGAAGGTGCCTTTTGCACAGGGGCCCAACTTCAGTGGATCCAACCTTGGTAGTAGGTTTGGCACTGAATTCATTTAGCCTTATTTTAAATTGTTGGGTGAATTTCTTTCTGCTTCCTTCAGTCATGGAAGATTCCCAGCCTCCTGCACTCTGATTGTAGGCTTCTGCAGCTGCTATTAAACAATACAGAATTTTGGTGATGTCATGGTTAATTATTTCAGAAAGCTCATATTCTCCCATGCGGGAGGAAAAGACCAAGATGTTACTGAGGTTCTAGTGCAACATAGCTAAGCAAGCAAACCAGCATTCCTAATTATAGCAGTTTTTCCATTTCCTCCCCCCTGCCCTTTTAAAAAAAATAATGCTTTTGGCTTGATGCTTCAAAAGTCCCTATATTATACACTGAATTAAAGCTCTCATTAGTGACAATGCTTCCTGTCCTGTTTATGACAACCACTTAGTTGCTTGAAACTAGTTCTCAATTGATTTAACCTCAGTCTATTTAGGAAACGTTGCATTTTATTCCACTGTTAAGCTGCACTGCTGCAAATATGGGTTTCTGTTATGTTCTTCAGCATCTTGCCTGTTGTCTGCTGCCCATATCCAATGCTCCAGTTGGATTAGCTTGGTTAGGCTTGACTTCTCTGTGCACTCACTTCACCTTCAGGGGGAGAAGACAGTGGGCAGTGATTTGCAGTTTGGACAGGCTGTGTTGGATGATATTTGCTACAATTTGGTCTCCTCTAGGCTCTGCAGGCTGAGTGAGTTAGTTCTGAGATGTTGCATATCTTGTTTTTAGTTACGGGGCTGCTGCTGGAGTTTTCTGCAATGCTTTATGTTGGCACTCAGGCATGGGATGCTCCAGGATCTCTAATGTCTGTGCCATTGCAGAAATGTTCCAGACAGGAGATGTTTTGTTCTTTGATACTAAATTGCAAGCACTATATAAAACTCTTAAATGGGAAGAGGCAAAACTCTGTCCTGATCACACCTGTGCAGTCTACACCCAAGGGCTCAGCTTTGCTCTCAGGTACACCCAGGAGATTCACTGTACTACAGTGAATCTCCTGGGTGTACCTGAGAGCAAAGCTGAGCCCTTGGGCCTTCCTCTAAATTTTTTTTTAAATTAATTAATAAATTTTAAAAAATCTGCTTAACTGCAATATTTAATGGCTATTCTTCCAGCAATTTCAGTAAAAAGCAAAAAGTTTGAGTTGAAGCATCTAGTCCTTGCAAATCGTCATTGACTTTAATAATCTCCTAGGATGTCTGATTTAAGGGTATAACTGTAGAAGATATTTAAAAGCTCTTGTGGTCATATTTCATTCCTCTGTAGACTGTCCTTCAGAAGTAGTTTTGGAAGAACCCCGGGGTTTTTTCTCTTCTCCCTGCTGCCCATCAGAGTACATGGGAAGCCTGAAGTGCTCTTGGTTGCTCAGAATTTCTCCAAAAGGCATGGCAAAGCTTACCGTGATGTATCTGTCAATACCAGCATCGCAGAACTGCCAAGCAGCGTTCCTTCGAATTTATGAAGAGAGCCAAGGAGGAAGAAAAATGCTAGGTAATGAGTCCAAACGATGCCCTTTAACATTTGCCATTCATCTAGTAGTGGAGACCTCTTCCAAAGCTGGCCATTGTTCAGTAGAATGGTTGACCTATTGCTGTAGCTGTATATGCCCTGAAGGACAATTTGGGAGCCAGGCTTTCTGATCTCAAGTAAACAGAATAGATCCAGCTTACACTCCCAGAAAACTTGGCCCTTTGCCTTGGTTACATGTGCAGTGAAAGGAGATGAAGGTTGTGTGGAAATATTGGTGTTTTTAGACAAGTACCTCTCCACCAATCATGCATGTTGCAGGGCTGCATGGGGTGCCAATGCAACCCTGCAACATGCATGATTGGTGGGTGATGGGTGGGCAGGCGCTTTTCTAAAAATACCCCATGTCTCTGCCCACCTTCCCCAAGGGTCTTGTCCACAGTGCAAATCCCAGCCCATGGTTTGTGCGGGAGGTGCATAATCAATTTTGCAACCTTGGGCAAAAACAAATAAGGCCAACCCAGATTGGCTGCCTAAACTGGCTTTAACCTTGCAGTTGTGGTGCAGTCTTCTGTGTATTCTGCATCTACAGAGAAAAAGCCACTAGATCTGACCTGTGGTAGAGAGCAGAGGCTGATCAAGGTAATGCTCTTGTATTTGCTAAAGCAGTAATTCTCGGCTAATGAGTCACAACCCACTGGTGCATTCTGGGAGGGTCTTGGGTGAGTTGGGACTCCCGCTCTCCTCCCTCCCCTTCCTCAGCCGTGACCTGGCATTTTTCCTGATCCCTCCTTTCCTGCCCTTCCTTCCATACCTGCTGGCAGCAGGGCCCAAGCATAATTTCCCTGGGGCTGGTACAAACTTTTAACACGCCCCCCCCCCTCCCCAGACCCATCCTATACACATACACACATGAGTCATGGAAGAAAAATTTCTATTTCTGAGAAGCTCATTGTTCAGGATGTTGCTTTCTGCTTCTGATCAACTCCAGCAAATCTTACAAGATCTGGACACTCCATAGATACAGGGAAATAAATTTGCATAAACATTCTCAAGCATCTATAATTTAGCCTGAGTTTATTTCTTACGGTAATGGGCTTGCAACCCGGGCCCCCGTGGACCTCGGAGCCCCGGTAAAGTGTACCCATTCCTCCTGCCCTCTGGCTGCCAGCTCCTGGTGTCGGAGGCAATGCTCACGTTAAAGGTTGAAGATTTAACAAGCTTAACATTTCTTTCATTTCCTCTTTTACCTATATTGAATACACAGCTTTTATTCAAATCAGTCCTGGATTTGTTTTAAAATGTTTTGGTGGATCTTGCTTTTCTCTTTATGAAGTGGACCTGTTCTGGGGTTATATGGTGATGGGGCTGGGGAAGCGGTTTCATACTGAGGAATGCTAGCATGTGTAGGCTTCCTCCTGAACTCCACCTCCAACCAGCAGTATACAGTGTCCAAGCAGGATGGGAGAAAGGTGATCTCTAGTGGTTTTTTGTTTTTGTTTTTTAATGGCCATCAGGAGAAGGTCCCCTGCACAATGGTACCTCTGAACGGCAAACAAGGGTGCTCTCCCTGTGTGATCTCTGTCCATGGGAGTGAAAGAAGCTTTGCACGTTTGTTAGTCCTTAGCTTATTCTTTAGCTTAAGGTGCTGACTAAATGTTGTTAAACCTGTTCCTTCTCTTCAGCCTCCCAGAAAGAGAAATATAAGAACTGCTTTATAGAGGATGTTGCAGACACAGGACCTATTTCCAGTTCAGAATCCCCTTCTCCTTTGTTTGGATTTGCTTTGCTTTCTCTTCCAGCTGATCTATGTGGTGCTCTGCAGTCTCCTAAGACCTTCCTGAGTCCTGGTCCTGTGGTGAAAGTGATGTTCCTTTCTCCTCCACATGGTACTTTTGGCATCGTCTACATGGTTTTCAGAGTTCAAGGTATGGTTAAACTGTCTCCCACTACCCAAGATAGCAGGGAATGGGGAAGAGTAGAACTTTATCTCAAAATGAAGCTTCAGGAATGTGCTTGTTCTGCAAAAGTGATGAGCTGCATATAGAGTAGGGGTTTTTCTAATAGAAATTGGTCAGCCAAGTCACTTTTGAACTCTGCAAGTGGTACTGAGCCGAGTGGAAAAAATTTATATTAAGAAAATGCAAGGAAAGTACAAAATGTAGAACAAAAATCTGGAAACGGCTCTGGACTGGAGTGAAATCTTTTACCACTAACAAGGAGAAAAGCCTTGGATAAAACGCAAGAAGGGCCATTTTAATCAAGAGCTTAGTTTCCAGGCGTCTTGTTATGCAGAGTATTATGTAAAGGGACTTTAATTTCCAAGTGTCTTTCATTGGGATTTCAGCAGCGGTCACTAAAATGCCACGTTTTGTCTTGGAGTATCTTATTTATTTTATATTTATTGCACTGGTGGTTTTCAAAAAGAGGATATAAGGAGCTGCCTAACTGAGTCAGATCAATGGTCAGTCCAGCTTAGCCCAGTTTTGTCATGAACTGACACTGCAGCAGGGTTTCCAATCTGGCTCTCTAGGGTCTCCGACAGAGGCCTCACTCAGGCGTGTTACCTGAGACCCTCCAGGATCCCCAGCAGAGGCCTCACCCAGGTGTGCTACCAGAGATCCTGAATTGGAGTTTGGAGATGCTGGGGATTGAACTTAGAACCTTTTATACATGCAGAGCATGTGCGCTACCACATAAGCCACAGCCCACCCCAAAGGCTGGATGGTCCAGAGACTGGACAGTCATCTGTTGAGGATATTGTAGTTGTCCTGCATCCAAGCAAGGGGCTGGACTTGGATGACCCTTGACCTTCCAACACTCTCTGTTTTTACATGAGACACCCCCATGCATGGACACTCACCATCCATGTGGGCGATGTCTCATTTGAATACAGTGCATGGGAGTGCGCACTCCTGTGACCCATGCACGGGGCACTCCGGAGTGCTCTATTTGTAGACTGGGTGGGCATTGTGTGGATGGGGTGACTGTGCATGGGGCTGCTCATTTGAAGTGCTCTCCCCCATGCACGGTGTCCATGTACCCACCCCACGCACTGACCATGGACACCTTCTCCCCCTGCCCACCTGTCTTGTTTACAAATACCTTATAATCCTATTTAGATTTCTAATCTGCCCTTCCCTGAAGTTTCAGGGCAGATAGCATAAGAGAGAGATGGATATAATTAACCACCTTTACTCTTTCCAGGGCCAAAAGTGAGAGAGAGTGTGAAATACTCGAATAGTGTGAACCAACAAATAATTTCAAACTGCAGTGATGTCATTCTTACAGACCAGGAAGGAATGATCCAGTCACCGGGATACCCGACTGGCTATCCTAACATCAGGTGAGACTGAGGCTTTCCTTCTGACCTGTCTGTGAAACTAGGGCTAGTTCATCTATGACAACGGGCATGCTTCTTGTCCCACTGACACTGCAGACTCCTGTCAAACTCTTGCAGCTATGGTGCTGTTCTAGAGGGTGTCCTTTGGGGTTCAGCCCATCAAAGGGCTAAATAGCTTAGTTGTTCGTTCCTCTCAGAAAATAACTACTCTGCCACCTATGTTCCCTCAATTACCCAGTGCTCTTCTGCAGTCTGTGCCTCGCTAGCTCTGCTGTAACACTGCATTCTGCTCTAGCTACGGATGATAACTAATGAGAGAGTAGCCCCGTGTGCTGGCTGGGTGTCATGGTACACTCACCCATATCTTGGCGGGGTTAGCAACTATTAAACTAACAGAGGCTGGGGTAAGTGCTTCCGCTAACCACAGCACTCACATGGGCTATCCCCCTCGGTCCCCTTCCCACTTGGCTCCTTCCTCAAGCTGGAAGGGGAGAAGGGAGGTCAGGAGGCACACGGATCCTCTAGAGGGGCTGCGTGCTGGCTTTGATCAATGATCCCCATTCACCTCTTTTCCTGCTGAGAAAGGAGAGCAGCAAGGATAGAAAGGAAGGTCATGAATAGAGAAGGCTTCTTCTGTGACTACCCCCGGCCCCCCGTTAGACAACAGGAACACCGGACCAACATGTGTTCCTGCCTTAGCCCGTATGGTGTCCTCCTTGACCTCAGAGGACTTTGTGCAGGAAACCTGGACCTCCAGGAGGTGCCCGCTGATCAGGAACATGAGTTCATGGTCATTAAATGGATCAATACCAACTTGCTTGTGGGTAGCTCTTGGTTAGGTTTTCATCCTGTGTCTTTAGAATTCGCTGGATCTGACTTTGTCCATCCTTTTTCTTATGCTGCAGCTGCCACTGGAGAATTCTAGCTCCATTAAGCTCGATCATTAGGCTTGACTTTCTGGACGTTGGGACTCTGTCTGACTGTCATGGCCAGCTTATGGTGTATGAAGGATTCGGGCCAAACAAGGAGTTGCTAGGTGAGACACTTCACTCCCTGTTATTTCAGGCATTGGGGTGCTCTGGACACTCCCAGTACTTCCACTTGTGGCAGATTTTTCTTATGAGCTTTATTTCTCTGTTGGTGGGTTTCTCTGTTTGGGCAGTTTAAGAAAAGAAAATTCTGTCCTGGTGCAGGGGGCTGGGTTAGAAGAGCCTTGAGTTTCTTTCCAGTCCTATGTCTTTGTGACGTCTGGTGGTAGGACTAGGGAGTGGCAGAGGCCAAAGGAAACTGGATTCAGTTTGCATGGTTCAAGTTTCACATAGATAGCAACTTCATTCCAATTTATACCCCACTCTCCCCCTAAGACTCAGGGCAGCCAAACATAAGAAGTGCCATACTGGGTCAGACCAATGGTCCATCGAGCCCAGCACCCATCTCCAACAGTGGCCAGTCTCTGTTGCTTGAAGAAGTACCCAACAGGTCACAATGGGGCGATCCATTCCCTGTTGTTCACTTCCAGCTCCCGACAGTAAAAGCCAGGTAGGTTTGGGGAATGTTTCCCCAAACCTACCTGGCTAATAGCTGCTAATGGACCTATCCTCCAGAAACTTGTCCAATCCGTTCTTAAACAAAGCTATACCATTGGTCTTGACCACATCTTCTGGCAACAAATCCCACAACTTAATTGTGTGTTGAGTGAAAAAATACTTTCTTTTATTAATTTTTAAATCTGCTACCTGTTAGTTTCATGGAGTTTCCCCTAGTTCTAGTACTATCTGAGAGGGTAAATAACCATTCCCTGTTAACTTGTTCCACACCACTCATTATTTTATAAACTACCATCATATTCCATCTTACGTGTCTCTTCTCCAAGGTGAAGAGCCCCAACCTATGCAGCCTCTCTTCTAGGGGAGCTGTTCCAAGCCCCTTATCATTAGTTCTGGTGTGGGTATCGCCCCAGCATCCTCTGCAGTGAAGACCAAAGCAAAGAATTCATTCAGTGTCTCTGCAATGGCCTTATTTTGTGACTAAGGACACTTAAAAAATACTTGCTAATTTTGTGTGAAGCCTTGTGTGGTTTTAGTGTGTGCTGAAGTTCTGTCCCACCCCACCCACCCTCTACTTTGAAGTTGGGATTCTAAGGATTTTTCCATGTATTTTTTTCTTCACTGGTCTGGGAGCTTTCAGCTCGTAGGAAGGACTGAAAGTGCTATATCAGAAGTGGGGAAACTTTTTTCCGTCCCAGGGACCAATTGCAGCATTTATGGTGTGCATTTTAGGATTCCACATAATCCTGTTGGATTTTCCATGCATTTTGGTGTGTCTTTCTTTGAATGCCACATGGTGGGTACTGCATGTCCTCTCCTGAACTGTGCATGCCTCCTCGCCCTCTGTAAAACTCTATGCTGCATTTATGATGTGCCA
This sequence comes from Sphenodon punctatus, assembly GCA_003113815.1. Lineage (NCBI taxonomy): Eukaryota > Metazoa > Chordata > Lepidosauria > Sphenodontia > Sphenodontidae > Sphenodon > Sphenodon punctatus. Next base: position 800,551 of record QEPC01009092.1, on the reverse strand, counting down.
TTTAGGATTTCACAAAATCCTGTTGGGTTTTGCAGCATTTCCCATGCATTTTAGTTGTGGCCTATGCTGCCTGTGTATTTCAGATAGTGTAATGTTTGTTTCAATTGCAGCTTAAGTGTAAGGTACTGGAAATTTCTGTAATCTGGGCTAGCTGTTAGGGTGCTTCTGTGTTTTCTGCTATGTTACTCCTGCCACTGAACACATTGCCTGCTGGTAGTTATTGGAAACAGGTCCCTGTCCAGTGTGCTTACAGTCTAAGAAGGACAAGGGTGAGGGGAACACAGGATCAGTCTCTCTCACACTCACACTCACACTCTTTCCCATTCTTTACAGATGGGGAACTGAGGCTGTAAAATTCTATATTTCAAAATTCTGGTTGGCCCCACCCACTGCCCCACTAGCCTTGGAACCCACCAGCCACCACTGCTATTGAGTCTAAAGCCCTCCTCCCTGCACCACTGTCTCATTCATGCATTTAGACTCTGGAGCTCAGCTTGCCTCTGGGGTCCTGCCTGTGGAACTAGGAGCATTTCTGAGAATGCTACCCTGAAGGTTCTGGACTTCAATCTCCTACCTAGAAGCTTTAATTTGGCCTCCAAAACCTCCCTCCTACATCTTCTATGTCAATGGTACCCACATGTATCACGACAACTGGCTCTTCCTCAGCACTCTAAAATTCTATCTAGGTGACGCATGAGATCCGCAACCTTCACACCAGGCAAATTTATTTATTTATTCTATTGCATTTTTATCCCACCCCCTCCTGCTAGTAGCAGCTCAGGGCAGCTAATACATCAATAAAAATACACAATATAAAATACAATAAAAAGAAATCCTAAAAAGCCCAAAAATGTAAAAAACCCGTAGTAAAACCATGGAAAACAATGGAAAACCCTCCTCCCACCATCCTACCCATCTCCCTCACCAAATGCCTGATGGAACAGCCAGGTCTTACATAATCATTGAAAGGAGGAGAGGTCTGGGGCCACATGGGCCTCTGCCAGGAGGGAGTTCCACAGCCTCAGTGCAACCACCGAGAACACCCTCTCCATAGTCGCCCCCCAAGATACCTGAGGGACTTTGAGAGGGGTGCCCCTGGTAGACCGAAAGGGCTGATCCAGAGAGTGAGGTGGTTCCACAAATTGGTAGGGCCCAAGTCATATAGAAGCCCTATATGACTTGGGCCCTACCAATTTGCGGGACTGCCCCACCTATAGGTAAGCACCAACACCTTGAATTGGGTCCAGAAGACTATAGGCAGCCAGTGCGGAGAGCATAGCACTGGTGTAATGTGCTCACAGCAACCCATCCCTGTGAGAAGGCAGGCTGCCGCATTCTGCACGAGCTGCAGCCTCCGAACTGTCGTCATGGGTAGCCCCACATAGAGCCATGCACTCCTCATGGTAACGAAGCTATCTACACTTCTAATAACTGAATCACCAACTACCACAGCCATCCGATTCCCACCCCCATAAGCACACAACCCTGTAGACTTATCCTCTCTGCTAGAGAATGACGCATACAAAATAAGAACTGTACAAAATAAGTGTGGGGTGTGTGTATTTATTATTATTATTATTATTATTATTAGACATTTATAAAGCGCCAGTCGTATGACCTGGTGCTGTACAGAACATAGAATTAGATGCGGTCCCTGCCTGTGGCTTACAGTCTAAAAGACAAGAACAAAAGGGGGGGAGACAGGGAGAGGGGACAGTGGGAGAGACATGGGAGAAGACAAACATTCAGGTGGATGCGAAGTCTCAGGTGCGTGTACTTGGCTTGGTTACAAGGAAGTTGGTAGCAGCAGTCAGCAGAGGAGGGCCGACAGTAAGAGTAAGGGGAAAGGCTAGCGGGCATTGGGAAAGGCAGCATGGAAAAGGTGGGTCTTGAGGAGGGATTTGAAGGAGCGGAGGGAGGAGGCAAGGCGGATGTTGGCAGGGAGGGAGTTCCAGGCATG
>QEPC01009092.1:785873-798492 GCA_003113815.1 Sphenodon punctatus | reverse complement strand
AATGTCTGGCTCCTGCTGGTCGAGGTGGGGAATCTATCCCCAGAGTAATCTGGATGGTTGTCCAGGAGGCCTGTATAGAAGGAAAATTCACAAGGTAAGTGCCCAATTTCCTTTTTATCTGTCTTCCTTAACCTGCTCCCCATATGAATACAGAGCAGAGGACTTATAAATCCTATCTTAAGGAGTCTCAGAGTTGTGTAACTGACAGGGAAGGTGGAGAGGGATTGTGTGTGTGTGTGTGTGTGTGTATTAGTTGTCATCCTCTCCTCCGCTTCCTAGACTCAGCTTTCCTGGCTACAGCTCATCCTCTTGTTCTCTGCACTGTTTAGTTGCTTAACATCTGTGTGTGTGTGTGTGTGTGTGTGTGTGTGTGTGTGTGTGTGTGTGTGTGTGTGTGTGTGTATTAGTTGCTTAACACATCTGTATATTTTAAAATATTTCAAATTATTAATTTGAAATAGTTTTTTCAAACTGCCTTACCTCGGTCGTTTCACTTGACACTGACAATATAGACAACTGTATAGAATCGGTTTGATAGAATGCAATTCTGCATGAAACAACAGTTAAGGCAGTTAACATCTCTTGAGTCCTTGCACTGATCAGTTCCACACAAGAAAAGCACTTTCTTGACCTCTAATACTACAAAGCTGTGCAATCTCAGACCTCAACTCAGCCGGGGAAAGGAGATACCACTCAGAACAAATCCTTGGGAAACACTGCATTTTGACTAACAACAATTAACGTGTGCATGGTATAACTTTTCATTTCCTTCCTCGATCTTCTTAGAAGTTTGCATACATGCCAGACTCCATATGGATAGCACACAGCTAAATTTTCAGAACTGCAGCTCAAGCGGTTTCTGAAATACAGGGGCTTCAAATTTTCCCCTTTATATAATGGAGGTCGGTCCTACCTTTAACTTTCTAGGCACTGGCATGCCTAGAAAATACAGGAGATGCAGTTTTTGGATCCATAGTGATGTAATCCAGGCTTGCTAACAAGCGATTTCTAGTTCAGATCTGACAAGTAATTTACATAGACTTGGAGGTTGGCGAAAAGCAACTAAAGGAGGATGGCTGAGGGCTCTTCTAAGACCTACTGAATTAGCCACTAAGGGGTAGGTCTCCGTAATTGCCAGGTGATACTTAGGAGATGCTGGATTAAAGTCTACCACAAAGGGGATGTGGTGTTCCTTGTAAATATTTGTCTCACCTTTGTGGAGGAGGGATTCAATATAGCAGTGTAATAGCGAGAGGTTACCAAAACCAAGACTTTTCTCTGGTAATTTGGCTTCTGCCTGACCCACCACCACTCCTGTTCCATAATATCTGCAGCAAGGATAACTCTAACTCTGAAAATATTTGTCAAAAAGAAGGTGGCTGTTCTGCTTGCCACTGGTGAGGGTAAACTCCCGTGAAATCCCATCGCAGTTCTGTGGTAACCCAGTCTGGTAATCCAAGCAGAGATGGGATTGTACAGAAATCATAAGTGGGACAGGGCAATAGGGAACTGTTTGCCCTTTCTGGGGGAACTGGATGAGTTAGTTAATTCCTGACCTTGTCATTGGCCCTTCATGTAGGTTTCTACCAGTTGCCTGTTATGGTTCTGTTTTGTTTTTTAAATTCTCACACCCCATGCATATAATCCACTACCAAAGGTGCTAGCACAGAGGGTGAGGGAAGCGGGATGTTAACCCTCTGTAACTGACTAATGGAACTTTGCAACTGCTGGAAACAGTCATTGAAGACATTGGCTTCAAAAAAGGAGGAGGAGGCCATGTTGGAATGAATTTGATGGAGGGAGAAGGGGATGGATGGATACTTGTTTGTCCAAGAAAAATAAAATCTCAAGTAAGTTGTTGTGAAATGCTTGGCTTTGTGGATCTTTTGCAAAGCTTTTGCCTACAGGTCTGCACCTTAGATTCCAAGTACCCCCCTTTTAAAAAAAAAAAAAAAAAAGTTCCCCCGAGTTCTTGCCTTTCTCCTCAAGTCCTTTTTATGGCCCAACGTAAGTCAGTAAAAATCAATCTTGTCCCCTGAGGCTCTGAGTTTGGCGCCCTTGGCTGTGCTGTATAACAGCTGTAGAGAAATAACTTCCCCTATGTTGTGCCTTTCTTTCTAACTTGTCTGAATCTTTTTCCCTGACAGGTAATTTATGTGGTAAAACGTCACTCTATCCTTTAAAGTCTCAAGGTCCAGTGGTGACGCTGATCTTCTCGTCCGGTCCTGAAGAGTCTATGATGGGGTTTTTTCTGACTTACTCTTCCCATGAGATACAGCCTCGTACGTTTGTTACCATTTTGAAGGGCAGGGTGGGCATTGGCTGCATTGGCACCCATAAGGGTGATGGAAAATATAGAAGAAAGGTTCTCTCCACTTGTCCATTCCAGACTGGGAGCAGAGCACTGGGAGACAGATCTGTTTCTGTTTAGCTTTGCCAGCTAAACAGAAAGAGATCTGTCTGTTATCTCCGTGTTTTTCCGTTTCATAGGTTCATTCTTTCTTTCCGTTTCTTCCCCAATCAGTAAAGTAGCCATTATATGTCACCTATCTAGGCCATGCTGAAGTGTCTCATATCCCTGTGTGTCCGCGTGTCCTGCCAAAAGTGTCCGTTTCTCTCCCCTTCTGCTCTATTTGTCCGTTCCTCACAACCTTTTCTTTGCCTTCCCTCTTCATGCATTAAAATTCCTCACTGAACTAATCTTAAAGGTTGCCTTCTTCTCTACAAAGTAGCACCTGCAAAAAAACAAATCCATGATTAAAGTCATTATTTGCCATTTGACTATTTTGATTGACTCTTATCCCGCACCACTACCCTTCATTCTCTCTTGTATCCCTACACTGGAAGTTATTTGGGTCAGAGAGTCTCATGCCTAATGTTATTTAGTAAAGTATGACCTAGGGTATGAGCACCCACCAGTTATCTCACAGCTCCAGTGATTTTACTGCACCAATTGCTGTTACCCACATTCCAGTCAGATTTTACTGCCTCTGAGGTGTTCTGACAGGGAAATGTATTTACTGGCTACTTAAGGGTTCTCTGACTGGAATGCTACTTTCTGACAGGAAAACTCTAATTTACACTCCCAGGTTGTTTCTAACCAGACAGACAGAAACAACATCTCTTGGGGATCCCACCACAGTAGAAGAGTTCATTTACCCAATTGCTAGTACGCCCCATTACACATACGCCCCTACTGCCTCCAAGGCATTTTGGCAGGGAAATTTATTTACTGGCTGTTCAAAGATTTGACAGGAAAAAAAATAATCTTAATTATAGTCTGAGGTGTCTGCTAATTAGCCAGATAAACATAAGCAGCATCTATCAGGAATTAGACTTGGATGACAAAAAAGCACCATGGATGTGAAAGATTATACTATGTCCCTGCATAATTCTTCTCACTTTTTAAATAAAGGGTGAAGGGGGATTGTTTGGGGCAACCAGTTCTTCCTTTTCCCTCCACCTTTAGAATGTAGGGTCTTGGAAGATTAAAATTTCTCTAGACTTGACTACAGATTGAAGCTTCTCTTCAAAAGAACACGCTTATCCTAGTGTAAATGTTTTCTGTATATGTAGTTCTAGTAATTAAGCTATCCTTGTAAATGTATACGACCCTATCAGATCTACAAACGGAAGAGGTTTTCTGTATATCGTACTTGCATGGAGACTTCGGCATTCTGAGATTGTAGTTGAAATCCAAGACCAATGTAGGGAAAACTGCCTTTACGTTTAATTGTTTGAGAAATCATTTCTGCTCACCAAAGTGCACTAAGTTCCTACTTATATGAATTTAACTCTGCACCATGAGTGTTCCAATTCTTTCATTCTAGGTCCTGTACTAGGAAGGCTGCAGTCTGCTGCTAAAGGTGAAACCTGCTTCATTCCTCTCAGTAAATGGCATATGGATTGGGAATAGGGCGGTGGGGGGAAGTGAATGAAAATCTAATGTATCCTCTGAACTTGGGGCAAGGGGTTGCTGTGGTTCAGAGGCTAGAACACTCATGAATCTTTTGAAAACCTAGCTGGCCAGTAGCTACACTGATGGCTGTGATCGTACTGTTGAATGTAGCTCTAGTCTTCTTCAAACAGCCATCTTGAATAACTCTTCCAAAAGTCTGAAATCCAGACCGCTTGTTTGGTTTCTGTTCCTGCATTTGTGAGCTATGGTGTTGGTATGAGAAAGGAGATTAACCTTTGGAATATGGAATTTCTGGTTAGCTGCCAAAGCAGTCTCAATGTTCACCTGAGTTAGGGTGCAAGGAAAGGAAACATTTCTTTTTCTCAGATTCTCATAAGGTGATTCACTACTGTAGGAGTTGGAGGCCCTGTATAAATTCCAATCCTAACACCCATTTCTCCAGAGCTTTTCTCCCTAAGTAATTCCGAGGTCACTACAGTTTTCACTCCCAGACCCTCACTCCTATCCTCCACCAGATGTTCACAGCCTGGACCTTTTGCCCTCTGCTGCTTCCTAATCTTAGTCTGTTTGATGTTAATTCGTTCCAATAGTTTGAAGACCAAAAACTGGAAGCAACCTATCCTTAAGTGAAAGGCACAGGTTAAAGGAATTGGTAGGACCATGGGTTAAATATCAATTGGTCTTTCCCCTTTCCATCAATCTGTTGTGTTCCCCTAAACTGAAAACTCCAAATATTTCCCTATTAGCATCTCCTTCCCAACTCATTTAGACAGGCAAATTCCAGTCTGCTTTTACCTCCTCCTGCTGCCCCTACTCAAGGAAACGCAGAGGAGGCTAAAGGAAACTCTGAGGTACTTACCTCCCAACAAATGCTTGTGAAAACAAGCCCAAACTGACACCTGATAGTGGCTCACCCCTGTCAAGGGTTCCTTGGAGTTGCATGGGGAATGTTATACTTTAGGCTCTAGACACAGTTGCTTGGGGTCACAGCAGGATTGGTGAAGTAGATGTTAAGTAGTGTTGTTAATAAAGTCTTTTAAATTTCTAATATCAAAAGAAAATAAAGTTCAGGTCTTTTTGACTGGGTTTTAATGTCTCTTAGTGAAGTAAAGTCTCAGCCACTGAGCTATTTCCATTCTTTTTAAGGTTGTCCAGTCTTGGATTTGATCCCAGTTGGATTTGCTGAGATCACTTCTCCTAATTACCCAGACGCTTACCCCAACATGCAGAGCTGCACCTGGACTGTCTATGCCTCTTCGGGAAAGAGACTGAAGGCTTCAGTTGGAGATTTTGCAACAGAGGATGCAAGGGACTGCATTTGGGACTTTCTGAATATCTATGATGGACCAGATCGACTCTCGGAATTGCTTGGTATGCTGACCTGCATAAGAGGAATTACAGCAGGGGTGGTGAATATTTTCCCTCTCATGGGCCACTTTGAAAACTACTACAAGCTCCAAGGGCCACATAGGATTTGGGGTATGGGTGCATTAAGGGGTGCTTCCAGGAAAAAGAGTCCAGTGCTTTCCTCTCTTACCCTGAGCTCAGTTTTTCAGCACTGTGGTTAGAAAGTGGATCCAGGAAACAGAAAGGGGCCACATCAAAAACTAGTCCTGGACTGCATTTACCCCCAGGTCTGAGGTTCCCCATCCTTGCAGTGCAGGAAAGGAAGCTTGCCTTCATACAACAGAAGGCTATCCTTTAATTTATATCTCGGTTTGTGTATTGACTTCGAACCATTTCCCTTGTAAGTCCAAAAATACTTGGGCTTGCCCTCTGGAAGTAATAGAGTAAGGCAGCTGCTATCAGCACTGCTAATTTTCTGTCCTTGGTGCCCCTATTTGTTGACCTTGTGGTCTGTTGCAAGGATTTAGATCTAATGGGGGTGGGGGCAGGTCACAGGTAGATAAAGGATCTGCAGGGAAGCCAGCACCATATGACACGAGCCATGGAAAGACCCTCTGGCAGTAAATGCAAAGTTGCATTCAGTGTCCTAAGCTCTGGCTTCCTAAAGCTGTCCTGAAGAGTTATGTCCTTGCCAGACAGAGAACAGGGAAGTCTCAAAAAGCAAGAGTTCCTGTATCCTGTTCTTGAACTTGGCTCTCTGCTTTTATAGTCCTTCAGGACTTTGTTATTTGTAATTTGTGAAGTGTAAAATAGCATGCCACACATGTACGAGAGACCTTGTAAGAATTCTTTTCTCAGAAGATTTGCAAATAATCTAAGACGACTAGGAACACAATGGGCACTGAAAGAGAGAGGTGCAAGGGGGGGGGGGGGACAGTTGTACCCCCTTGGCTCTTGCTCAGCCCCACCCCTTCTGAGTGTTGTGACATCATGATGCTCAGAAAGGGCGTGGACATGTCAGAAAGGGACAGGGTGAAGCATCTTTCCTGCCCCCTGAGTGTAATTCTGCTGGCACCCTTGCTGCTTAAGGTATCTAATGACTCAAGATCTTTGAAATGAGATTACTTTAATTCTCCCAAGGATTTTTGCAGTACCTCTCTAACTAGGATGATTGCTAGATAATCCAATGGCTAATGATGAAGCACATAGTTTCTATTTTACTTTGGTCAGGTCATTTATTAGAGGAACAAATAAAAGACATTTTGGTAGAACTCAGGAATCCTGACACTGTGAAAAGACCCAGAGTACTTATTGTTGTTCAAGTTTTGATGTCAAAAAAGTCCCTACCCGGAAGGATTGGACTAACACAATTTGACACAGGAATCTGCTTTGTCCCTGGCTGTAAGTTCTGCTTTCTTTGTGACTTGCAGTTAGCTTATGTGGCCAAAAGAAGGCTCTTAGCCTGTTTTCAAGCGGCAGCTACCTGACTCTGCATTTCAAGACAGACGCCACTGTGGGAAGTAGAGGCTTTAAAATTCTGTTTGAAGAGGCGAATCAGTGGCTAGCACCAAAAAGACGAAATGGAGTAGAACTGAAAAACCAGTGTAAGTAAGAGGTTTTCTGCCCCTATCCTCTTTATCCCAATCCTTTTTAAATAGCCAGGTGTGATTTTTAAATAGCAGCAAAGGTCTCAGCAAGATGAAGAGTTGTTAGAAGAAGCACCAGTGGTGACATTTCATTCTCGGTTAGGGCCTCAGTTGCTAATTCTATTATTTATCAAAATATTTGATACTGGACGTAAGGCCATAAAACTTCTGTGATGATTAGGCCAATGTAATATTCTTACATAGCCTCACTGAGCATGGGCAGAAGCACCTCGATGGACACTGTTTTCCAGAAGGCTCCAAGCTCTGACTTATGATAGGCATGGATGTACGGGGGTCACTTTAAGAACTACTAATATGCTGGATTTGTTTTCTTCCCCTTGCCCTCTGCATCAAAGCTTTAGCTTCATCAGTCATTATGATTGCAGCCAGGGGAGGCACAGTGGCTAACTTGTCCCCATCTGCTAATCTCTCTCATTAGAAGAGAGAGCGCTTCCAGTGGTCCTTACTGGAAGGTAGGATCAGCACCCCTCAAACTTTCTGTTCCAGAGCCTCCCGATTTTCAAGCGCTACCTCTGGATTCCAGTGAAGCCTCGATAATGTGCCTGGATAAGCTTGGGAAATCTTTTCGGGAGGAGCAGAGGGATGCCCTCCCCCGTCCCTTTCTCACAGGTCCCCTTGCTAAAGTAATTGCTTCTGAAGAAAGTGACAGGGCAAAGAGATTCTCTTGATGTGATCCTCTGTGGAGCATTGTGCCATCATGGCATTCTGAAGGGGGTGTGGCCCTCACAGGAAAGGAGCGGGAGATCCGTTTGCACTGTCCCCTTTGAGCGTGTCTTCATCTCAGTTGGACCAGGCCATCCTGTGTTCCGCCTCTAGACCACAGGAGAGAAGGGTCAATCAGGAGGCCTTGTGGCCCAAAGGAGGCCTTAGGCTCCACAATGCCTTTCAAAGCATTGGGCAGAAATTCTTCCTCCTGTGGAGTGAATGGGGCTCAGAAGGCAGGAAGCATGGCCACTGCCCCACACCCACTTCCCCCTCTGAAAGTTTTGTAGTGGTACTCTAGCTGCTTGCAAAGGGCTTCCCCCTCACCCCAAAGAAAAGAAGTTTTAAGAGTGGGAGGCGGTGGGGAGTTCTGTCCCCCTGCACTCTTTAAGGGGTTGTTGCTGCTCTGGGGGAGGGGCCTGCTGGGGCACGCTACCTAAGTGGGTAAGCCCTGCCCCCCCCCCNCCCCCCCCCCCCCCCCCCCCCCCGTTCTGGATTCATCCCTTGCCCTTAGGATGGCTCCTAATTGGGACATGAGTCCAGGCTTGCCACGCTGCTGCTTCACTGAGCTGACTTTGTCAATGAAAACATGTCTATTTTAAAAATAAATTCTTAGTTGCCCTCCCCCCACACCTCTCTTTCATAGGTCCCCCTGCTAAAGTAATTGCTTCTGAAGAAGGTAAATACTGCTCCGCTAACTAGGATTCTGCTCTCTCCACTTCTCCCTCACCTCCTTGTTTATTTCTGCCCTTCACGCACAATACATGGTGCAAGGCTAGTGGTGTAAAATGCACTCCTCACCCGGTTTACGAGATACGGGCCGGATTAATCCTCATCCTGACTCCCTTGTGGGGTGGGCACGTGCATGCTGAGGGTCTGTCATCAGGATGGTGCACTGACCCATCTGCCTAGTCTGGGTGCCCCCAGTGGATTCGGGAGCTTGTACAGTGGCTGCCACACAAGTTGGAGAGGCAACGGGTGCCCTGTGTAACGTCGGCTTTGCCCACTTCCCCTCCCCCATACACTCTGCATTGGGGTGAGGGTGGAAGTGAATCTTTCCAAGCAGAAGGGGTGATACGTTGGAAGTGAGGGCTGCGTAGCATACGTTGGCATAGACTAAGCCAGGGGCTGCTGCACTCCACTGCAGTAGGTAGGTGCGTGTGGTGAATGAGAAAGCATGGCTTGACTATGATTATTTTATATAGTGCCTAATGATGAGCAGTTGTGAGAAGAGACAGGTCCCTGCGCCGAGATGCTTACAATCTAGACTGGACAAGGGAGAGGGGACAGGGGCAAATAGGTCAAGACAGGAACGCATTCATGAAGATGAGAGGCTGCAGGCGCACATGCTTAGCTTAGTTACAAGGGAAGGAGGGGGGTTCCTGGAGGATAAGGCAGTATAAAGCGAAGCATAGATGAGCAATCTATAGGAGTGAGGAGCTTGGGAAAGCCTGACGACAGAGGTAGGTTCTTAGGAGGGCTTTGAATGTTGGGAGGGTGGGAGCAGAGTGCATGTGCTTGGGAGAAGGGAATTTAGTATGTGGCCTCTATCCACATCCTTTAATCCGGCCTTTTCTGGAAGTCTGAACTCCTCCTTGGCTGCTCTTCAAAGGGATTTTCTTTGTATTCTAGACTCCTCTTAGAGCCCTGTATTCTGGATTTATATGAATCTTTTTGCTGCAGTGAATCATCAACAAAAATAAATATTTAATTCCAGACAAATGTGGAATTCCACTGGTGGATCCATTCCCAGCAGGGCGATCCGAGATGAACATGAGAGCATCATGGGAAGAACGAAGCAAGGCAAGGGTGGCTGGTGGTAGTCCAGCCCCTCCAATGTCCTGGCCCTGGCTGGTCAGCCTCCAATATGAGAATGAGCATTACTGTGGAGGCACGTTGATTGATGAAAATTGGGTTCTGACAGCTGCGCATTGTAACTTCAGGTGAGTGCCTTTATGAAGCTTGCACCACTAGGAGAGTATATTGCTTTGCAAGCTCTTGCATCTCCTGAATCTTTGTTGCTTTCTGAGTCACAAACCACCTTAACGTGCTCTTATTCCAGACATGCTTAGCTACCTGATTCTCCTTCAGAAAAAGCAAGCCCCGGCTACATCCTGGGTGAAAACAGATGTAACGTTAACTCCACTTTAACAATGCTTTAATATTTCTTATGCATGATGCAGGGCTGCACAGGGCACCAATGCAGCCCTGAAACATGCATAAAAAATGTTAAAGTGCAGCTAGTGTTATATCTGTGTTCACCCCATGTTCCTAACTGCAAAGCGTTCAGCTCCCATACGTCTTGCCTTGATACTCAGGTTAGACTGCAAGTGTTAATCCAGCTTGGAAACTGATCAACAAAACCACAGTACACATTGCAAGAATAGCCTACATTTACATTGACCACAATATCTAATAGCATTTACAGTGCCTTGTACGGTTTTTTTTGCACTTATATTATAGCTTGCTGCATCAACGGCTGTCTTTCCATGGTGTATCTACTAAATGAAGTTGTAGAGCTAATTGCTTTCCTCCTGCCTTGTGATTAAACTTGGTTCGGTATCTATCTCAACTATGTCACAGATGAGATTATTATTAATTATTATTATTATTATTATTTTATTAGCATTTATATAGCACCAGCGATGTACCTGGCGCTTTACAAAGAATAAGATAGACATGGTCCCTGCCCAAGAGCTCACAATCTAGATGGGGAGGGGAGACAGGGAAGGGGGAACCGAGGGAGAGACAAGGGATGCAACATTCACGAGGATGCGAGAGCTCAGGTACATGTTCTTGGCTTGATTGCAGTAATTGGGAGTATGCAGATAACAGGTGGGGGATAAACCTGGGTGGGGATGCTTACCAGGAGTTTGGAAGGGCGGAGCGGAAGAGGTGGGTTTTGAGGAGGGACTTGAAGGTGTGGAGGGTGGGGGCAAGACGGACGAGGGCAGGGAGCATTCAGAGTGCTTTACAATCCGTATTTTAGGTCACCCTCAGAGCACCTATTAGCTAAGTTGGTCAGAGGTTGTGACCTTCAACTGCCAGGGGCTGGGAGTGAATAGCAGGAAATGGATCACTCCACTATGACTTGTGCACTTTTCTAAAGCAACCAAAGTTGGCCACGGGTCCATCCATCTAGGAGGATGCTAGGCAAGATGAACCATTGACCTGACCCAATCTGACACTACTTACATCCTTCAGTCACTATTATGGTTCTACGAATAGGTCATTATTATAGAATATGGTAATTTTTGTACCAGTCAATTGCATGCCTTTGTTTAGATCATTGGTTCTTGGAAGAGCTTGAATAACATGTTGCCTGGTTCAAAATTCTTGGCATTCACGCAGACATTGGGAAAACTAAAATTAATTTCCTGATGTAGTCTAAAAGTGACAAGTAGTAAAAAGTAGATCTCCTTATTGACCTCAGCCCAATTGTTTTTAAACCAAGTTGAAAAAAGCCTTCTCTTTCCTTGTCTAGTGCTCAGATGGACAGACTTGTTCTGGGGAAAACGTTTCTTGTGCCTGATGTAAAAGGCAATGACCCAGTTGGTGTGAAGGCTGTGTACACCCACTCTGACTTCAGTGGTTTTCCTTTCAGCAATGATCTTGCTCTCTTGGAACTGGACAAACCTGTCAAGCTAGGTACTATCCAAAACCTGATTTGTGTTTTGTACTAGGATTTTGTCTGTGTGAGGTGAAAGGTAGGATGCTAGTCCTACAAAGGTTCTAATCTAGGATTTGCCTTTTTGATAAAAATGTAACCCCATAATTGAACATTTTGGCCTCTGTGTCTACCAGGTCAGCATTGGTGCTAGGACCAATTCAGTAATGTATTTAAGGGGCATCGCCTAAAGGCCATTGGAGTATGTAAAAAGAGTCCTATAGGCTTTGAATCTAGTCTGTACAAAGTTTAGGTGGCTGATTCCGTCTCTGGTTTTTGGGACGTAGAGATATTTAATGGGAGACATTTATTATTTTCTTTCCCCTTCCAAATCTGTGTCCTAATAGATGCACTTTGGGATACTAGTCCAAAGTAGGAGCACGTTTCCTCTGGAAGATCCCTCTTTCCTTTAAATACAGAAACATTGTTTGTATAACTCTCTGACCTTGTTAGGAGCATGTCCTACTTGGTATTGGAAGGAATCTCTTTCTTAGAAAAAGCAGAGTTAGCAGTGTTCAATCCTCACACACAGAAAATGCTTGTTGTCTCCCAGTCTACCATATACCTTCTTAGCTATAAGCTTGACAGAGAATATGGATTAAACACATGGATTTCATATACAATTGTTGATCACGCTATATAACAGCAACATTCTTCTGGAGGAGGAAGACCCAAATATAAGCCTGTAATATTGGGGGGAAGTTTTAGGCGAGTGTGCACCAAGGCAGAATTTAACACTCCCTTTGGTATGCAGAATAAGTAAAACACTAATGGCTTCTCTATACTCCAGTTCATCCACTAAGTGGACAATAAACCTGTCCGACCCCCTCCATTGGGTGAATGAGGAACACAGAATTAAATGAGGCCAAGCTAAGAGTATGCGCTTGTGTTAACAGGAAGCTGAATAAAACACTAAATAAACCTCAGGGAACTGGAATTCCACTGTCTCCACAAGATGGCCTGGCTGGGGGACCATCCCCTGGATTCCTGCTCCTCACTGATCAGATTAGCAGGGAGCAGGATTACCTCTCTTTTCCCCCATATTGCGAGCTCTGGGCTGGGATTTATTCTGCAGTGGAGGGATGGGAAGGGGGGATGGTACAGTGTTGTGCAGGGTAACTTGTTGGGTGAATGTATTTTGATATTTTGTTGTTGTTTTCTTGGTTTTTATAGTCTGAAGTATTGTGTAGTTGAATTTTCTATTTGCGATAACCAATGGTTAAGCTACCAATAAAGAATTGAATTGTGTTGTGTAGGGTGGCCAACTGTCTAGGCCTGATCCTGGTTTTAAAAGGTCATCTTCCCCCCCCCCCCCCC
>QEPC01009092.1:731117-765889 GCA_003113815.1 Sphenodon punctatus | reverse complement strand
CCCCCCCCCCCCCCCCCGCCCAGGCGAGGGGGAAGGCGCCATTTGGGATGTCGGAGAGGAGCCACCGGCCCAGCGTGCACGAGGCGACCAGCTGGCAGCAGTTCTGGAGACCCTCAACACGTTCATGGGTTGTTTCGAGGCACTCGAGAGGAAAGTGGATGGGCTCGCGGTAGCACGACAGCAACCAGTGGTGCAGCCCACACGGCAGCAGGAGACGACAGCACGCCCCTCGGCACCACCCGAGGAGACGGGGACAGGACAGAAGGAACAACACATACTGACGCATGACAACACAATGGTGAACGTGGGTGCAGGCCCTAGCCACGAGACTACAGGTAAGTGTGCACATTGCCAGCAGTGCCAGTGCAAGAAGGGGGATAACACGGGGAGCAAGGAGCAAACCGCACAGGCGGTACCTCAAGGGGGAGTAAGAATGGGGTGGGTCGGGTCATGGGTGCCGTGGCCCAACCAGGACACAGCAAGGGCGCCCAAAACCAGTCAGAAGCAGGCAGGTATAGGTACGCAAGGAGAAATGGGCGTCCCGTCAGCCACCTCGCAACAAGGGTCATGTAGTATGTGTAAGGAGAAGGTCGAAGCGACCACAATAACTCAGCGGGAGCCTGGTACATGGGCGGCAGTAGGGGCTCCTGTGGGTGCCCACTTGGCCCACCATACTAGGGAAAAAATTTGGAAGGGAGAATACGTGGACGTATTCTCACTTCTATACGCTGAACCGGTGCCAGACCCGAACTCAAGGGAGAAAGAAAAAGACAAAGAGAGATTTAAGCACCCCAAGGTGGAAAGGAATTGGACAAACTGGTCAGCCGCCTTTTCAGTGCTGATAGGAGTGATGATTCAGGCTGCCCCGGAAAGGGCAACTGAATTGATCAAGTACCTCGATATCGTGCGCAGGGCGTACAACTCCGGGAGCCCGGGGGCGTGGCTCTGTTATGACGAGGGTTTTAGAAAACGGGCAGCGATTACACCAGGGATCAAATGGGACGTTTATGCTACGGATATGTGGCTCGAGTGCATGTCTAATGCGGTCGGGACGCACAGGACCGACAGTGGGCACACACTAGCCAGAGGGGGGGTGGCCCCTATGAATGATCCCTTTCGGGAGGGTGGGCGCCGCAGGAGTCAGAGGGGAACGACCTGTTGGGATTTTAACGGGTCGGGGGGTTGCGCCCACTCCGTGTGCCGTTTCCGGCATGCTTGCACCCTCTGTGGGGGAGGACACCCAGAGGTCAGCTGTAACAGAATGCGGGGGCCCTCAAGGGGTAAACAGCAAGGCAAACGGGACCGGGAACAACCAGCCCCAAGGAGGTGGAAAGGACCCCAACGCCGGTCATTATAGGGCGTTACAGGAAGCCCTCATGGGCTGCCCGATGGTTGGCGAGGTGGAATACGTAATGTCGGGCTTTAGGGATGGTTTTATCATCCCGGCAAGATTCGAGGCAACAAGAAGTTGGGTACGGAACCTGAAATCAGTCGAAGGGAGGGAGAACTTGGTGGCTACCAAGCTTAGGAAGGAGCTCGAAGAGGGCCGTATTGTGGGCCCCTTCGCGTCCCTACCCTTTCCCGATTTCCATGTGTCTCCCCTCGGCATTGTGCCCAAAAAGCAGGAGGGAGAGTTCCGGCTCATACACCACCTCTCTTACCCCAAGGGAAGGTCTGTGAATGACGCCATACCTCCTGAGCTGTGCTCGGTTCGTTATGCATCATTTGATGCTACGATAGAGATGGCAAGGGAGTGCGGAAAGGGGGCGCTCCTCGCAAAATGCGATATTAAATCCGCATTTCGCTTACTGCCAGTCCACCCTGACAGCTTTAAGCTACTCGGGTTCCAGTTCGGAGGCCAGTATTTTTATGATAAGGCAATGCCCATGGGGTGTTCCATATCGTGCTCGGCCTTTGAGTGTTTTAGTTCCCTTCTGGAATGGCTGGCCAGAAAAAGAACAAAATCCCAATATATACTGCATTATAGTGATTTTTTGTTCTTGGGTAAAAAGGATACAGCAGAGTGTAGAAACGTGCTCAAGGAGTTCCAGACTATGGCAGGGGAACTAGGGGTTCCCCTGGCACCGGAAAAAATGGTGGGACCATCGTCGGTACTCACATTCTTAGGGGTCGAGTTGGATACCGAGCAGCAAGTGTCATGCTTGCCGGTCGATAAATTGGTGGCGTTAGTCAGGGATATCGAAACAATATTAGGGCACCCCAAAGCAACAGTTAAGCAGCTCCAAGCCTTAACGGGGAGCCTTAATTTTGCATGCCGGGTAGTTGTGCCAAGCCGCGCCTTTCTATCTAGGCTGTATGAAAGGGCAGGGTCCAATTTGCCGGGGCACTGCCACATCAGGATCTCTGCCGACATGAGAGACGACTTGAGAACTTGGCTCCACTTCCTCCAGAATTTTAATGGAGTTAGTATATGGCGGCAGAGGTGGCTGATGGAGGCCGAGCTCCAGGTACAATCTGATGCTGCTGGGNGTCGGAGAGGAGCCACCGGCCCAGCGTGCACGAGGCGACCAGCTGGCAGCAGTTCTGGAGACCCTCAACACGTTCATGGGTTGTTTCGAGGCACTCGAGAGGAAAGTGGATGGGCTCGCGGTAGCACGACAGCAACCAGTGGTGCAGCCCACACGGCAGCAGGAGACGACAGCACGCCCCTCGGCACCACCCGAGGAGACGGGGACAGGACAGAAGGAACAACACATACTGACGCATGACAACACAATGGTGAACGTGGGTGCAGGCCCTAGCCACGAGACTACAGGTAAGTGTGCACATTGCCAGCAGTGCCAGTGCAAGAAGGGGGATAACACGGGGAGCAAGGAGCAAACCGCACAGGCGGTACCTCAAGGGGGAGTAAGAATGGGGTGGGTCGGGTCATGGGTGCCGTGGCCCAACCAGGACACAGCAAGGGCGCCCAAAACCAGTCAGAAGCAGGCAGGTATAGGTACGCAAGGAGAAATGGGCGTCCCGTCAGCCACCTCGCAACAAGGGTCATGTAGTATGTGTAAGGAGAAGGTCGAAGCGACCACAATAACTCAGCGGGAGCCTGGTACATGGGCGGCAGTAGGGGCTCCTGTGGGTGCCCACTTGGCCCACCATACTAGGGAAAAAATTTGGAAGGGAGAATACGTGGACGTATTCTCACTTCTATACGCTGAACCGGTGCCAGACCCGAACTCAAGGGAGAAAGAAAAAGACAAAGAGAGATTTAAGCACCCCAAGGTGGAAAGGAATTGGACAAACTGGTCAGCCGCCTTTTCAGTGCTGATAGGAGTGATGATTCAGGCTGCCCCGGAAAGGGCAACTGAATTGATCAAGTACCTCGATATCGTGCGCAGGGCGTACAACTCCGGGAGCCCGGGGGCGTGGCTCTGTTATGACGAGGGTTTTAGAAAACGGGCAGCGATTACACCAGGGATCAAATGGGACGTTTATGCTACGGATATGTGGCTCGAGTGCATGTCTAATGCGGTCGGGACGCACAGGACCGACAGTGGGCACACACTAGCCAGAGGGGGGGTGGCCCCTATGAATGATCCCTTTCGGGAGGGTGGGCGCCGCAGGAGTCAGAGGGGAACGACCTGTTGGGATTTTAACGGGTCGGGGGGTTGCGCCCACTCCGTGTGCCGTTTCCGGCATGCTTGCACCCTCTGTGGGGGAGGACACCCAGAGGTCAGCTGTAACAGAATGCGGGGGCCCTCAAGGGGTAAACAGCAAGGCAAACGGGACCGGGAACAACCAGCCCCAAGGAGGTGGAAAGGACCCCAACGCCGGTCATTATAGGGCGTTACAGGAAGCCCTCATGGGCTGCCCGATGGTTGGCGAGGTGGAATACGTAATGTCGGGCTTTAGGGATGGTTTTATCATCCCGGCAAGATTCGAGGCAACAAGAAGTTGGGTACGGAACCTGAAATCAGTCGAAGGGAGGGAGAACTTGGTGGCTACCAAGCTTAGGAAGGAGCTCGAAGAGGGCCGTATTGTGGGCCCCTTCGCGTCCCTACCCTTTCCCGATTTCCATGTGTCTCCCCTCGGCATTGTGCCCAAAAAGCAGGAGGGAGAGTTCCGGCTCATACACCACCTCTCTTACCCCAAGGGAAGGTCTGTGAATGACGCCATACCTCCTGAGCTGTGCTCGGTTCGTTATGCATCATTTGATGCTACGATAGAGATGGCAAGGGAGTGCGGAAAGGGGGCGCTCCTCGCAAAATGCGATATTAAATCCGCATTTCGCTTACTGCCAGTCCACCCTGACAGCTTTAAGCTACTCGGGTTCCAGTTCGGAGGCCAGTATTTTTATGATAAGGCAATGCCCATGGGGTGTTCCATATCGTGCTCGGCCTTTGAGTGTTTTAGTTCCCTTCTGGAATGGCTGGCCAGAAAAAGAACAAAATCCCAATATATACTGCATTATAGTGATTTTTTGTTCTTGGGTAAAAAGGATACAGCAGAGTGTAGAAACGTGCTCAAGGAGTTCCAGACTATGGCAGGGGAACTAGGGGTTCCCCTGGCACCGGAAAAAATGGTGGGACCATCGTCGGTACTCACATTCTTAGGGGTCGAGTTGGATACCGAGCAGCAAGTGTCATGCTTGCCGGTCGATAAATTGGTGGCGTTAGTCAGGGATATCGAAACAATATTAGGGCACCCCAAAGCAACAGTTAAGCAGCTCCAAGCCTTAACGGGGAGCCTTAATTTTGCATGCCGGGTAGTTGTGCCAAGCCGCGCCTTTCTATCTAGGCTGTATGAAAGGGCAGGGTCCAATTTGCCGGGGCACTGCCACATCAGGATCTCTGCCGACATGAGAGACGACTTGAGAACTTGGCTCCACTTCCTCCAGAATTTTAATGGAGTTAGTATATGGCGGCAGAGGTGGCTGATGGAGGCCGAGCTCCAGGTACAATCTGATGCTGCTGGGTCTCTGGGTTTTGGGGTTTATTGGTCAGGGAGGCGGTGTTCGGCTTTGTGGCCAACGAAGTGGGTGCTGGAGGGCTGGACTCGGGATCTGACCTTTCTAGAACTTTTCCCCATAGTGGTAGCGATAAACATATGGGAGAGGGAATTTGCGAACAAAACCATTTTGTTTTGGTGTGATAACCTCGCAGTGGTACAGGTGTTGAACTCGCTATCATCCCACTCGAGAAGAGTAATGGGGTTGGTGAGAGGGTTCATGCGGCAATGCCTGGTGAACAACATATTGTTCACGGCTAAGCACGTGCCGGGTATTAACAACGGCATAGCCGACGCACTCTCTCGCCAACAGATGGAGCGGTTCAGGCAATTGGCACCGGGAGCCAGGACCCAACCGGAGGAGCTACCCGAAGGGATTTGGAACATTGGACTGTGACAATGTTTCAGGCAGTACAGGGTTCGCTTGCACTGCGCACAAGAGCAGCTTACAGTCAGGCGTTAGTGGAATTCAAGGAATTCAGGATCAAAGAGGGAAGGGGAACACAGTTCCCAATTAAGGAGGCCCAGACACTGCAGTTTGCAGTGAGCCTAAAAAAAAGAGGGCTGGCCCCAGGTACTATTGCGGGGAAGCTGGCTGCGTTAACCTTCTATAATCAACTGGCCGGCTTTCAATCTCCTAATGGAGGGTTTTTCATGTGAAAAATGCTAGAAGGGTGGGAGCGAGAGTCTCCAAGAAGCGGTGATGCCAGGAAACCCATTACGCCAACAATATTGCGAGGCATGTGCCAAGAACTCTATAGGGTGTGCTTTTCTGAGTTTGAAAGCCGGTTATTCCAAGCAGTGTTTAAACTGGCCTTCTTCGGGGCCTTTCGGGTAGGCGAGCTTGCGACTGCATTGGGGGAAAATATAGCAGGTCCCGTTTTATGTATAGAGGACGTCCAAGTGGTGACAGAAGGGTTGGAAATAGTGTTGCGGGGGTCTAAGACAGATCAGCGCAGAAGGGGTCATCTGATAAAACTGGCTAGGATAAGCGAAGAAGATATTTGCCCAGTCAAGGCATTAGCTGAATATATGGGTAAGCGCCCAAACAGAGAGGGTCAGCTGTTCATCCATGAGAACGGCTCGCACCTCACGAGATATCAATTCTCTGCAGTAATGGACAGAGCATTAAAGGGGCTGGGTTTATCATCTCAAGAATTTGGCTCACACTCCTTCCGGATTGGAGCAGCTAGTTGTGCAACGGCTGCGGGGCTATCCGAGCAGCAAGTAAAGGTGATAGGCCGATGGAAATCGGGAGCGTACAGATCATATGTTAGGAAAGTTCAATTATAACATAGGGCCTGAGGTTAGGGACAAGGTCAGCGCACACAGAGAGCGAAATTGGTTTACAATCTCTGTGGTTTTCGTAGGGAGCGAGCTGCCAGGACGGCAGCAGCGAGTCGTCATAGCTGGCCACAGTATTGTCTACTGTGCCTGGAGATGAGCGGGATGTTCCTATTGGGGTACCCAGCTTGGTCTGGGCCATCTGGCAAATGTGTCGTGGAGAGGGCGGAGCGAGATGAAGTGGGCCCAGTTCCTGCCCTTGATCTACTCCTTGGCATCACAACAGCATCCAGACATACTCGTTATACACTTGGGAGAGAACAACCTCCTGGTTGACACAGGTCTCCACCTGGTCACCAGTATCAAGAAGGACTTGCACGTGGCAAGAAGGATTCTCCCAAAAACTGTGTTTGTATGGTCTGAGATGCTCGAACCCATACACTGGAGAAACGCCGTGCGCCCAAGTAAGGTAGACAGGGCTAGGAGAAAAGTTAACAGAGAAGTTGGGAAGCTGGTGCAGGAAATGGGTGGCCAAGTAATTCAGCATTCTGGAATTAAATTTAGCAAGCCCGAGTTGTATAGGATAGACGGTGTGCACCTGTCTGACGAAGGGCTCGAAATCTATCTTAAGGCCGTACAAGAACATTTTGACAGGCTATTTAAGAAGTTTGGGAGGGGGCAAGACTAGCCAAGCAGAAGCTGGCAGTCTTTGGTGGCAGGGGTCCTGTGAGGTAGTTAGTTTAGAAATAGGGATAGTCTGCTGCCAAGTCATCTCCTTAAGAGGTGGGCTCTGAGTGAAGGCTAGAGCCGGCCGGCCAGCATCACTTCAGAGCAAGGACGAGGGGGACAACCCCGGGGCCTTAGGGCAGAGGCAGTCCAAGGCATGGGGGAGCATCCCCATTGATTCCTTCTTAGGGTCACAATTGGCAAGGGCCTCCTGATCCGGCTGGGGGGCGGCTGGACAGGTGTGACGTTTGCAGCAGCTATAGTTAGCGTTATGGCGGTACTGAAGAACTTCAGACCGCTCAAGTTTATGATTAGTATTATTAACTGAGTTAATAGTTAAGGCTCGCAGGACTAGAAGGGGCATAGCCCCCTCCTTAACAGAATAAGTTTTAATAAATTGGTGCGGCCTATTTTAACCCAAATAATTGGTGTCAGTGTCTTTCTTTGGGGTGTGGGACAAACTCCAAATAGTAAAGAGATGAAGTCAGCTTCTGCACCTCGCATGATCAGAGGGGACCCTGCAACATGTATCCCTAATAAATAAAACTATAAAAAGGAACACCCAGACTCCTATCCTTTGTCATTGACGCTAACGGCCACTAGCATTTGCAAGTGAGTCGCATGGGTCTTTGATCCTAATGATTGCTCTCAAAGATTGAGAGACTCCTACCCAGCTGCCTGCTGGGCCCCCTCACCTCTCTGAACAAGCCTGTGTCTGACTGTGCCTCTGACACATAAGATATCCTGAGTTACTGGGTTTTGTAACTGAGGACACTGCCATGTCCAGATGTTAAGTGTCTATCCAATAAAATAGAGTTGTTCCCACATACTTTGGCATGTTTATTGGCAACCTTTGATCCCGTTTGGGGTAAACTGAGACATGCCACCTCATTTATTTCCTAACATTGCCATGACTTACAGATTGCCTGGCTGAAAGGAAAAGACAGGCTTCTGAGGAGGTCTGTCTGCTTGTGCTGCTCCGAGTTTCTGTTTACAAGGTAATGCTTTGCTCCCCCAAAAAATGTATTGAGACTTTTTCGGCACAAAGCTCAGAAAAGACTTTTTGCCAATCAATGATTTTTGTGTTAAGGGTTTATAGGAAGAAAGCCAATGGGTGGTTTCTTTCCTGTATGCTGGGAGGCACGGGGTGGGTGTGTGTGTGTGTGTGTGTGTGTGTGTGTGCGCGCGCAAATGTACCACATTGTACAGCTGAAAAGGGAAATACCTTGTGTTTGTGGAGGCACAGCATGACAAAGCCAATCTGTCCCTCATGATGAGTGCTGGAAACTCTAACCACTGAAATGCTCTAGTAGGAGTGCATGTTCATGGTGAGAGTAAGCTTGCTCCCAGCCACTGTTCCTCTGTTACTGCCCACCTACCACTACAGGATCTGAAAGGCGTTTGTAGCGAAGCAGGAAATATGGGTAACACTGGTAGCTGTTGAAAATAACATGAACTGTGGGATCCACCATCTTATCAACACATGAATCATAGCTTTGTTGTTCCTGGCAGCCCATCTGTGGGGGCCTGCAGTAATGCCTTCTCCCATAGGTGTACCTGCCCACCAGTGCCTTGGCAAAGAACATGTGGCGCAGCCCACCACGCCCTGCTTGGCAATAGTGGTCAGCATGTTGTGCACTTGCAGTGAAATAGCAGCCTTTGCCATATTTATGTGTTCCTGAGAAGCGAGGGTCAAACTTCATGCGGCAGATGAACTCCAAGCGTTTGGTGCTGGTGCCGTGGAAAAGGTGCTTCTCCAGCAGACGTTTGCCCTCTTCAGAGCGTCCTCGTGACATTATAGACTTCTCACTGGGGAAGGAGAAAGCAAGACGCAGCCAGGGTTAGCACTACTGAACCCTCTCCCCCAAGACTTTTATTTATTTATTTATTAGCATAATTTATATCCTGCCCCTCCTGCTGAAGCAGCTTAGGGTGGCTAACAATCATTAACTTAAATATAAATATAAAATACAACTAATCTAAAGAAAACAAAACATAAAACAATCCATATGGGGGATGTCAGGCGCAACAGCCAGGTCTTACACATTTGCCGAAAGGAGGGGAGGTTCGGGGCCACCTGGATCTCCGCTGGAAGGGAGTTCCACAGCCTAGGTGTGGCCACCGAGAATGCCCTCTGTATACTTGGAGGACTTCAAGAAGGGCACTCCCAGCAAACCGCCTCTGGATCAGCCCCATGTAGAGTGCATTACAATAGTCCAGTCTTGAGGTGATGAAAGCATGGATGATGGTGGCCAGGTCAGAGTCTGAGAAATACAGCCAAAGTCGCTGCACCAGATGTAACGGGCATAATGTGCTCCTCACCACAGCCCCCACCTAGCCATGCAGGCAGAGCTGAGTGTAGAGGAGCACTCCCAGACTACAAACCTGGGGGACCAGTGGGGGATGAACCCCATCAATGACAGGGAAGCAAACACCCACCGCCTTACCCACCAACATCACCTCCATCTTGTCAGTATTCAGCTTCAGTCGACTCACCCTCATCCAGTTCCTCACAGCTGCCAAACACTGAGTAAGCACTGAGACTGCCAGATCTGGGTTGGATGAAAAGGAGAGGTACAGCTGGGTGTCGTCAGCATATTGATGACACCGCACACCATACTATCTCATGACCTCACCCAGCGGCTGCATATACACATTGAACAGGAGGCGCGACAGAATAGAACCTTGTGAGACTCCACACAAGAGGACCTGGGGAGATGAACAGTCCCCGAGCACCACCCACTGAGTTCTTCCAGCCAGGAAAGAACGGAACCCTTCAAGGACAATCCCGTCTGCCCCAGCTCGGTCTCGCAAGCGAGTCACCAACATCTCAGTCAATGGTATCAAAAGCAGCTGACAGATCTAACAATCAGCAGGGTCGAATTACCCTGATCCAGTTCACGGCAGAGGTTGTCCTCCAAAGCCACAAGTGCAGTCTCAGTGCCATAACCTGGGTGAAAGCCAGACTGCGAGGGATCCAGAAAACTAACACGGTCCATATGCCCCTGCAGCTGCTGAGCCACTACCTGTTCAGTAACCTTCCCTAAAAAGGGAAGCTTAGAGACAACAGGCCGATAGTTGGTGAGAGAGTCAATGTAAAACAATGCCTTTTTCAGCGGAGGCTGCACCACCACCTCTTTGAGGCAGCCCGGCGCTGTGTCCTCCTGCAGGGAGGCACTGACCACCCCCAGCATCTTCCTGCTCGCCTTAACCAGCCAGGATGGGCATGAGTCCAGTTCACAAGAGGTGGCTCTAACAGCCCCAAGAACCTCCTCCGCATCAACAGGCAACACCCCCTGGAATTGATCCCATGAAACCAGACAAGGCGGGGCTTCGATAACCTCTGGTTACAGAGAACTAGAGGCCAAGCATAAAACTCCTTTTAAACTGGAGTTACGGATGAGAGAATTGCATCCTTCACTTCAGGGTTGGGGGGAAAGGAGATGCGATAGGGGAACATAGGATGTGCTTTCTGGTCCTGAAAATAGCCCTAAACTAGTGCTATTCTTTCAGCATGTCTATGGGTATAAGCAGCATTCCTTTTTGCAGTTTCAATTCCTGAACTAGTTTGTGTTTGCACCAATAAAATCACCTAAAACTTTGCTTACAACTTTGAGCTTACCTGTACCCTTCACACAATGAAAATGAACCTGAGTATTGTTTGTGGCTCCTGTCTGTGTCACTGGCAGGGAGGTGATAATTTAGTGATAGGGTTAAGGAACTCTTAAGTACCCATAATTACGCACTCCCATGTAATCAACACTTGGAAACTGCCACTGTGGACTGTATTATACCTTGGCTTGGATTTATTACCGACATTCAACTAGTACAAGACAGGCTGCTTTTACACAAGGTGCTTAGAAGCGCCTCTGCAGCCCTGTGTTGAAGAGGAAAGCCACGCGGGGAGTGTTTACATGCTCCCTGCACTACCGGAAGTGACGACGTAGCAGGGGGGTGTCCCAGGGCCACATGGGGCACTGGAGTGTCACTCACGGGGAATTAGCTCACCCCCTGCTATGCCATTTCAGCCTTGAGCCTCAGCTGAACCCCCTCCTTCCAGGAAGGGGGTACCCTCGCAGGACACACCACACAGTCCAGAGGGTCTTAGTCCACAGTCCTTTATTAGACACACCCTGTGTCCCACGTACCTGGGGCTGCTGGCTCAATCGCCTCCACCCTGCAGGCCCAGGTCCATCTCTGCAGACTCAGAAGCAACACAGTCCATTCAGCCAGGCCTTAAACCCCCAGGCTCTGGCCAAGCCTTCCCCAGGCAAGAGGCTCCCTCCTGGACACAGCCTCTCCCACTTGCCTGGGTCCCGCTGGTTCTCCAGTATCTTGGAGAGCGCACAGCAGGAAGGCTTTCTCAGGGAGATGTTGCTCCTTCGGCTCCCTGGCAGCGACTCTGTCCTCTCTGCCTTCTCTCTTTTTTATACAGGCAGAGTGGGCATGGCCACTGGCCAGGCTTCCTCTACTCAGTCTTAAAGGGCCACTAACCTGCCCACTCTGCTCCCCACAGGCTGATCCCCAGCTCTGGGGCTGGCTCTGCCACACCCCTGTGGGCACTCAGCCCTCTGGCTGACCCACTCAGCCCCCTTCTTAAAGGGGCAGCAGCCCCCCAGGACTGCTTCCTGCTACAGATGTACTGCCCATTCTCTTCAGTGGCAGTGGCTACAGATGCGGGGCTTTCAAGAGGTCGTGTTCTGTAGACCTGAAAATTGAAGTCTACAGAACGTGGTCTTTTGAAAACCCCACAGCTGCAGCCACTGCCGCTGAAGAGAACGGGCGGCACATCACTTCTGGTAGCACGGGGAGCATGTAAACACTACCTGCACGGCTTTCCTTTTGAATACAGGGCTGCAGAGGCGCTTCTAAGTGCCTCGTATAAAAGCGGCCTTCGAAGCTGACATTAGTGCCTTGCATTGCAAGTTTTCAGGACATTATGCTTACTCTATGTCTGACGGCTGTGGAGGACTGGATGAGAGTGAACCGTCTAAAGCTGAATCCGAACAAGATGGAGGTGATGCTGGTGGAGGTGACATGTCTGTCATTAATGGGGTGCACCCTCAACTGGTTCCTCGTGTTCACAGCGTGGGTGTGCTCCTCGACTCAGTTACGCCTGGATGCCCAGGTGGGGGCTGTGGTGCGTGTGCTTCACCAGCTACATCTGGTGAGGCGGCTTTGGCTGTATGTCTTAGACTCCGACCTGGCCGCTATCATCCATGCTTTCATCACCTCAAGACTGGACTGTTGTAACGCTCTCTATGTGGGGCTACCCACGGTGATTTGGTGGCTGCAGCTGGTGCAGAATGTGGCGGCCCATCTCCTTATGGGGATGGGTTGCCGTGAGCACATTATACCAATGCTCCATTCTCTGCATTGGTTGCCGATAATCTTCCAGGCCTAATTCAAGGTGTTGGTGCTTACCTATACAGCCAAGGTCCAACCTATCTTCAGGACCACCTCACTCCCCAGGCCCTGGATCGATCCCTGTGGTCAACTGGGAGCACCCTTCTCTAAGTCCCCCGGGTTTCTTGGGGGGCGACTATGGAGAGGGCGTTCTTGGTGGTCACACTTCGGCTGTGGAACTCCCGGCTGAGGCCCGTGTAGCCTCCGACCTCTCCTCCTTTCCACGACAATGTAAGATCTGGCTGTTTCGCCAGGCTTTCAGTGAGGGAGATGGGTAAGGAGTGGGCGATTCATGGTTAGGGAGGGAGGGTTTTTATAGTCTGTGGTTTTTGGCACTTCATCAATTGATTTTTATAGTGTTTTATTTATATTATGTATTGTATTTTTTTAAAACAACCCATACTCACCCACCCCATCCCCCTCGGTAAAGGCCCAGCGGAACAGCCAGGTCTTACACTATCTGTGGAAAGAGGGGAGGTCGGTGGTCAAGCAGACCTCCGACGGGAGGGAGTTCCACAGCTGCGGCACAGCCACAGAGAACGCCCTCCTCATGGTAAACACCCGGGAAACCTGGGGGACCCTGAGGAGGGCCCCCCTGCCGACCGCAGGGGCCGATCCAGGACTTGGAGGGTAAGGCGGTCCTGCAGGTAGGTGGGGCCCAAGCCGTTTAGGGTTTTAAAGGTCAACACCAACACCTTGAATTGGGCCCAGAAGACTATTGGCAGCCAGTGCAGAGAGCGAAGCACTGGTGTAATGTGCTCGCGTCGACCCATCCCAGTCAGGAGACAGGCTGCTGCATTCTGCACCAGCTGCAGTCTCTGAACCAGCACCAAGGGTAGCCCCACGTAGAGCGCATTACAGTAGTCTAGCCTCGAGGTAATAAAAGCACGGACGATTGTGGCCAGATCAGAGTCCAAGACATACGGCCTAAGCCGACACATCAGATGTAACTAGATGTATATCAAATGTATATATTGATGCCAGATGTATATATTGTTAGCCGCCCTGAGCTGCTGTTAGCAAGAGGGGTGGAGTATAAATGTGTTAAATAAATAACTATGCTGAGAGGCAGGGTCTTGCTTGCTGAATAGTGAAGGACCTATGAGACAAACCACTGGTTTGTGCTCATTCTCCCAGCATCTGATTACAGGGGATCTGCACTTCAGGACACATAGTTCCAAGAGTTACTTGCACACCTTTCAAGTACTTCAGGGCCCACACCATCAACAACGGAACTTGCATTCCCATATTTCAGAAGCCTGAATCTACAAACCAGGCTAGTAGGAAGAGAACTTTCATGTTAAGCCTGATCACCCCATCCCAATAAAGGCATCCATTCCTCTGTTTACCTGCAATATCTTTGCCAGAGAAAGTCATTCCGGATTCGGTGGATAGAAACTAAAAGACACTGGTCCTCTGGAAGTGTTTGGTGGAAGTGATTGTAAATTGTACGGTATGCGGCTTCTGTGGGCAACACTTTCTCATATGCAAATGGAAGGCTGCCTTCTGGAGCTTTGATCCAGCAGGCTGGGTATGGGCCAACGTAGCCATCTGTGGGGCTCTCTCCAGGGATATTGGATGATGGATCAGCTGGTGGATGATGCATTTTCAATGGACTGCTTGAGATTGTACTGGAACGAGACAAGCAGAAATGTTGTTTCAGCTTAGCCCCAATTAAACGCTATCCCTGTGAAGATGGCGTCACCTGACAGTTTCTTACCAAAGATGTGATGCCATCTGGAGGGGTGAGCGATAGATGGGCCGAAGCTGGATGTAGAAGGTGGTTCCTGTATTGCTGAGAATTACACCATGCTCAAGGTCTGCTGTGGAGAGGTGGTCTTGCAGCTGAAAGGTACATTATTATTATTATTATTATTAACAAACATTTATATAGCGCCAGCAGTGTACCTGGCACTTTACAAAGTAATAAAATAGACACGGTCCCTGCCCCTAGGGCTTACAATCTGAGCGACAGGAGCTGGGGGAGAGACTTAGGAAGGGGAACAGAGGGAGAGACAAGGGGTCTAACATTCATGAAGATGCGATGTCTCAAGTGCACGTACTTGGCTTGGTTACGATGAGAATGACAGCAGGCAGGTCCATGTTGCAAGGATAAGGGTAAACCGATCATAGGTATAGGAATAGTGGCTCAGCAGGATAAAGAGTCAGACAGAGCAGAGCGAAAGAGGTGAGTTTTAAGGAGAGATTTGAAGGTATGAAGGGAGGGTGCAAGGCAGATGTGGACAGGGAGGGAGTTCCAGGCATGGGGGGCAGCAAGTGAGAAGGGACGAAGGCGCTTAGGGGAGCAGGGAAGGCGTGGAAGGGTGAGAGAAGGGACAGAGGAGGAGCGAAGTGCACGGGCTGGAGTATGGAGGGCGATAAGTGCAGAGAGGTAGGGGGGAGCAAGGTTGTGAAGAGCTTTATAGGTGAAGACTAGGAGCTTGTGCAGGATTCGTTCAGGAAGGGGAAGCCAGTGAAGCGAAGAGAAGAGGGGCTGGACATGGTCGAAGCGACGGGCGAGGTAGATGACCCTGGCAGCAGAGTTTTGGACAGAGATGAGGGGAGAAAGGTGAGACCGGGGAAGGCCAGTGAGAAGGAGGTTACAGTAATCGAGGCGAGAGATGACCAGAGCATGAACAAGAGTTTGGGCAGATGAGACAGAGAGAAAAGGGCGAATCTTAGCAATGTTATGGAGGGAGAAGCGACAGGATTTAGCAACAGAGTCAATGTAGGGTTTAAAAGAAAGGGGTGAGTCAAAGATGAAGCCTAGGCTACGGGCTTGGGGGACAGGCAGGATGGTGACTCCATCAATAGTTATTGACAGTGAGGAAGGAGAGGAAGGATGAGGGGGGAAGATAAGGAGTTCAGTTTTAGCCATGTTGAGTTTGAGTTGACGTTGAGACATCCAGGTAGAGATGTCAGAGAGACAATGTCAGAGTAAATGGCTCTGCATGCTTTTTGGAGGCAGTTAGAAACTCCGGGGGCACACACTGTGAGTGAGGAGAAAGAGATGCAATGAGAACAACGTGTAGAACAACTGTTGAAATGAGTGTAAAGTTCTGCATTTAGGTAAGAAGAATCAAACGCACACGTATAGGATGGGTGATCCCTAACTTGGCAGCAGGACATGTGAAAAGGATCTTTGGGTTGTAGTTGATCACAAGCTGAACATGAGTCAACAGTGTGGTGCAGCTGCTAAAAAGGCTAATTAACAGAAGCATAGCGTCCAGGTTATGAGAAGTAATAGCTTCACTCTATTCTGCGCTGGTCAGACCTTACCTGGAATACTGTGTCCAGTTCTGCGCATTGCATTTTAAGGACATTGACAAATTGGAATGGGTTCAGAGGAGAGCGACAAAGATGGTCAGGAGTTTGGAAACCAAGTCTTACGAGCAAAGGTTGAAGGAGATGGGTATGTTTAGCCCGGAGAAGAGAAGACTGGGGAGACATAATAACCATCTTCAAATATCTGAAGGGCTGTCACATAGAAGATGGAGCAGACTTGTTCTCTGTTGCTCCTGAGGGCAGGGCTAGAACCAATGGGCTCAAATTACAAGAAAGTGGATTTCGGCTAAATATTAGGAAGAACTTCTTAATGGTAAGAGCTGTTTGACAGTGGAACAGACTGCCTAGGACAGTGGTGGGCTCTCCTTCACTGGAGGCTTTCAAACCGAGGCTGGACGGCCATCTGTCAGGAATGCTGTAGCTGTGGATTTCCTGCACAGAGCAGGGGGTTGGACTAGATGACCTCTGACCCAATTCCAACTCTAAGATTCTATTATTCTAGCCACCTCCCAACCAGTCTCCTTGATATGGTGCACAGCTGTAACAGTTGCAATAAATCATCCAATAGCGTTTACTAAGGAGGGACTAATCCATTATGTGCACAAAGGGCAGGAGATTCCAGTTACAGATCTCCTGCAGCTTTGGAGTATTGCAACACAAACTGGAAGAGGTGGTTGTGAATCTGAATCTTGCTTCCATCGATGGTAGTTTCTGAATGCCTTTATATGCTAGGATGCAAGGGTGGGGGCAGCATGAACCTGAGTGGAAGTGAAGGGAGCATTAGGATGCAAGAGGATGAGGCCCAGCAGGCCCGCTACAGCACTTTGCAGGTGGGTGTGGGTGGGGCAGACCCTTCCTTCTGACAAAGCACTTGGGTGAGCCTTGTCTCCCCCTGGTGCAACCCAGTACATTCCAACACCCCACTCAGGGAGGCACTGTGCCCTTTCTTTGCATCCCAGAGCCCCAGAGTGTACAAGTGGTCACACTTCCAGCTGCTCCACCTCACTGGAAAATTAAGCTACACAATCACACCCTACAGCTCACAGCATGGTCACCCCCCACTCCCCGAGTCCGTCTAAAATGTTTACCATCTTGTATTTCTTCCAGATGCCCCTCTCCTTCCAATATACTGCCCACTCTGCAGGGAAGTGGGAATTCTTTTCTGGATCACTGGTGTTGGAGAGCCGCCGTACGCTTCTAAAAGGTCCACTGGAGATGGTCATTGAACACAGGTTGAGCTTCCCGCAGGCACCTTTCCTGTGAAGGCAAAGGAATTTGTGCCTCTATAAGTGGAGCCTTTGTGTTAGATTCTCAGTGCAGATCTGCATTGTAGGATGCTCATGCATTGGTTATGCTCAACTGAAACCTTTGGGAAAGCTTTCACCATTGGAGAAAATGCATGACAAGTGCTCCCTCATAGCCTCGGCATTCTACTAAAGGAGAATAGAAGTGGCACCAGATTGCTTTCTTAAAGACCCCAGAACCAGAGTCCATGTGTCTACAAGTGTTGTCCTTGCAAGAAGTAACCTGAGGGGAAGGTAGAGCCTGATGTCTTTAAGCAAGGGCTTTCTCTTCTGTCTGTGTGCATGCGTAACCCACTACGTTTCCAAAATCTATGGGAACAATGGGCAGGTTCAGTCTGGATTGACAGCGGAACTTCCACCTGTTGTTCAAGAAGGGTAGAAGGAATTTGACTCTGCAGATTGAGTGTCTGGCTAACCTCACCCAGAGTGCACCAATAAGAAAATGAAATAACAAATGTAATTGAAGTATTCTGCTAAAATAAAATCTTTATGAATATAATAAAAGCATAGCGATAATATGGGCGACTCAAAAATTCTAATGTCTTATTGCTATGTCCTTATAGCAATCTTGTCAGCAACGACAAAAATCTTACAAATCTCTTCAGCACCCACAAACGTGCACGGGATAGTGAAAAAAATACATAAATACAGCATAAGTCCCAGTTCGGCAACCAAAGGCTTGCAGTTCCTTAAGACTTGCAAAGGGCCAGGCTGTCCACTGTAGAAGGTAAATTCTTCCTTCCTGGAACACTCCAAATCTTCCTCCTCCTAATCATTTCTAATCATGGCTAAGAGTGCAATACTTGGACCAGGAGATAGCGCGGGGGGGGACCCCAGTTCGAGTTTCACCTTAGCCAGAAATCCGTTGGATGACCTTGGACCAGTCACAATATTTTCTCAGCCTAACCTACAGGGTTGTGAGGATTAAGAGTTGTGTTTATTGGTTACATGTAAAGCACTCTGAGTGCCATGGCAGGGGTATGCTCTATAAAAATAAAGATTATTATTATTACTGGACATATGCAGCGCTTTACAGTCAGATACACACCAGAATGTAAACCTGCAGTGTAAATCCTGTAAACTGTAAGCAGTCAAAAGTGGTTTAAACACCCACCCTCTGGTTTAGCTGCTCACCTCTTGAGCCAAGCTGAACTGACTAGGATGTTCTAGGCAGTCAGCCCCACCCTAGGAACAGTACACGGAGCGTGATCCAAGGCAGCCATTTGGAGGAGAGAAAAGAAAGGTTTTGCCTCACCCTCAGCTGCCAACTGCAGGTGGGCCCATACTATTCGTAATGCTGCTGATTAATAAATCTGTGACAACAGCATAGGTTAGAGACATGTCTACAAGGTTAGGTAGCTGGCTGGGATGTTGTGGCTAAGCAATGCTGTTTTAAATAGTCTGAAACACCTCAGTCACCAACACTCCTATTGGCAGCCATATTTTAAGCCTCCAGCTTGATAGCTTTCAGCTCCAGGGACAGTAGTAGGCCTCAAGAGAGGCCAAAACTGGAGTGGCTGTGATCTCAATATGGGAGTCAGTGCTCCTGCAGTTCCCACAGTGACTCTTATCGGGTGAGGCTAGGCTGGAATTTCATCACTTACTTGTCAAGTAACGTCACTTGTACTCTCTCTGGGTCACTGTAGAGCTTCTCCAGGTGTTGCTGAGCTGAGTGATTCATGCTCTCCCAGATGTCGCTATCCCTCAATTTTATCTGCCAATGGTAGGGATAGACGGTGTGGTGGAGCTTACAGCTGCTCCCATGAGGGCAATTTCCTAAAAGGAAGGAGTCGCAGATCTGAACCCCATCGCTCTTGTGAGTGTGAAATCTAATCGCCTCCTTGCTTTTCAGTTGCTTTGGAAATTCCCCTTCATCGAATAAACCACCTTCTTCTTCTGACATAACTCTGCGCTTCTTGGACGCAGGGGAGAAGCTTCTGGCAGCTTGTGTGTGTAACGTAGCTGCTTCAGGTGGAGAAGAGAATGGCCTTTTGCAGGGAAGAGATGCCTTGAAGAAAAAGAGGGGGCAATTTAGAAACAGCATCCACTCCTTGAACTGGGTTCAAATAAGAAGAGTGCTGTCTGATAATTTATTTATGTTTGGTTGTCATTTTTCCTAGCTGTATTGGATTTCCCAAACGTTGCCCATTTGGGTGTGTTTCTTTGTATCTGCAAATTCCAAAACATGAGGCATATGCAAATTTTGGGATGGCTTTTCCACTTCTTCTGACTTCTGCTCCTTCTGACTAATCAGTGCTCGTTCTATGTGCTACAAGATGTACACAATGCTTTAAAGACACAGATTTCTGGAGAAGACAGGTCCCTGTCCGGTGGGCTTTTAGTCTAAGATGGACATGGATGAGGGGAATACAGGGAAAGACAGACACGCACACATTCCCA
Organism: Sphenodon punctatus; assembly: GCA_003113815.1. Lineage (NCBI taxonomy): Eukaryota > Metazoa > Chordata > Lepidosauria > Sphenodontia > Sphenodontidae > Sphenodon > Sphenodon punctatus. The sequence continues at coordinate 746,522 of QEPC01009092.1, read as the reverse complement.
TTTTCCAGATGGGGAACTGAGGCTGAGAGGTTGCAACATACCCAAGGCCACCTAGTGAGTTCATTGGTTAGGGTGAGATTCAAATCCTAGTCACCCAGGTCCAAGACCAGATCCAGCACCTTATCCACTACACCACACTGGTTCTCCTGTTTGCTCTATGTAGTTGGAATTAGGGCTCTTTCTTCCCTCTCTTTATTTCAGAATAAATAAGAGAAGAAAATGGATCATTTACCCATTACCTACATCTGCTGCTGTTATCTATTATTAACAGATAACTGTTGTTCTCTATTACTAGTAGCGTCTCTTGGTTTTACTCTCGCTGCCTTGTAGAGTTGCCACCTTCAGGAGGTGGTAGAATTTGATATCTCTCTCTGTCTCCTGGCCTATTTCTCCCATTTCTAACCATTTCAGACTCTGGTCCTTCATACAGGGCCAGCCTTACCACAGGGCAACCTGGGGCGGCTGCCCTGGGCCCCGCTCTTTGTGAGGGCCCCGCAGTGGCCTTTGCTTTTACCAGAAGGGGGGGGGCACCACTCCCTCTCAGTGGGCCCCCAAACATGACCACCTTCAGGGCACCGCAGAGGTTACCCCAAGGGGGAGTGCCACCAGAGGCTCTGCATTTTGTCTTTGCCCTGGGCCCTGTAAATTCTAAGGCTGGCCCTGCCTTTGTGTTGCCAGTTCCACACCTACTCTCTGTCTCTTTGGCGAGTCCTACCTTATTTCTTTCTTCTGATTTTAATCTTTGCTCATCTCTTTCTGCTTGTCTGCTCTGAATTCTTGTCTGTTTTATATTCCTAACACATACACACTCTTTCCCTGACTTTGTGCTGCATTTATAACCCAGTTCATGGAAGAAAAAGTGTTGATGCTTATTAAAGAAGCACAGAGCTGCTCTGAATGCAAGCTGATAGATTTCCAGGTCAACCCCAGAGGCATATGCATCACTATTCTACACCCCTCTTTCCTTGTTCCGCCTTCTATCCCTGTACAGTTACTGCTGATTTCCATCCTTAAACCTCTCTCCGTAATGTCCTTTCCATGACTCCTACCTAGGGGTGGTCTTAGAATTTGTGAAAATAAAGTGTAGGGCCCCTCACTTTCTGTGGGGCCCTACTGGGAGGGAGTGGCCCCATGCCCTGCACTGGTGAAAACAGGAGCTACTGGAGGCCGCATTGAGAGAATGGGGGCTGGGGTGGCCACTCGGTGTTAAGGCTGGCCCTACCATACTACTTTCTTTTGCTGCTAGAGAGCTCTTGCTATCATCTTCCCTAATTTCTGTTCCTAGCAATTTATGTTCCTGTTTTAAGAACAGAAGAGCTACTGTACTGAATTGGACTAGTAGTCCTTTTAGCCCAGTATCCTATCTGTGACAGCAGCTGGTACCAGAGACTTCAGAGGAAGGGAGAAAGAAGCTACAGAGGAGGTAGAGAGCAGAAGTGGACAAACCTGTGGCTCTAGAGCTACATGCAGCTCTTTGGCCCCATTGTGGTAAATAGATGCGGCTTTTGGGCATAGGAAACTTTGCCCACCCCTGTTAGAGAGTATAAAATTGTATCTTCTGCCCATCTTGGCCAACAGCTGTTGATGGTCCAATCCTCCATGAATCTGTCTGTTTTGTGGTGGTGTTTTTTAAAGGGGGGTGGGGTTGAGCTCGCTTGTACTACTGGCCTTATTATTATTATAAGCAATTGTATAGCACCAGCTATGTACCTGGCGCTTTACAGAACAATAAGATAGACGTGGTCCCTGCCTATAGCTTACAATCTAATAGACACGGAGGGGGGAGACAAGGAGAGGGGACATAGGGAGAGACATGGGATAAATAACATTCAAGCAGATACGAAGTCTCAGGTGCACATGCTTGGTTTGGTTGCAGTTAGGCAGGAGTCTGCGGGGAGGGCAGGCAGTAAATATTGAAGGAAAGTTCTAGCAGGCGTCAGGAAAGGCGACGAGAAAGAGGTGGGTTTTGAGGAGGGATTTGAAGGTGCGGAGGGAGGGGGCAAGGCAGATGTGGGGAGGGAGGGAGTTCCAAGCATGGGGGGTAGCAAGGGAGAAGGGACGAAGGCGGTTAGGGGAGCAGGGGAGACGAGGGAGAGCAAGGGAAGGGGCAGAGGAGGAGCGAAGAGTGCATGCAGGAGTGTGTAAGGAGACTAGGGCTGAGAGGTAAGAGGGAGCCACGTTGTGAAGGGACTTGTACGTGAACACCAGGAGTTTGTGAAGGATGCGTTGGGGGAAGGGGGAGCCAGTGAAGTGAGGAGAGGAGAGGCTGCACGAGGTCGAAGCGACGGGCTGAGTGGATGACCCTAGCAGCGGAGTTTTGGATGGAGATAAGGGGGGGACAGGTGAGAGCGCAGGAGGCCAGTAAGGAGGAGGTTACAGTAGTCAAGGCGAGAGATGACCGTGGCGTGAGCAAGGGTTTTGGCAGAGGAGATGGAGAGAAAGGGGCGAATCTGAGCAATGTTGTGGAGGGTGAAGCGACAGGACTTGGCAACAGAATTGATGTAAGGTTTAAAGGAAAGGTGAGTATCGAAGACGAAGCCCAAGCTACGGGCTTGGGGAACGGGGCGGATGGTGACACCTGTCAATAAGGATGGACAGGGAAAAGGGAGAGGAAGGGTAGGGTTTTCTCCCCTTTACTGCTGCCCATCATCCAACTCCTTAAAGAAATTAAGACAATCGTTTTAGAAACTATTATCTTAATTTCTCCAAGGACCTATTTTGACAACCTATGTAAATAATTTCTTTAAAGCTCACTGCCGCCTCATTGCATTGGGTGCCACCTAGCTCTTATATTTCACCATATTCTTTGTTAAGGGGGGAAATTACTTTTAGCCTTTTGGAAGAAGACGATTTGTAGGAGAAGGGATGCTGTAATTTAAAATGAGATATTGTTCTGACTGCTGGGCTTACCTATCCTATTTAGTTATGCATACCTACGGACAATAGACTGCATCCCAAGTCAAGCCCAGCTCACTTGATCATCATTACACCTGCTGCCACACAACTTCCATTATAGTCTTATCTTAGGGTTAGTTAATATGAATGCTTGTTCAGTAGTAGCTTCTTCTAACTCACTCTAACCTCGCCAGCGTTCACACCAATCAACACATGGGTTAAAGTGAGGATTGACCAGGGGCTCAGGAGGGTGATAATTGCCTCTGCCAACAATTTATTATTTAATCAACTTTTATCCCACCCTTCCCTCAGAGGTTCACGGTGATTTACAGAAATATATAATGTATATAAACATAACACACAAAAAAGATCTAAAAACATATAAAAACAATTGAAAAGAAACCCAAAATACCACTCTCCAACCCTATCCCAGCCCGCCAATTGCCTGGCCAAACACAAAGGTCTTGCATCTCTTCCAAAAGTCAAGCAGGCTTGGGCTTAGGTGAATTTCTGAGGGAAGAGAGTTCTGTAAGTATGGGGCAGCCACCAAGAATGCCTCTCTGTGTGCCGCTGTATGAACCTCACGGGCAGTTGGTACTCGCAAGACAGTGCCCTTGACTGACCTCAGAAGCTGCAACATAACATAAGGGAAGAGGCGGTCTTTCAGATACCTGGGGCCCAAGCCATTGAGGGCTTTGTCAGTCACAACCAGCATCTTGAATTATGCCAGGAAAGTTATTGTCAGCTGGTGCTGATTCTGGAGCACTACTCTAATGTGCTCCCAGCGACTGAGCCCCTGGGCAGGAATTCTATAGGGCTTTTGAAATTTCCATCACGTTCAGCACCAACTGCAGCTTTTGAACAGTCATCAAGGGCAGCCTCACATAGACTACATTGCAGTAGTCCAGCCTTGAGGTTAGACATGGATGATGGTGGCCAAGTCTGAGTTTGATTAAAAAAAGGTTGCAGCCTTCTCACCAGATGATGTTAGTGAAAAGTACTCCTGGCCATCCAGGTACATTAATCCAAGAGTACCCCAAGGCTGAGAACCTGCATGATCAAAGGAGGCCATCACCACTCTGAGTTCTCCCATCCAGGAATGAGCAGAACCACCCAAGAGCAGTCCCATGCACCCCTGCCAGGTCCCGCAACCGCGTCAACAACATCCCATGATCAACAGTATCATAGACCGCTGAAAAATCTAACAAAATCAACATGGTACAATTTCCTCTGTTGATTTCCAAGTGGAGATTGTCAACCATGGCCACATGCACAATCTCAGTGCCATGCCCAGGACAAATACCTGACTGACGGGTCCAGGAATCCAATAGCATTGGGAAGCACCTGGAACTGCAAGGCAACCACTGTTCCATAACCCTCCCTAAAGAGGGAAGGTTAGAGACAGGATGGTAGCTGGTCAGGGGAATCAATATCAAGGGATGGTTTCTTGAGCAGGGGATGGTAACTGCAGTTTTTTGAGGCTGACAGGCACCCTGGCCTCCTGAAGGGAGGCATTGACAACCCCAGAAAGCAATGGCTCTGATGTCTCCCAGCTGGCTTTCACCAGCCAGGATGGGCATGAATCTAATTCACAAACGGTTGCTTGCACCACTCCGAGCACAGCCTCCGCATCAGTGGGTGAGACCAATTGAAGTCTACCAATGCAAACCGAACAAGACCAGGTCTCCCTAATCCCAAACTCTGATTTTGTACTCAAAGTAACAGCACCCAAGTCGAGCCAAATACGAGCAACTTTATCTGCAAAGTAGGTGATGAACCTGTCGCAGGGGCAGCTAGAGACTCTAACTCCAGGTAGAGACAGCCAGGATTTAATATGCTATTCATGCTCTGGAAGAGCTCTGCTAGATGGCACTTTGCAGACACTACAACAACAACAGTGAAGAAAGTTTTCTTCACCACTGCCACAGCCATAGTCCTTCATAGCATAGTCCTTCAAAACTATTCTATGCTGCAGTCGGTTGGCTTTGGTACGAGTGAAGCAGCGTCTATGCTTGATATTGAAGATAAATTGAAGAAGGAAGCTCCTATTCCAGGGATCATATTAATGTCATGCTGAAGGAAATTTTCCTTCAGTACATTCTTCAGTCTTCCGGTGTCCCAGCAATCCTCAGTACTTTGTTCTTTGTGTGTCTGCCTCCCTGCCTGCTTGCTTTTCCATCATACCCTGCTGGAAAATGCCTGCGAGTTCCAAGGGAAGGGAGACCAGGGAAACGGAAGTTTTAATTCCTCTGCCTGTTTGAATGGAGACTAAGAGGAGTAATTATTCCAGAGTAAAAACCCCAGCTTTGGCTTAAAGGTGGAAACCTGTACTTAAGACTTGCATGCAAATCTACAGAGAGATCCCTAAGAAAACAGCCCTTCTAAACTTTTGTCTTGTCTCCTTCCAGATGACACTCATATCTCCCTGTTCTCTTAGGGCTAACTCTTCCACCACATACAAGCTTCTTCCTAGACTAGATGCCACATTAGCACTAGGAACCAAAACTTAAATCTCTGGCTATCACTGCTCCCAACATCCACAAACGGATCCTGAAGAACATGTATTGTCATTTTGATATGGGACTCTTTCTTCCCTGGCTTCAGCTGATCCCTAAACACACACAAGTTTCTTATGCAATGAGCCCCAAACCTGCTCTGAAAGGGCTATTTTTATAAGTAAATGTTTTCCACTGCATCTTTGCTTCTACTGGGATCAGTTCTGTAAGTATTTTATTTGGGAGCATGGGGCCACCCATTGCTAGTGGTGGCAAAACCCCCATTAACTTTAATGGTGGAGAGTTTGGCAGATAGATCTTGTTTCTCTTTAGTTTGCATACAGAGGAGAATTGCAGTGCATGTGTGTGTTTCTTTTAAGAAACCGCTCTGAAATTTCAAGATTAAAACGATGTGAGCCACTTCTCTTGTCTGTCACTATTAGCATGAACAAAACAGCCTCATTGCTACTTTCCTCCTTCATTCCCTGGGGAAAGTGGACTTGCATGTAATGCTGATTAAATCGGATGTCTGTGGGGGAGGGAGGGACGTGCACATCACAAACCCTGGATTAGTGTTACAGGTGAGGGAGTCAATGCGAGTTCCAGCCCCCACTTTAAATGTGAATTTGGTTATTAGATTTTATCTAAACCCCAAGTAGATTTGATCTAAAAACCAAAACTGCATTTAAAGCACAGGAGTGGTGGCTGGATCTCCCATTGACTCCCTCACTGGTAACACTAATCCAGGGCTCTTTATACATGCTTGTGGGTGGGGGCACTTGTGCATGCTGGAGATTCCTCCTATATGCCTCCAGCTCTCATGCACATGGTGGCTTAAGAAAAAAAAGAAATATCGAATGGCCCTTTTACTATGCTCCTTGGCAGTTAATTCTCCTCCAAGTTTGTCTCCATAAATCCGCCTCATCTTTGTGCTTAATCTTAAAGAGAGCCAATGTGGTGTAATGGCTAAGTGGGCAAAATGGTGGGGAGCCTGGTTCAAGTCTTGCATTCAAGTCTTCCCTTAGCCAGAAACTCACTGGCTGACCCTGGGTCAGTCACAATATTCTCTCAGCCTAACCTACCTCACTGGGTTGTTGTGAGGATTAAAGAAGTTGTAAATTAGTCCTTTGTGAAGCACTCCAAGTGCCATGGTTGAGGGGGGCTATATAAAAATAAAGGTTAGTAGTATTATAATCTCCCTGCCATCTTAACAATTACCTTCTCCAAACCCTCAGTAGTGGATGCTTGAGGTGATTCCGCTGCTTCTGGCTCCAGACCCTTTCCCTCCCCTTCTTCTGTGGCATCTTGTTTCTTTTTCTTTCTTTTCTTCTCTTGCATTTCCTTTTCCTCACAATCTTCTTTGCTAAGAAAGCTGGATTTAAGCATTTTGGAAGAAGGAAATCCCTGCCAGAGGGAGAGATGCCAGAATTTAGTTGATAGTGAAAATGCATAAAATGCAGAGCTCTAGGCTTCACTTAAAGTCTATCCTTGTATGAAGTAGTCTCCTTAAAACCTGACTCGCATTCCTGTTTTCCCTGGCTATATAGAGAAAGCACACAACCCTGAGTTTCCCTTATTCCTTCAGTCCTGCAAACCCCATCTCAGCCTCTTATTCTCCTTGCAGAGGAGCGATGGCAGGAGGGCTTGCATAGAAAGATACTGCTTTAGCCGGCTGAGGGCAAGCAACGTTACATGGCGACTTGTCTTGGAAACTATGCTGTGTACATTATGGAGGGTATTTCATGAAGTAGGTTAATTAGTAGGAGGGACTAATAGGTGTTTGAACTACACAGATACCACGTTCATTCTTGCAACTGTTAGAATCCGTGAAGCTCAGACAGCAGGGACCCATGATGCTCCCCTCTCACATGGATTGGCCATTGCATGCTCACCACTAATAAGCCTGTGCAAGACAACCTGGGACCTGTTGTGGGGGAAGCAGAATGGACCATGTTCCATGAGTCACCCTTCCCTCCTGGGGTACCACACCTTTCCTGCTCCTGCATGGGACCCTTACAGAGCAGGGAAGGCGCCAGTGATGTATATGGAAGACTTATAGGTGCCTAGCCAGCCTGGCAAGGCTGCAGGTGTGGGACGGAGGGGGGAGAACAGCATCTGTCTTATTCTACACAAAGTGCCTTTGAAGGGGGCTATTGGGGTGGGAGAGTTAGCCCGGCACCCAGGAGCACCTGCTAAAGAGAGTGGAGAAAGGGCAGCATTACTGGGCCATGCATCTGGGTGGGGTTTTGAGGACTCTGCCACCTATTTCTGGTTGTTCCCCTGCTCGGACTAGAATTAAAATTCTTACTGCTGCTTCTGTGTCTTCTTCACAGTCCCCTTCCTCTTCACCTGTTCTTTCTCTTTTCAAGGACTTTTTCTTTTCCTCTCTTTGTCCTTTGTCAATAAAGGAACTGAGCTCATGCCCTTCCAATGAAGACGACTCCTGCAAGGAAGAAAATGGCTAAAATTTAAGAATGAATCAAGGGGCTGCATGAAAGACAGGGTTCAGGTCTTTGTTTCTCCTTTATCTCTGTATGCAGCTGGAATGCTTATTGCTGCTCCATCTCCTTCTGCTTCATTGTCACCAGAAGAGGAGAATTTAACTTGAAGGGTGAGCCAAAGGCTGCAAATAAGATTACAGTGAGACCATGGGCATGGAGGAAAATTATTGGTGGATGGTAATACTGGAGGAGGAGTGAAAATGACTGATGGAGGATAAGGTCAGTCAGTGTGTTTGTACATATGAACCACACGCACATTGGGACATACTAATAGCAGTCTCCAACATGTCTGGCATAACTGGGGGAATTGAAGTGATGAAAAAGATTTGACTCCAGCCAAATGATGCCTTAGTCTGTCCCTCAGGGAACAAGTATTCACACCCATATTACATAAACACATCCACAAGCATGTTTCTTTAAGAGATGGGAAAGAAAGTCTTGCCCACCCTTCCCAGAGACTCTCTCACAGTCCTGGGCTTCTCCCTCCCTGGGTGACTCTGCACAGGTTTGTGTTTAATCTCCCTGCTTGGCTGTGAATAACCGCCATGCATATTCCTGCATATCCTCTGCTTCAGTCTCTTCCCCCTCCCCCACAGTTTTGGATGTCCTCCATTTTATACAAATCAGCTCGATACACTGTAAGAAGCACAGCAGAAGTAGGTCTTCCCAAAGACCTAGTAAGCAGATGGGTTAGGGTCCCAGGAGGTTTCACCATTAGGACTTGCAGGCCACATGGAAGACAGTGAGGAGACGTTTGACCAATTAACAAAGCTGATGGGAGCAGCAAGCAATACAAAGTCTGAGAAGGAAGATGAGAGAAAGGCAGAGCTAAGAAGGGCATGGTTGAATACCATAATGCTGTGCTTCCCAAACATTTTGCATGCGTGACCCAATTTTGAGACAAATATAATCTTGTGGCATCTGCCAACAATAGAGACACATGAAGTATATTCAATGCTAATTGGGATTATGACCCCAGCTGTAGATGACATGCCATTTGGGCTCCTGATCCACAGTTTAGAAACCTCTGCAATAAGGTCTAGGTAGGGCAACCATACCTCTCCTTTAATACAGGGGAGACTAAGGGGGCTGCAGAGCCCCACCCCATTAGTCCAGGGTCCCTTGCTTTCTGTTGAGGGAAAATTGTTCAACAAGAGCTCTACCACCAGCACCTAATCTCTTCACAAATGAGTCCCTTAAAGGAAGCAGTTCGCAAGTACTTGTCACCATACCTCTCAAGTGTTCCAGATTATGCTAGGCATCCCTGAATAGACAGGAGTTGTGTTATCTGCCTGCAATCCTGGAAAACTGCTGCAAAATTCTGAATTAGAAAGGGAGAAGACAAAGCAATTTTCAAACCATCAAAGGGATCAATGAATTGAATTGTCCAGCTTGAAAGACAAAGCAGCCAAACAGGTTTTCCCAGGCAAGTAGCTGCTCCCATGGTTCAGCTAAGGGATTCTCTATTGTCCTTTCTGATTCTCTGATTAATGTCTCCTTAATGGCTTTTCTCCTTGCAGGAAGAAGAGGAGACCTTCAAGAGCTGTTGAAGAAAGGTATAAACTTTCCAAGGCAACTTCCTCCTGCTTTATCAGGGATTGTTTTGATTGATTCTCCTTACACGAAAAACTACTGTTTTCCAACACTGGGAGAAAACAAACGATATTTGCAATAAAACCCTCCAAAAGCAAACGAACACAACTCTTTTAATGTAGAGTTCTAATTTCTAAGCATTTCTCTTGAAAAAAACCCATCAAGCCCAGTCCTCTTGGCATTTTATGCTATTTCCCCTATTTTGCACAGGTGCTGGGTGGGTGGGGAGAGTGTGTGTGTGTGTGTGTGTGTGCTGCAAAAAAAACCCACCCAAATGTTCCCCAGGGGGAGCCAGAGGGGTTAAATGGCTATGACCCACATTTATAGAAGGTGAATGTTAGAGCAAGACGTAGGTCAGGCATTTTTTTTTAATTTAATAACTGAAAGAATGTAGCTTTAAAATATGGCCTTGCTAGTCTGTCATTTTTACCTTTTTTAATGGAATATTTAGTCTGTATACTATCACAATGCCAGCTTCTGGCTGCAGTCAGGGCCCCTGCCCCCTGACATCTGTCCTAGATCTGTTCCCATCACAGGAGGAATGTTTTGTATGTACTGAAAGATGATGGGTGTGTTTGGAAGGCCAGAGAGCGGGCAAATGGAGTAAGAAGACAACCAAGAGGAGATATCAGCAAGACAGGCTGAGGAGCTGCAGAGAAGACAAAGGGATTTGTAAGTTGTCAGACTGGAGCTGACTGTGGTGTGGAAAGCATGAACTGAATGGAGCTCACAGAGAAGGAGTACGGTAAGCAAAGCAAAGCCATCACCGCTGACCACTAGAAATGCTCTTGGGACTCTTACCATGGGATGCAATCCAGGGTTGTACCTTCAGTTTGCAAAGTGCCTTGCCCAGAGCAATGCTTCCTCTCTCTGCCCTTGCGGCAAACCTCACCGGCAGCCCCAATGGCGGTTAAACTGCCACCTCCAACATTCTGGCTGCCTCATGGACATTCCATGCTTCTCTTCTTTCCCCCCTTCAAGATAATGTGGGGCTATTTCAGGTGTGGGGAACCTTTTCCATCCTGGGGACCACTTTGAAAATTAGTACAAGCTCAGAGGACTGCATACAATTTGGAGGTGGGGGTGCATAAGGGATGTGCTCAGGAAATAGAAGGCCCGTGTCATTAATTTGTGCAATGGGTCTGCCCCCTGTCCTTGTGTGCATGCCCTCATCTCTGCTCCCTTAACTTGAGTTCAGTTTTTAAGGGGTTGGAGACAGGAACTGCATCCAAGGGCCAGAAAGGGGTCACATAAAAACTTGCTGTGGGTGAGGTTCCCCACCCCTGGCCTTTTTGAATGGAGGAATGCTGACTGAGCCAATCTCATGCCTTCCACTAAAAGCAAAATATTCATCAAGGGGTCAGGAATTCACTGGAGGGGCAGTCAGTCATTGGGAGAGATGGTTCAAAAATGTCTTCCTTGGCAGCACTCCTTGTCTGGTTAGTGGTCTGTGGTCTGCAGAGTTTTTGTTCTAATTTTCAAGGTATCCCATCGGTGGGAAAAGGGTTCCCCACCTCTGAACTGGATTATATCACCTGTGAGGAAAAAGATTGGGGGGGGGGGGATGCTTATTAGCAATTAAAAACATTTAAATACAATGAAGAGAACACAGAATGTAAAGGAGGGTAAAATTCCCCAGGCACGCAGGGAATTTTAGCAGGAGTGGGCTTGTCCTCCTCTCGGTTCCCTAACCCTGAGATCAGTGTGTTTCCAGATAGGAACAGGGTCCAGGGGCCAGAGCCAGGAACTGGACAGGGGCCAAATAAAAATGAGCTGAAAGTCACATTTGACCCCAGGGCTGAAGTTTCTGCCCTGCTGCCCTTTCTCTCAGGAGAAAGCTGGATCGGAACGCGTCACTCTGGGAGAAGTGGACATCCACGAGGGGTTTCATTTGGAAGACTCTGCTGTAGGGACGCTGCGACGGAGACCTGTGCACGGCTCTGCACGGCAACCCCACCAGGCTGAGTCAGGAACAGGGAACGGGTAGGGACTGGAGAAGCCAAGAGAAAAATTGAAGCTCTTGCTGCGTGACTGGGGAACCAGGAGTTAAAACCAAAGAGCCTGCAAATCCTCCCGAGGACTAGAAAGTCCTGCACAGGGGAGAGGGCGCCTTAATAGCGAAAGGGAACGTCCTGTTTCCAGCTGCCTGCTAGTCCCCCCCCTAGAAGCCGTGTTGGGACTCGGGAGCGTGCCCTACAGTGACTGGGCCCCCAGGGACCAGCTGCATAGAGGGAGGGGGTGGCTCACTGGGGCAGTAGGAGACGGGAGAGAGGCTGGAGGAAACAGCACAACGAAAAGGGGACCTGGAGCTTGCCCTGTTCTTTGGGAAGGTAAGAGATCAAACCAGCCAGCTCGGGTGTCACTTTGCTATATGCCCCTATCCCCTTCCCCTGCGCCAGCTTGGGGACAGACAGCATGTGGGGAGACTCCATAGGCTCCCCCTAAACACAGCAAAGAGTTTCAGGAGAGCTAGAGGTGTCAACAAACAAAACGGCATCTGATGGACAGCGGGATGCCATCCAGGTTGGGGGGGTCTTCCCATCTGTCCCCCCTACAAGACACTCAGCTCGGAGACAGGATGAGCTTATCTTTGCAGCATGAATAGCAATACAGCAGATAGCATCTTTGTACACATACGCTCTGCAAGCATCTGGGGCAAAGTGGTGCTGAGTCTAGAGAGGAGCTGAGAGGTGGGCGTTAGCAAAATGGGGTCGGTTTACAGAGAGAAGGGGGTTTTAAATGAAAGTGGGTAAGGGTGGTGGCAGAAAAGGAAACGATGCATCGACAAGAGAGGTTTTGCCAACTGGCATCTGTTGCCATGGGGTTTGAAGACAAGGCACCAGTCATGACCACTAAACGACTATAGGTTTGCTTTTCATTTTTCATATATTCTAAGGAACGATTATGACGTCCTACGAAATGCAGCCCACAGAATTCATATATCCAGTCTTGATTTAAACACGTCAAAGCAATGAAGAAATCCACCATGTGCCTGGGTAAAGCTATTCCAATGAATAATTTTCCTTCCTGTTTCAAATATGGCTCATAATTTCTAGTCTGTATTTGCCCATAGCATTGCTTCTACACTTTGTATTTCACTGTGTCAGTCTCTGCTAGATCAAATAGCTGTCTTCAAAAATCTCTTCCACATAAGCTGTGACCATATCACAGGGAAGAAATGTTTGAGGAATATGGGGTGAGGGGATGTGAGATTGTTACAAGAAGCTATTTTATGCTGGGCTAATCGTTCCCAAACTTTTTGCCTGTAAGATCCCATTTTGAGTCTTAAATATTGTCTTGTGACATGCAAAGTATATTCAATATATAGCAGATTGTGATCTCTTCTCAGATTACATGGCTTCACTTGGGGTCCCAACCAATAGTTTGAGAGTATCTAGTAGGAAGTGGAACTGTGTGCAGTGGGGCTTTAAAAGGATGGATTACTGGGAAGAACAGGAATTAGGAGGAAGATAAGTAGTTTTGCTGGGTGATGTTCTAGGCTAGAGGAAGCAAGTAGCAGTTTGGGGGTTTGTGGGCGCAGGTTTTAGAGCCCAATAAAGAAGGTGATGCCCCAACAGACATACCCTCTCTTCTGAGAAATGCTGCTTTTAACACTTACATAGGGTGTTAATAAATGAGACATTAGCCCACACCAGGTGAGACATTAGCCCACACCACCTAACCTGCCTGTTTATTAGGTGTTTGCCCTCACTGGCCATGTAGCCACCATCCGCTGGACATGCAGTCCCCACTCATGGCGGGGTCTCAAAGAATGTGGAACCCACTGTGTCAGTGAATGCGGACTAATCTGCGTCCCATTAATTAGGTTGTGTGCAGCCTTGTGTGCATACAGGTCCGCCAGCACCATAGAATTGTGGGTGAAATGCATACAGCCTTCCGAGGAGTGACTGCTTGGTGCCTCTCTCTCTGCTTTCACTCTGCGTCCGCCTTAAAAGGCCAATGCTCGCCAAATCTAAACATGCGTTGTGCCAGCTTGTCCTGGTTTGCAGCTCGTGCCTGACACTCTAAGTAACTACTTCTACAGGCTTTTCATCGCTGTGGCCATGGCTCAAAATGACAGCCAGTCAACTGTGGTAAGTTAATGTACCTGGGCCTGTATTTACACAGCTGCATGATAAATGCTTCCATTTATTGCTATCTAATTATGTGTTGGTTTTTTTTCTTTATTGTTTTCACAGGCAACTACCAGCACTGTGTTCCATCCCCGGCACGCTCCACCTATAAATCTGGCCACCAGTGGCATAGTCCCTGGAATGAGGAAGAGACCAAGGCCGTCATCACTTTATGGGGGGGAGAGAAGGTACAATATCCCCAAGTCAAATGCTATCGGAACGAGGTGGTGTTTCAGGAGATCTCTGTACAAATGACACTACAGGAATGCCACAGGGACAGGAACCAGTGCTGGCAGAGGGCCAAGAACTTGCGCAGGGTGTAAAAGGAAATCTGGGACAACAACTTTGGCTCTGGCCGCAGGAAGTAAACATCTCCCTACTATGAGCTGCTGGACCAGTTCCTCTACGTGGATGGAGCCATCATGGCATCCTACCTCTGGTTGTGCCTTTGCCAGGGGTCAGATGTGGGTCAATATAGCTCCTCCACTGCCCTCTGCTGCTTCCCCCATGGAAGCTGTAATCGCTGGCGGAAATTCTCTGTGTCTGACCCTGCCCCAGAGCCAGCAACTGTCAACAAGGACATAAGTACTGGGTCTCTGACAGTCTACCCCCTCAATCTCAAGAGCCAGGTTTAGTTTGAGGAGCCACTGAAGGTGCTCATGGAGGGTACGGAGGACTCGACGTCCATATTTATAGAGAACAGGGGCGGCTGGTGGGTTTTGAGGTTGGAGGGGCAGTAAGGCCGGCCGGCCCGCTGGTGGCAAAGCCACAGGCGGAGCCAGAGCAACGGTAGACGGAGCCAGGGCAACGGTAGGCCAGTGGCGTGGCATAACCCAGCAGGAAGGAGCTCCCAGGGTTAACATTGGATGGACATTACATTACTTAATGCTGGGAACGCTGTTGTGTAAAGCACTGCCACTGGGGAATAGAGAACCCTCTTACTGGGGTCCTGTACACTCTCTTTCCCACCGGGTCCACATTAACCATAGTAGGTTAAAAAAATAGATCCTGGCACATGTTAGCCCCTGACAGGGTGCAGGACTTATTACATCAGTCCGCCCCCGAAGACTTATGGAACCGGATCGGTTCCAGAATGCTCTGGGGGAGTTGCCCCTGGACCTTGACACCCGCTCTGTTGATGATCTCGTAGCCTTCTGGAACACCTTGTTGGCTGAGACCATTGACAGAGTGGCTCCCAGGCATCCGCTGCCCTCCTGAGTCTCCTGCAGGTCTCCTTGGTTTACTGAGGGCCTGCGGTGTTTGAAGCGGGAGAGCAGGCGGTTAAAGTGACGGTGGTGCCAGACTTGTGACCAGTATGATCGATCGCAGCATAAGAGCAGTTTAAAGGCCTATGCTGTGGCGGTTCAGGCAGCAAAGAAGCAGTTCTTTGCTGCCCTTATTGCATCTGCAAAGTCACGTCCAGCGGAGCTTTTCTGGGTGGTGAAAGGTTTGGTCAGTCCTGCCTGTCTCCGCCTGGACCTGGAGCAATCCTGTGACCGGTTCATCGAGTACTTTGTAGATAAGATCGCTCGCATCCGCCACGATTTCAGTTCCGCAGTTATTGCAGAGGATCATCTTGGGGCTATGGATGCCCCGTCCTGTCCTGTTTTGTGGGATCAGTTTCAGATGGTGTCGCCTGCCAATGTGGAGTCCTTGTTGGGATCTGTTCGTGCCACTACTTGTGAGCAAGATCCATGCCCATCCTGGCTGGTGAAAGCTAGCCAGGAGACATTATGGCCATTGCTGGCTGGGGTGGTTAGTGCCTCCCTTTGGGAGGGCAGGGTGCCT
>QEPC01009092.1:698820-728848 GCA_003113815.1 Sphenodon punctatus | reverse complement strand
GGCAGCCAAACGCCTGTCCAAAGATGTGGCAGATGTTCCTTAACTGGTCTGGAGATATTTTTTTTTACTTTGAAGTATGCAACATTACTTAAAAGTCAGAGTAGTATGCAAATAGTTGGATCACACAGGGGTCCTTCCTCATAAGAAGATAAGTACCACTATACCAAGGGTGTAGTTACATTGGAATGGACCCACCCAGGTGCAAAAAATTGAGATGGGTCCCCTGCCCTGCACTCTGCCGCTCAAACACCTGAGCTTTCTTCCTCATTGCAGAATACAGTCAATTTTCCTACTGGCCCCTATATCCATTTCCAACTCCCTAGCCTCTCCCGCCCAAGCAGTGAAAGACTAAACTCAGGGAAAGGGTCTAGGGAGCAGAGATGAGGGCATGCACACAAGGATAGGGGACAAATCAGTGGCACAGATGCATTAACTGGATCCTCGTGCTTGCACAGGTCCAGTTTGCCCTGATCCAGGCACATCTTCCCGCTCACCAGCAAGTCCAACCTTCTCCCAGTCCTCCTCAACCTCCACCGGCGGATCAGTGGGAAGAGGAGGATGTCACCCTGCTATTACCTCTACCCAAGTGCGCGTCCCCAGCTACACCAAAAAGGGGAAGGCACTGGAAGAAATAAAAAAAACAAACCCAATTTACTGTATAGTTAATATAAAGTTAAAAGTTGAATTAATGCTTTTATTTTTTAATAAAGTTATATTTTTCTCAATCCATAGTTTCTATGCTTATTCTGCCAAGGGGACGTTTGGAGGCGTGGGGGCAGTATGGTGGTTAAGGTAGCCAGATATGCAAATTTTAGAGGACGCTTATGCGAAATACAGATTGCAGGACTGCAGTGGCTCCAGTGCTGCCCTGCAACCTGTATTTCTCATACGTGTCCTTAAAATTTGCATATCTGGCCACCCAAATGGTGATCTAGCATTGCAGGAGGGTGGAAGGGGGGTGGCGAGTACACCAAAAATTGGGGGTGGGGAGTCCTCTGGCCGTGCATTTGCACATGATGGGGCAGGGGGACATGGGTGTGTGTGAAGAATGGCGTTATGGCATAGCGATAAAGCTGCTTGTGGGGCTGGAAGCCTTTGCACTGGGTGGGGAGGGCTAGGAGCCAGCAGCACATCTGTGCCTTTGCACTCCCTATTGCCATTCCCAGACACGGCTAGCCCGTGTATTCCAATAGGAAAAAGCAAGGGTTCATGTGTGCAGCTGGCTAGCCTGAGAATGTCAATAGCTAATGCACAGGGAACAAAAAGGGAGCAGGGGGAGGAGGATAGTGTGGGCTGGGGCGGAAAGCATGCCATCCCTTTAGGGGGCAGGATAGATCAGAAAAACACATTGACACACAATGTTAAAGGCTTTATTGAACATTTTAAAAGGCTTTATTTATGATCAGTAAACTGACACTTAACGTGGGGTGTTTGTGCTAGCCATGCCGTTTATGTGATGGCACAAGGTGTTCAGGATCTCGCCAGCTATGCACTGCTTCACTTTGTTCAGCTGGCCTTGTACGGGATACTGGCTCACCAGTACTAACGGTGGCGGGGAGCTCCAGTGTGGCTCTACTAATCTCACAGATGGGGAGAACACACATGCCCATTGTTAGCAGGGGAGCGGTCTTCAGCTTGAAATCAATCCTGTCTGCGATTGCTCTCCAGCACTGCTTCAAAACCCCTCTCCATAACAGAGCGGGTGGCACTGAGCCTCCTAGTGAAGTACCTTTGCTCCAGGGTGTGGGCAATGCTGTAGGCCTTCATAAGCCAGGCTTCAGTGAGTAGGCAGGGTCCCACAGAACAACAGACTACATAAGCATCCCCTCAATGCAGATTTCAGTGTCGAGTCCAAAGTCCATGGTGTACATGCACCCACCAAAGAGGAACTGGGCGAAAATGCAGGTGTAATGGTTCTTCCTGGACCATCCATGTAGCACTTATACAAACTAGGCATGGTGCTCCACAATGGCCTGGAGAACCAAAAAAGAACCCCTTGTGGTTCAGGTAGCAGTGGCGGCCCCTCGCTTTGGCGGTGGGAGCACTGACCTAGAGCAGCCCCCAGTGCCAAAGCACCCGTGTTCAGCACCATTCTGGATGTGTGCAGGCCCCCAGTGCCCGCCCAGCACCATTCTGGATGCGCGGGGGCTGGTGCTGGGGGCCCATGCATATCCGGAATGGTGCTGGGCCAGCGCTGGGGGCTTTTGAGTCCCGGCGTCTCTTCAGTGCATGCGCGCCAGCCCGTGAGAAAGACTTTCCTCCCTGGGCTGGCGTGCATGCGCTGAAGAGACACGGGGGCAGGGGGGAGGCTTTTCTGTAGGTCAGCACTGCCAGCGACCTACAGAAAAGCTGCATGCACAGCTTTGGGGTGTGTGTGGCCAGCTTGGGCAATGGGTTCTAATGGAACCCATAGCCCAAGCTATTTCAATTGCCTAGAGGGGCGGCTCAAAGCCACCCCTCTAGGCTCCACTGCGGCTGCGCCAGGCCAAGCGTGAAATTTGCGAGTGGGCGGGGTTTCTGACCTCGCTCCCAGCATTGCTGGCCACACGTTCCTGATCCTCCTGCAGCCTGAGCCAGCGTGAGCAGGTAGGTAGGGTGGTCTGGGCTGGGGGTGGGGGGGAGTGGGGTGGGGGGCACAGGGCGGGGGACATGGAGGCCCCAAATCCCCCCACCATACCCCAGACATGGGGACATGTTGGGTGGAGGTGACACATGATGGGGGTGGGGGGGGCACATGGGGGAGACAGATGGGGGCATGATGGGGGCAACACAGATGGACATGATGGGCGTAGGGGAACATGGGGAGACAGATGGGGGCATCATATTTATTTATTTGTTGCATTTATACCCCGCCCCTCCTGAACACAGCTCGGGGCGGCTTCCAATCATAAAACCACAATATAAACAGTCTAAAACACATAAAATAATTCCAGAAACATTAAAAATAAACAGGACCTGGGATATAAAACCAGTTAGGATGTGGGAGATAAAAGATTCAACTACACACCCCCTTCCCCAAAGGCCCGGGCGAACAGGCAGGTCTTGCATCTTCGCCGACATACCAACAGGCTTGGGGCCAGGCAGGCCTCCTCCAGTAGGGAGTTCCAGGGGGGTGGGGGAGACATGGGGACACGATGGGGGGTTAGGGTTATCTGTTTTTAATAGTTTCATATATTTTTAGCTGTTTTATATCTGTTTAAAATCGGTTTTATACGTTTTAGCTGGTTTTTAGCTGTTTTATATGGTTATTATTATTATTATTATTAACAAACATTTGTATAGCGCCAGCAGTGTACCTGGCACTTTACAAAGTAATAAAATAGACACGGTCCCTGCCCCTAGGGCTTACAATCTGAGTGACAGGAGCTGGGGGAGAGACTTAGGAAGGGGAACAGAGGGAGAGACAAGGGGTCTAACATTCATGAAGATGCGAGGTCTCAAGTGCACGTACTTGGCTTGGTTACGATGAGAATGACAGCAGGCAGGTCCATGTTGCAAGGATAAGGGTAAACCGATCGTAGGTATAGGAATAGTGGCTCAGCAGGATAAAGAGTCAGACAGAGCAGAGCGAAAGAGGTGAGTTTTAAGGAGAGATTTGAAGGTATGAAGGGAGGGGGCAAGGCGGATGTGGACAGGGAGGGAGTTCCAGGCATGGGGGGCAGCAAGTGAGAAGGGACGAAGGCGCTTAGGGGAGCAGGGAAGGCGTGGAAGGGTGAGAGAAGGGACAGAGGAGGAGCGAAGTGCACGGGCTGGAGTATGGAGGGCGATAAGTGCAGAGAGGTAGGGGGGAGCAAGGTTGTGAAGAGCTTTATAGGTGAAGACTAGGAGCTTGTGCAGGATTCGTTCAGGAAGGGGAAGCCAGTGAAGCGAAGAGAGGAGGGGCTGCACATGGTCGAAGCGACTGGCGAGGTAGATGACCCTGGCAGCAGAGTTTTGGACAGAGATGAGGGGAGAAAGGTGAGACCGGGGAAGGCCAGTGAGAAGGAGGTTACAGTAATCGAGGCGAGAGATGACCAGAGCATGAACAAGAGTTTTGGCAGACGAGACAGAGAGAAAAGGGCGAATCTTAGCAATGTTATGGAGGGAGAAGCGACAGGATTTAGCAACAGAGTCAATGTAGGGTTTAAAAGAAAGGGCTGAGTCAAAGATGAAGCCTAGGCTACGGGCTTGGGGGACAGGCAGGATGGTGACTCCATCAATAGTTATTGACAGTGAGGAAGGAGAGGAAGGATGAGGGGGGAAGATAAGGAGTTCAGTTTTAGCCATGTTGAGTTTGAGTTGACGTTGAGACATCCAGGTAGAGATGTCAGAGAGACAGTTGATGAGACGAGCTTGAACAGAGGGAGAGAGAGAGGGAGTAGAGAGATAGAGTTGAGTGTCATCAGCATAGAGGTGGTATTGGAAGCCATGGGAGGCAATGAGTTTGCCTAAGGATGAGGTATAGATCGAGAAGAGGAGAGGGCCAAGAACAGAGCCTTGAGGAACACCAACTGAGAGGGGGAAGGAGGAGGAGGCGGAGTTGGAGAGAGACACATTAAAGGAGCGGTCAGAGAGGTAGGAGGAGAACCAGTTATGGACAGAGCCACAAAAGCCAAGGGAGTGAAGGGAATCCAGCAAGAGTGAGTGGTCAACAGTATCGAAGGCAGCAGAGAGATCAAGGAGGACAAGAATGGAATAGAGACGTTTAGATTTAGCCACCAGAAGATCGTTGGTGATCTTAGCGAGAGCAGTTTCAGTAGAATGAAGGGGGCGGAAGCCAGATTGGAGGGGGTCAAGGGAGGAGTTGGAGGATAGGAAGTCAAGGCAGCGGGAGTAGACAACACGTTCAAGCAGCTTGGAAGCAAAAGGAAGGAGTGAGACAGGACGATAGCTAGAAGGGTCAGAGGGGTCAAGAGTGGACTTTTTGAGAATAGGAGAGACTGTGGCATGTTTGAAGGCAGAAGGGAAAGAGCCAGTAGAGAGGGAGAGGTTGATGATGTGCAGGAAGGAAGGGGCGACAGTGGGAGTAATGGAGGTGAGGAGGCGGGAAGGAATGGGATCAAGGGGGCAAGTGGAAGGGTTGGAGGAGGAGAGCAGAGAGGAGATTTCCTTAAGGGAGGCAGGGGAGAAGGAGGACATGAGAGAAGGAGGGGGAGGAGGGAGAGGGGTGGGAGTGGGAAGAGAGGAGTGGGAAGCGATGTCGAGGCGGATCTTGTCTATCTTGGAGGTGAAGAAGGAGGCAAGATCCTGAGCAGAAAGGGAAGAAGGAGGGGGAGGACAGGGAGGCTTGAGGAGGGAGTCAAAGGTAGAGAACAGGCGGCGAGGGTCCCGAGAACAGGACTCAATGCGGGAGGCATAGTAGTGTTGTCTAGCAAGGGAGATAGCAGAAGTAAGGGTGGAGAGACAGAATTTGAAGTGAAGGAAGTCAGCGTGAGAATGGGATTTGCGCCAGAGTCGTTCAGCAGCACGAGTGCAAGAACGGAGGTGGCGGATACTAGGGGTGAGCCAAGGACGGGGGTTGTGGGAGAAGGCAGGGCGGGAAGAGAGAGGGGCATGGGAGTCAAGTGTGGAGGAGAGAGAGGCGTTGAGAGCAGAGACAGTGGAGTCAGGGGAGGAGGAAGAGAAGATTGTAGGAAGAAGGGGAGAGAGAGAGGAGGCAAAGTCCAGGAGATAACTAAAGTGTCAGCTCAGACCAGGAGTGGGTAACTCTTTCTCTCCCAGGGGCCACTCTGACAATTAATACATTCTCCAAGGGCCACATAGAAGTTGGGGTTACACTATAGGGTGTACTCGGGAAGAGGAAGGCTCCAGATCATGGATCTGTCCCCTATCCTTGTGTGCATGTCCTCATTTCTTTTCCTTTATCCTGAGCTCAGTCTTTCAGTGCTTGGGGGTAGGAACTGAATCTAGGGGCCAGATCCAGGGACTGGAAGGGGGCGAAATAAAAACTAGCTGCAGGTCACCTTTGACTGCCAGACCTGAGGGGCTCCACCCCGTTTTAGAACTTGGCCCAAGGACTAACCCACTACAGTGGTGATGAGGTTCAGGGGGCCACACCCCAATTGAAGTGACAGACAGTTCACTTTCTGAAACAGCTCACAATGTTAATACTCAAGATTAGAACCAAGTCTAAGATTAGAACCAAGAAAGATTAGATTAGAACCAACTAAGAACCAACCAACTAAGATTAGAACCAACCAAGATTAGAACCAATCCAGGCTGTCTCAGTCAAAGAATCACAAACCCGTTCCCTTTCAGCTAATAAAGTGATTCTAACATTACAGAGAATTTTGAGGTTTTTTTTTAATCCATTCTACAGTCTATACAGATACATCAAGATTACTTAGTAACAGGGAGGGCCACTCACTTGATTGTCAGGAAAGGGTCATAAGGCTAGAAAGATGGATTTGTCAGGCTTTGCTCCTAGGTTTTGGGGTGCAGCAAGTGCTGCCCCTCAGGATACACCAGCAAAGGTAAACTACTACTGTTTAAGAATGGGTGAGCATTAATTGAAGGCTACTGCCAAATGTGGAAATGCTGGGTGAGAGTACCTTAC
Organism: Sphenodon punctatus; assembly: GCA_003113815.1. NCBI lineage: Eukaryota > Metazoa > Chordata > Lepidosauria > Sphenodontia > Sphenodontidae > Sphenodon > Sphenodon punctatus. The sequence continues at coordinate 722,313 of QEPC01009092.1, read as the reverse complement.
TATGTGGGAATTGGTCTGTTTCCTGTGTAGGTAGGCTTATGTTCTGGAGACCAAATGAGAGAATCTGAGGTGGGCAAGCTAGACGGCATGAAGCAGAAGATGTTGCCAGACTTTCCTCCCTTGGCTTGCTGTCTCCTCCCCAGAAGAGAGCTTCAAAAACCTGGAAGGAAGAGGGCAAAAGATCTATTTCCCCCCTTTAGCCACATGCCATACTGTTCCTTGCCTCCATTTCTTTCACTCCAACTTGACCCCTCTCCCAACTCTCTTCCTTCTATGTTCCTCTACTTGTTTTATGCTGCCTTCTTGGGTAGGTTTTTTCTGGGTCTGGACTCAAGGTTGGAAAGTCTCCTGAGGAGTGGTTGTTTAGCGACATCCTTGAGGGGCTGAATTTCTGTTTCATATGGAACTAGATGATGACTGGATTCTCTTTGTTCCACTAGATGATGAGACCATGAAAGAAAATGAGGAGGATCCTTGTCTAATGACAGATATGGGGAAGAGACTGAAGCCCTACACAGGCCCCCTTGATTGTCAGCGAGAGCATGCACAAGAGAATCACTATCAGTGCACTGGGTGTAGGAAAGGCTTCAGTGTCCACTCAGCCCTTCTTAAGCACCAGAGAACCCACACTGGTGAGAAGCCTTTTGAATGCAATGAATGCGGGAAGCGATTCAGCATGAGCTCCACTCTGGTTACATATCAGAGAATCCACACAGGAGAGACACCTTTCCGATGAGCCCAGTGTGGGAAAAGCTTCCATCAGAGCTCCCACCTCAGTCAGCACCAAAAGATCCACTCAGGGGACAATTCATGTACATGTACAGAGCCCGGAGAAGGTTTTACTGACAGCTCCACCTGCCTGAAGCACCCAGGTCTTTGTATAGGAGGGGGGTCTTTCCACTGCACCCAGTGCGGGAAGAGCTTTAATCGTAACTCCACCCTGTATAACCACAAGTGCATCCACACGGGCGAGAGGCCTTACCAGTGCACTGAGTGTGGGAAAAGCTTTAGTGTCAGCTCCAATCTTATCCGGCATCAGAAAACTCACTCCCAGGAGAGATCCTACAAATGTCTGGAATGCAGAAAAAGCTTTAGCCTCCATTCAGAGCTAACTGAACACCAGCAGCTTCATCTGGGAGAGAAACCCTATAAATGTCCTGTGTGCAAGAGGAGCTTCGATCAGGAATCCCAGCTAACAAAGCATCAGAAAGTTCATGCCAGAGAGGACTTGTATCAGTGCATGGAGTGTGGAAAAAGCTTTAGTCGGAAGGGGAACCTCCTGAGACACCAGGAAATCCACACGGGGGAAAAACTCTATCAGTGTCCAGAATGTGGGAAAAGCTTTTCCCGGAGTTCATCCCTCCAACAGCATCAGAGAATCCACACGGGAGAGAAACCCTATGGCTGCAGGGACTGCGGGAAGTGCTTTAGCTTCAGCTCGCAGCTCACCACCCACCAGAGAATCCACACTGGGGAGAAGCCCTATCAGTGTCCGGAGTGTGGAAAGGACTTTGTGGACAGCTCAGGGCTCATCCAGCACCGGCACATCCATACGGGAGAGAAGCCCTATTGCTGTGCTGAATGTGGGAAAAGCTTTTGGCAGAATTCTGTGCTCAGCCAGCACCTGCGTGTGCACTCAGGAGACAAGCCCTACGAGTGCTCAGAGTGCAGGGAGACCTTCAGCCAGAGCTCCACCCTCATCACCCACCAGCGGATCCACACTGGTGAGAGGCCCTATGCCTGCATGCACTGTGGGAAAAGCTTCAGTGAGAGCTCACACCTCACCCAGCACCAGCGAATCCACATGGGCCACAAGCCCTACATGTGCCACCAGTGCAGGAAGAGCTTCATCCAGAGCTCTCAGCTCACCACCCACCAGAGAATCCACATGAGGGACAAGCCCTACTGCTGCAGCCACTGTGGGAAAAGCTTTAGTGACAGCTCCGCCCTCACTCAGCACCAGAGAGTCCACACTGGAGAGAAACCATACGAGTGCACGCAGTGTGGGAGGAGCTTCAGCCAGAGCTCTGCCCTTGGCTAACATTGGAGAATCCACATGGGAGACAAGCCCTACAAATGTAATGACTGGGAAAACTTTCAGCCAGAGCTCCGGGCTGGCTCAGCATAGGAGCATTCATGCAGGAGAAAAGCATTGCAGCCAGGGGCACTCCCCCCAGGTAGCCCAATAGGCCTGAGCTCTATGGCATCAGACACAATTTTAGATCAAGGGGCTGAAACTGAGTGTGGCTATCAAAAAATCCTTACCAACTGGCTATAGAGGAAAAAGTCCTATCAGTGCAGAGATTTCAAGTGTGTTTGGGGAGCTGGCGAGTGTGTTTTTACAGCCTTGCCTGCAGTGTTGAGCCATGGACCTGGGCCATGTTCCAACAGGTAAACCAAAGCAACAAAGTAAGTTAAATAGAAGTAGCTACTCCCCTTCAGTAGCGTTCATATGAACAGTGCAAACTGAAGTAAATCCTCCCCTTCAGTTGTGTTCAGACGAACGGTATAAACAAAAGTAGGACTGCATCAGTTTCCACACACCCCTAGTGAGACCTAATGATCACTGAGCCGAGGTCACCACCCTCACACTGATAACTGTGCACACAAACAGTTACTTTGACATACAAACCAAAGGGAGTATGTACTCCTGATTTTTCAGGAGTACATACTTCTCTTCCTACTCCTGAATAACTTCAGTTTACACTCCGTTAGTCTGAACACTTCTGGCGTAAAACAAATGTAAGGCCCAACTACATCAAATTAATTGTTTGTTGGAACGTGGCCTGGGATTCAGTGCTGTACAATGGAGGGGACTCCCCTGCTCCATCCTGATGAGATAGTCAGCAGGTAGGACACAAGCCACCTCTCACCCCCACCCCCCTTGTTGGCAAGTGGGTTTCAATGCCTGGGCAGTGGGAGGGGGCCTTTCACACACCCCTCACTACTCTTGTTATAAAGTGTTGCCAGCTCACTCATCTTGAAACTGTTGAGCAGCCAGCTTGTTCTCGCTAGCAAGAGTAAACGTCAGAGAAGTTATTCTAGAGTAATTGCCTCCCTCCACTTCTGATCCCACAAGCAGGGAGAAATGGGGGTTAAATAGTTCTTCCCGTCCTTTGATTTCACCACTTGGGAATTTTCAGCTCCCCCATGGTAAGAAGCAGTCAGTGAGGCAGAGACAGTGTTGTTCCAAAGAGAGGGAAATTTCCCTCAGCACAAGGAAGTTTTATGTGGAAAGGAGACATTTCTGGAAAATCCCATGAATAGCAGGGAAATTTGGGGAAGTCAGTGCAGGGGTCTCTCCTGTCCTACACTTTGTAAGATACCCTTGATTTTCCCTTGCTACCTGCCTGTCCCTAGGGTTGGCTCTAGGGAAGGCAGGGGTCAGGCCCAGGTAGGGGAATGGAGCCCAGGATTGGGGTGGGTGTAAAAAGGGCAAGGCTAGAGCTTCCCAGCCAGAGTAGGACCCCAGAGAAGCAGCTGCGCTGGAGACTGAAAGCAGCTGGCAGGAGCTGCAATAGCTGACCCCCCCTTCTCCTGAAAGCACCCCCAGGTGATATTTGGAGGGAAACTTTGATTCAAAAAGGGAGAAATTTGCCTTCTGACTGAGAAATATGCAGTTCAAAATCTGGCAAAAAAGACATATGAGTAACATAAAAGCAGGAAGTACTGACAGCTTCTGAGGAAAGGAAAAGGGGAGGCAATAATAATCACTCTCCCTTCTCACCTTAACCCCACTTCTTTGCAGAGGTAAGCACCTCTGCTTATGGGGAAAAAGGGGGAGGTTTAAGTGAGGTCGGAGATACCACCAACAAAAGCACTCGCAAGAATAAGCCCAAAGTTCTAATAACTCTGAAAACAAAACAAGTACAGAACAGTGTTTAGTGAATGCAGGAAAAATCCTGACCCTTGCACAAGGCAATATCTCCCCCACACTCAGGGCCACCTTTCAAAATTATTTAAGCTTGAAGAGAATCAGTAGGTAAGTTGTTGGAATCGGACCTGGGAGACCAGGATTAAATCCCATTTTAACCATGAACTCACTGCATGAACTAGATTAAGGACTATAAAGCACTTTGAAGACAGAAAGTGCTATAGAACTGATAAAGTTTCCCCCCCTTATAAAGGTTTTTTACCCTTGAGAGTGTTTGGTACCTATCCACTTCAATTCCAATTTAACACTTCCCATTCCTTTCCCCACCCCAAAATTAACATGAGTAGTTTTATGGCACAAACAGGAAGCTGTGTTTGTTTGTAACAGGGCAAGGCATCTATATATACAAACACAGTCCATAGATATGGGTCGCTCCCTGAGGCTAGGCACAGTCCCTACCAGCCAGGCAGCCCAACACACACAGTCCCATATCACCAGGTTATCAGGCCTCCTACTTCAGACCCTTTTGGCCAGACACAATCCCTCCTGAAACCAGCTTCAGTTTCTCCTCGCCAAGGCTGACTGCTAAATGGCCAGACACAATTCCGCCTGAAACCAGTTCCAGAGACTCAGCTCCTACCTCTCTAGATATTCCTGGCTGGGAGCGCTGCTCCCCTCTTAATTCTAGGGCTGGTTTGGCCACACCCAGCCCAGCTGGCCTGACAACCTTTCAGCCTCTGGAGACTTGTGCACCTGTACCTCATTAGGGCACTTTCCTCCCTTTGGGTTTGCACCTTAGCAACCATTCGAGGCATGGTTCAACTCGATTATGTGCACCTGCACCTTTCAGGCCAGTGCTACCTCATCCCTACTACAATGTTCACTCTGAATTCCCCTTGACAGCACCTGGATCCAGGAACTGGAAAGGGGCCACATTTGGCCCCAGGCCTGAGGCTTCCCACCCCTGAAGTACAGAACTGCTGCCCTCGACTCCATTCTCAGCATCCCTTGTCTTTCACTGGTGAGGGAAGTTTAAACCAATACACAGAAGAAAGGCAAACTGTCAGGTAGATAAGGGAAGGCACTGGAAAATGTTAAGAGGCAATGGCTATTTTAGTGGGTAGGTTTATGGGTAAAAACACACATCATTTGGGCCCGCCTTGGCCCGAGACCCAACGACACGTGTAAACATGCACTGCCAGATGTTGGCCCAAGGTTGCCCCGGGCAATGTTGGTGGCTAGCCCAGGCTATCACCTCCAGACAATCGCCAAGGTCACAGCCTGGGCTAAGTATAGTAATTGATTTTATTGTACTGGCCACAGCCATGACAAAACACATATCAAACACACTTGATAGTTACAATAAAAACCACCAAACTCCAAATAGTAAAACAGAAGTATAGTGTAAGTAGAATAAAATTCTTACTTACCCAAAATACACGCTTATATAAAACAATTAAATTAAATTCAAAGCTAAATTTGAATCTCAAGATAAAATTAGTCATACTATAAAATTATCCCTACAAATGTCATACTATAGCAATTTATTCGAAAATACCTTGACCAACCCGGGGTTCCTGTCAGGAGCACTCGGCCCCTGTGCCACTGTTTATACCATAAAAAGTAATATCTCAAAATTAACACACACACCCTACATTCCACACTAAATTTTAAAATCTTTCATATTCAAAACCAAATCTTTCCAGATTTACCATTTACACCATTAAGCTCACTTCAGCCATTCCCACTTGCTTTTCCCATTTTTGTTTTGTGCCTTTTTCCCCTGATTAGTTCAGCTAACCATGCAAATCTTACCATTGCCCTCATTGTTAGTCTGTTCGAATTTCCTAATAGGTAGGACAACTTCCAGTTCGCACCCCAGAACTCTTTCCCCTTCAATAGTGGCATGATAATATCTGACCTCAATTTTTGATTATATGGGCAGTCGATATAATGATTGAGATCTTCCACCCTATTCCGATCACAAGTACAAAGCTTCAATTCTTATTTAATTCCTCTGTATCTTCCCTCAAGAACTATAGAGGGAAACAGTTGCATACGCAATGCCTGGGCTAAGGCACACCTGACCGGGCCAAAGTGAGCTAGCACATCTGTGTGGTTGTAGCATACGCAGCCCGAACCAAGGGCTGCCATGACTGTACCTCGCTGGCCACTGAGACTGTTGGGGTGGGAGGTGGAGCACTGGAAGCAGAAGCACAGCGTGGGTGGGGGCTCCTGCCCACACATTTGTTGGCTGTACTCGGGACAGGCAGCAAGAGGAACAGCTCCCTGGTGACCTGGGCCATGTCCCCTGGGATCTTCTGCCCTCAGTCAGCCCAGGGAATGGTCCTACAGGTGCACACCTGTTTTTACCATCTGTGACATCTTTGTAAATGAAACCAAGCATAGACACTATGGGAACAGGAACAGGATAAACATTGTTCTGCCTCTGTTGGGAAACATTTCATTCTACCCTGATTCAGTTTTATCCCTCATCCTGGGTGATTTCAGACGTTACGCTGTCCCAATTTGTCCCAGTGAATCCCCAGCGGGGGGGTGAATGAAATAATCACCCCCCGTGGTCAAAAAATGGCCCGAATAGATGTGCCGGCTGATCCCGGCGGGGAATCGGGGTGGGGGCGGGGCCGCGCGGTGCAATGTGCGGCCACATGGCCCCTCCCCCCCACCGCCTGCCCTCTTGGGAGACAAGCGGGCCAATGTGGCCGCCAGTGCCCAGCCGCTTTGACCACAGCCCGGAATCCCACCGGGGATTCCGGGCCGTGATCACCGGCCAGACGTTACTTTTTATTGCTTCCCGCCGGGAATCACTTTGACCACGCTTTCGGAGCTCGGCCCGCGGGGAGTCTGGGAAGCGTGGTTGAAATTGACCCCATGTGGGAATCGGCCATGGTGAACATCTGGCGGCCGCCAAACAGACGCTCAGGGCACTTTAGCCCTGCAGCGAAATTGACCGTGGTTCACTGTGGTTGACTGTGATCTCCTAACATCTGAAAATACCCCCTGTTACTGAATGGTGCTTGTGTTCCGGGAGCAGTAAGAACTGAATGGGAGCAACTAATTTTTCACATGTTGCCTCATTAAGTGATGTAGCCATGTATTCCATCATAGAGATGTTGTTGCTTTAAAGTTAAAGGTAAATGAAAGCTTAAGGAAGGGTGTCCTTTCACAGACCAGTAACTGCTTAAAAGATAGGAATATAAGAAGTGCCATACTGGGTCAGACTAATGGTCCATCAAACCCAGCATCCTGTTTCTGACAGTGGCCACCCTTGGTTGCTTCAGAGAAGTACCCAAGAGGTCATAATGGAGTGATCCATTCCCTGCTGTTCATTCCCAGGTCCAAGGGTCTGAGGTTGCATCCCCATACCTACTTGATTAATAGAGATTCATGTATATCCTTTGGGAACTTACCCAGTCTTTGTTTAAACCCAGCTATGCTACTACTGGCCTTGACCACATCCTCTGGCAACAAGTTCCACAAAAAAATGGTAGGAATAAATTGTGGATTTTCACAATGGGGAGAAGTAAATAGTAGGATGCCCCAAAGGTGAATCGTGAGATGGCAAAGTCTGCAGACTATAGAGATGATTAAGGACAGTTGAACCCAAAGCAGACAATGAATAGTTACAGTAGAATATCACAAAACTGGGTGACGGCACCACCCAAAATTGCAGCTGAAATTCAGTGTTGATAAGTGCAAAGTAAGGCACATAAAAAAATTAATCCTAACTAAACCTAAGTATTGGTGTCTAAATTAGCCGTTGCTACTTAGGGGAAAGGATCTTGGATTCATGGTGGTAGTTCACTGAAAACATCTGCTCAGTGCACAGAGCAGTGGTCAAAAAAGCAAGCAAAGCCTACCCTCCACCAATCAAGTTAATTGGAGTTTTGCCTTTGACTTTAGCGGTGGAAGATTGCACCCAGGATGTTAGGAATTGTTGGGAAAGAGATAGAGGCATTATTATATTTCTACTTTATTTTCTGTGTGAATCCATTCCTTGAATACTGTGTGCAGTTCTGGAGGGTACCATTTTGCACCTGTTTCTTGGGGCATAAAGCTATTACTGGGGTGAGTGGAGCTGCAGTGCTTAACTTATTTCCATTGATTTGAATTGGGACTACTCCAAAGTAAGTGACTTTGAGGCTTCCAGCCTACTGCAACTGCTTATTCAGAGCAGGTTTGAAACAGAGTTAATTAACTTGGATTTAGGGGTCTAAGCATAATGGTGATCAGTTAATCCCATTAAAACAGTTCCCATGTGGAAACTCTTTAATCTGAACTAAGGGTGACATATCAACTCCATTGAAATCCATGGCTAAATAACGTATGGATGTCAGGATTGTATCCTATGGGTGCAACTCCATCACCATTAAGTCAATGGCAAAACTTCCATTGACTGATGGAGGATGTGCCCTCAGTTTCTTCTTTACTAACATATTGAATTCATGTCCCTAAGTCCAAATTACTTATCCTATTTACAGAGCTCTTTGATTAATCTTCTAGGCTGTCTCTTGCAAACCTGGTGCTCAAAGCAGGGGTGGGGAATCCCAGACTGAGGAGCCAAATGCAGCCTGTGGCTAGTTCTTAATGTGGTCCCTTTCCACTTCCTGGATCTGACCCCCTGGATCCAGTTCCCATTAGCAAGCACTGAAAAACCGAGCTCAGGGTAAGAGAGGAATAATGAGAGCACTAAGACAATGATAGGAGACTCAACTTCTGTGCGGCCCTCAGAGCTTGTACTAATTTTCAAAGTGCCCCCCCTGGGAGGTAAAAGGTCCCCCCTCTCTAGCTGAAAACATGTGCCTAGGCTTGCTGCATCAAGAACTCTGGGGAGAAGTTTCCTTCAGGCACGTGTGTGAGTGAGCTGTAGTTAGGGCTGGGGCCGCCTAGGACAGCAAGTTAAAGGGGCGATTCTCCCAGTGACTGCCAAGCTCTGCACCTGGATTTGGGGGGCAGTGCGAGAGAGAGCGGTCCCCTTGAACTTGCCATCCTGGGTGCCCTCCCCTAAACCAGCCACGGAACTTGGCAGGCTGGATCGGAGCTGAACTTGCTGCCCTAAGCGGCCTCGTCGCTAATTAAGGAGGCCAAATATGCAAATTTTAGAAGACACATATGAGAAATACAGGTTGCATTGGCAACAATGCAGCCCTGCAACCTGTATTTCTTATCAGCCACGAGGGGGCGGGGATGGGGCTGCCCCTCTCCACATCCCCGCTTCCGCTGTCAAGCTCTGCGGCTGGATGGAGGGCAGACTTGCAGCCGCAGCTGTTTGTACTGTGACCACCACGATTTGGGATGGCTTAGGAGAGCGGAAAGCAGCAGCAACGGGTTAAAACCAACGAGCCTAGTTACAAGTCCTCCATTTTGTAGAGTGGAGAAGGCCCCCCTTCCTAGCCGCTTGGCCCCTTGGAGCCGCCGGGAACTGGGTGTCTAGAGCCGGGGCGCACATGGCAGCTCTCCCGGGGAAACCAGCAAGGGACTGAGCGCCTCCCAGGCACTGCTGCTGCTGCCGCTGCCGCCTGGGGCGGTGAGTCAGGCAGAGCCGGGGTGGATGCGGCAGAGAGGGAGGAATTGGAAATCCCTGTTCGCAGGGGCAAGGGGAGGCAACAAAGAGGGCGTGGGTGCGGGAACATGGGAGGGTGCCAGCCTGCACGATCCTAGCAAGGGGGAAGCTATTGTGGGGCTGGACTAGCAAACGCTTGGGATGCTTCCAGTTCTGACATTCTGTGATGGGAGGCTGGGAGAGAGAGTCTGAGGGCACTGCATTGCTATTGGGGTGGATGAGGGGGGAGAAAGAAATTGGGGCTGGGGAGATGAAACTGCTCTTAAGGAGAAGGGATAGCTTGGGAAGAGGCTGGTTCTGTAAGGAAACGGAAATGTCAGGCAAAGTACAACCCCCCCTAACCCAAATGCCAGCAGACAGCGGGGTGTGCATAGGGCAGCAGGCACCAGAGCAGGGTGCTAAGTGGTTCCACACCATCTAGTCTTATTATTATAGCTCCACCACCACCAATGTACCTGGCACTGAATAATCATGAATTAGCGATCAGTCCCTGTCCTGAGCAGCTTACAATCAGGATGGATGAGGTAGGGGAGACAAGGGAGAGGTGAACATATGGAGAAACAGGGATGCATTCATGAAATTGTAGGTGTTCGTGTTCACTGCACAGTGAACGTGGGTCCCTGGTTACAAGGGTCTCTGGAGTGATAGGACAGGAGAAGGTGAATCAGTCTGTGATGATGAGGAGCTAGGGGAAGCCTGATAGAAGAGAGAGGGTTTTAGGAGGAATTTGAAATAAGGGTGGGAGAGAGCAGAGTTAGTTTGTTCAGCATAGGGAGCAGCATGGGAGAAGGAGTGAAAATGGTTTAGGAGTTTAGGGAGCTAAAAAACCCTAGGAAATGACAGTGTGAACATGGTGGGATGTTGCAACAAGGCCCTACCTATGACCGGGGACCTGTGTTCACTGCATTTTCCCCAGTGGCAGCAATAAGGAAAAAGCAGTGAACATGGGTCCCTGCTTATAACCAGGGAGCCGGTGTGGTGTAGTGGATACGGTGCTGGACTTGGACCTGGGAGAGAGTTCAAATCTCACTCCAGCCAGTGAACTCACTGGGTGGCCTTGGGCAAGTCCTTGGTTCCCCACCTGTAAAATGGGACTCTGTGTGTGTCTGTCTTTCTCCGTCTTTCTTTCAATACATTGAAATCTTCAGCTGAACGTGTGGCAGCGGTCAAAAAAGCAAACCGAATGTTAGGAATTATTTGGAAAAGGGTAGAGAATAAAACTGAAAATATCATAATGCCCCTATATAAATCAATGGTGTGACTGCACCTTGAGTACTGTGTGCAATTCTGGTCACCCCATTTCAAAAACGATATAGTAGAACTTGAAAAGGTGCAGAGAAGGGCAACCAAAGTGATCAAGGGTTTGGAACGACTTCCGTAGGAAGAGAAGCTTGATTGGTTAGGGCTCTTCAGCTTGGAGAAGAGAAGACTGAGGGGATAGGATAAGAGGTTTATAAAATCTTGAGTGGAACAGGTAGATAGGGAACGTTTATTTACCCTCTCAAGTAGCACTAGAACTAGGGGACACTCCATGAAGCTAACTAGTAGCAGATTTTAAAGCAAATAAAAGGAAGTATTTTTTCACTCAATGCACAGTTAAATTGTGGAATTTGTTGCCAGATGAGGTTTGTCAGGGCCAGTAGTATATCTGCATTTTAAAAAGGACTGGATAAGTTCTTGGAGAATAGGTCCATTAATGGCTTAGCCAAGCAGATTACAAGATGGGAACTTCTTACTGTCGGGAGCAGGGGGTGATCAACGGAATGGATTGCCCATTGTGACTGCTGATACTTCTCCCATGTGACCGAAGTTGGCCACTGCCCGAGACAGGATGCTGGGCTTGATGGACCATTGTTCTGACATTTCTTATGTTCTTATGGACCAATTAGAGAACTTCTATCATACTAGAATTGCTAAAATAACATACTTGGATTGAAAACCACGTGATTGGTGCATTAGAACAGACATGTTATTGAATGACACTTGGGCTATTTTATACTGATTGGTTTAACTTGGGAAGCCTGATTTGAAACTCAATTCTATAACTTCTCTACTGAGGCACATAGACCCTTTCCTTTCCCTCCAGATGGATGGGTATTAAGTTAGGTTTAACCCCTTATTAACTGTGGCTTTTCCTTTCCGGTTACAACATCCAAGCCACATAACCCTAACCAAATGGGGCCCTATTAGGTAGCAACAGATCCAGCCTAGCATCCAGTCTCTGACAGGGGTCAGCCTCAGTTGCTTCAGGGGAGTACGCAGCAGGTTACAATGGAGTAATACATTTCCTGCCATCCTCTTGACTTGTAACCATGACCAATCTAATTAGTAGCCCTTAATGGACCTGGCTTTCTAAAATTCATCCAGTCTCTTTTTGAAGCCTGCAATGCCACTGACCTGGACAACATCCTCCAGCAATGAGTTCCACAACTCCTTCATCACTGAAGCTGATGAGAGTTCATTGACTTAAGTCTAGTTGGGGTTTCACCCCTGGTCTACACTGTAGCTCTAGTGTTGTTAAAACTGGTTTAGCTGAGCTAATTGACAGCACTTAGCTTTCTCTGGAGGAGGGGAAGGGGGTTCCCTAGCGTAGGCAAAGCATTTGAGGATCATTCTCATTAAGTGGCTTTAAAAACCCAGAATACTTTTGGGTATCAGCAGCATAGGCCATGGCTTCACAGGTAAGGTTGCATCGTGACTTCCATCTAAAACAGGAGCAAACCTTTCTTAGGGTGCAGGCCTTGCCCATTATTAATTATTATTACTATAAGCATTTATATAGCGCCAGCGATGTACCTGGCGCTTTACAGAGAGCAAGATAGACACGGTCCCTGCCCGAGAGGTCACAATCTAAAGCAGACAGGGGGAGGGGGGAGACAGGGAAGGGGGAACAGAGGGAGAGACAAGGGATGCAACATTCATGAGGATGGGAGAACTCGGGTACACTCTCTTGACTTCGTTACAGTATATTCGGAGTTTGCAGAACAGGTGGGGGATAATCCTGGGTGGGGTTGATTAGCAGGAGTTCGGAAGGGCAGAGCGGAAGAGGTGGGTTTTGAGGAGGGACTGGAAGGTACGGAGGGAGGGGGCAAGGCGGATGTGGGCAGGGAGGAAGTTCCAGGCGTGCAGGGCAGCAAGGGAGAAGGGACGAAGGCGGTTGGGGGAGCAGGGGAGGCGTGGGAGGGTGAGGGAGGGGATGGAACAGGAGTGGAGTGCTCGAGCAGGGGTTTGGAGGGAGATCAGGGCAGAGAGGTAGGGGGGAGCGAGGTTGTGAAGGGCTTTGTAGGTGAAGATGAGGAGCTTGTGCAGAATACGCTCAGGAAGAGGGAGCCAGTGGAGAGAGGAGAGGAGAGGTTGCACGTGGTCAAAGCGACTGGCTAGGTGGATGATCCTGGCAGCAGAGTTTTGAACAGAGATGAGGGGAGAAAGGTGAGAGCGGGGAAGGCCAGCGAGGAGGAGGTTACAATAGTCGATGCGTGAGATGACTAGGGAGTGGATGAGAGTTTTGGCAGAGGAGACAGATAGAAAAGGGCGGATCTTGGCAATGTTGTGGAGGGAGAAGCGGCAGGATTTGGCCACTGAGTCAATGTAAGGTTTGAAAGTAAGGTGCGATTCAAAGATGAAGCCCAAACTACGGGCTTAGGGGACAGGGAGGATGACGACCCCGCGATTGACAGGGAAGAGGGAGAGGAAGGGTTGGGAGGGAATATCAGGAGTTCCGGTTTTGCCATGTTCAGTTTGAGTTGGCGTTGAGACATCCAGGCAGAGATATCAGAGAGGCCGTTGGTGAGATTAAAGTCAATGGGTGTGTTGCCAATAACTTCAGTGGGTTTGGGATTGCAGCCTTTGACTTCTATTGACTGAATTCTGTCTCTGAACAAAGCATGAACACCTTCAGTGAGGAACAGAATTGTAGGTATTGGAGCCCCTGCCACACAAGTGTTCTATATTCTTCAGATTCCATCCCGTGTATTCACTTCATTAAAATATGTCAGATGTATGTATGCTGCAAATCAAACCTGTAGAATTTGAGAGACGGAGGGGAGGATTTTTGTGCAATGGATAGTAACTGGGAAATATGCTGGTACATGATTGATGTATGCTCTTGTATTGATTGTTGATTATGTAAGATTATCTTGTTTTTATTTTTAATTGTTCATTTATTCATTTATTTACTCATTTTATGGCCATGGCGTGAGCTAAGTGCCAAATAAACTTAAACTTAACTGGTAACTGGGAAAAGGTCAAGAGAGAATGAGGCAGCGGAGGTTAGGGCAGAAGGGACTTGGGCAGCAAGGGAAAGAGTGTTTGCCAGAGGGAAGGCAGTGGGGGGTTTGAGGAAGGGAAGGGATGGAGCTAGGGTAAGGAGAGAGACTGTGCATGTGCTGCTTTCTGTTGCACACCAAGACAGTTACATACATGCACTGTTGCCTGCTCTTCCCTGCTTCTGACTCTTAGCCAGCTTCATGCCACCTCTGGAATTAATCTGCACTGCCCCAGGGTGGCACATCACCTGGTTTGGGAATCACTGGGCTAAGAGTTGGCAGTGAGGCTGCCATCCTGAACCCAGGGGTAGCTTCCGGCAAACAGCTGGTGGGAGGGGACTATTGGGTAGTTGCATAAACATCTGTTCATGCACCTACGTATTATTATTATTTATTATTATAAACATTTATATAGCGCCAGTCGTGTGACCTGGTGCTGTACAGAACATAGAACTAGACGCGATCTCTGCCTGTGGCTTGATGTCTTCAAACTCAGCATCCAATGGATATGCATGGGGTTATTGTTACATAGGGAGCTATCGTATCATTAGGGGCCTCATTGGGAACTAAATCCTTCAAAATGGAAACAGATCACAGATTGCCATGGGTGTAACACATGTTTAATCCATTTTTTGGACTTGGCAAGGTGGCTTTATTTGGCCTTATTCTTCCATGTGCATTTCTGGCAACGTGGGAAAGGACTAGTCTGTCACACTCCTAACAAGTGACCCACAAATGCACATAGCCACATAGCATTATGGGAGCTGCATTATAGGAGCAGCTGTGGCAATACAGGGGGAAAAAAATCACAACAGGGAAACAACATCTGGAAAAGACTTGGGCAAAATAGTTCTCACATGAAATTAAGAAGGTGAGAGGAGAGACCCATATGAATGTAGTCTTAGAGTGGTTCATTAGAAGAGCCTTAAACATTTCAGGCTGCCAGACCAGTCCACCTTCATACAAACGGCTTGGAGTACCAAACTGGACCATTGAACACAAAGTCTGGATGGACTCTATAGAATAATGAGGGAGGAGGATGGGATTATGTTTTGAATAGCGTGATCCGCCGAAGATGGTGCCTGTGCTAGCAGTTAGCGCAAGTACAAGGCCCAGTGAAGCAAATCCAACCCTAGTGCTAACTAGAGGATGATGCTTTAAACGTGTAGATACTTAGGTTAGCCCCAGTTTGTGTGGCAGTGATAAATGCTCTTCCGTCATCTCATCAAACACCTTTTATTATTGCCAAGGCTTATTAACTGTTACTTTCTTTTTCAGGAGTAGGGTTTTTGACTTCTTCAACTGTAGCGGCCTTTCAGATGAAACAAGAAGAATCGTGTGTCTTGGCTCTGCAGGGCCCTAAGGAAAAGGAAACTCAGAAAGGTTACCAATCAGGTGAGGAATAACTCACATCAGCTCAGAATATAATTGAGCCAGATTCAAAGCTGAGATTTCAACATTTATTCCATTTAAATTTATATCCTTTCCTATCCCTTGGGCCCAGGGCAGGTTACAACATATGAGACATTTCAAATATATATTAAAAACATTAAAAAAAACAAAACACAACCCACCTACCCCCAAACCTTATCCCCACCTGCTAAACGCTTTGCTAAGTAAAAAGGTCTCACATATTCTCCAGAAAACACTCAGACTGCGAGCATCCAAGGAAAGGGAGTTCTATAGTTGTGGAGCAACCACCAGGAATGCCTCTCTGTCACAGTGAGCTCTCACTCCTAATCTTATGGGCACTGATGTGGCAGATGCATATTTTATAGGCTTTCAGAGAGTGTCAAGTAAATATTATGGCATTTTGGGGGAGCTTTGTGTTTTCCAGCCTGTTCAAAATATTAAACTTATTAAAACTTGTATTTTGTCAACAAAACATGGCATTTGCCATGCTCTGGTTTATTCAGGAATTGCTACATTGCATCAGACCATTTGGTGTCTGTACAAGATGCATTAGGGGAAGGGTTTGGATGGGCTATTAGGAACTCATCTGTTTAAAAGGAGAGGGTTTGTTTGCCAACACAAGTCAATCTGGGAGTGTCTTTTTAAATGATCCTGAAGCACAGAGATGTATATACTTTATACAATGTAACGGTGTGACAAGGTCATCCCAGCTTACTCCCTGCACAAAAAGTTTGTACTTCAGTTTCACCCAAAACAGACGGCAAACTCACTGCTTCACAGGTGACGGTTCCTTTATTTTCCAATACCTCCAGCTTATTGCAGCGGTTTCCTGTTAGCAAGGACATCAGTCTTACACACACAACCTGAATCATACAGGGTATTTTCAGAAGTGATGCTACCACGCTTAGCCACACTTAACCCCACCCTGGGGTCACAGCAACCGTCACTTCTGTTTGGGAGCTGCCAGATGTTTACCAAGCTTTGCCCTAAAACATGGTAGCAGTTACCACCGGTTGTGATCTCGGAACATCGTTGGGAACATCCAGTGGTAAGTGCTACCATGGTTCAGGGCAAAGTGTGGTAAGGCGCACCGTCATGTCTGTTCTGGGTATCGGCCTACCCCAGTGGTAAGGTGCACCTTCATGTCTGTTCTGGGTATCAGCCTACCCCGGGGCAATGTGATGACCGTTACCCCAGATTGGGTCTAAGCGTGGTAGCATCACTTCTGAAAATACCCACCGTCTTAACATATTTTCTGGTTTTTCTTCACATCCCTTCCTCCAGGGATCATCTCCCAAGCATGCTTCCCAAGCATTATTTATTTATTTAAATTTCTATCCCACCCCTCCCTAAAGAAGTCTCAGGGCGGCCTACAACATGCATAAAAACATTAAAAAAAATCCATAAAAACAGTTAAAATACAAAACAACCCCAAAACCTCCCAACCCCCCACAAAACCCACCCAACATCACCTCCCCATTTCCCACATCCCCTCACAATCCTACCCCAAACCCACCCACCGAACCCCCCATCCCCTATTCCTGTCCGCCAAGTGCCTTTACAAACAGGAAGGTTTTACACCTCCTTCAGAAGAAGCTCAAATGAAAACCCACCCAACATCACCTCCCCATTTCCCACATCCCCTCACAATCCTACCCCAAACCCACCCACCGAACCCCCCATCCTCCCCACAACCCCATCCAAAAACTCAACTGAACTCCACCTATCCCTGCCTGCCAAATACTTTTGCAAATAAAAAAGTTTTGCATCGCCTCTAGAAGACAGCCAGGCTCAGGCTCAAGTGAATCTCCTGGGAGAGGGATTCCACAACACGGGGCAGCAACCGAGAACGCTCTCCCGTGCATCCCCATGCCGTGGACAAGGGTAACAGATGGAACACGCAGGAAGGCACCCCTGGCCTCCCATAGGGACCGTAAAGTGACATGGTAGGACAGGCAGTCTTTCAGATATATGGGACCCGGACTGTTTAGGGCTTTAAAGGTCAAAACCAGCACCTTGAATTGTGCCTGGAAAGCTATTTGACCTCAGAGCATCCGTGTAACGTGCTCCCAGCGGCTTGTCCCCGAAAGGAGCCGAGCCGCCTCATTCTGCACCAGCTGCAGCTTCCGAACAGTCACCAAGGGCAGCCCCACAAAGAGCACATTACATGCATAGCGGCAGCTTCCCCTGGTGCCTCTCTCCCCTCTCTCTCTAGCAAAGCTGCCAGCCTAGCCTTAAATGCGCCAGACGTTTGGTCACCTGACCAACCCCCATCCAATCACCACCCCCAATTACCCCACACAGCCTCCCCCTTAAAACTGTATCTTAGTGAACCAGACAATCAGTGCAAGAGAACTCCTCAAGCAGGCACAGCTGAGGCACTCCGTCTCACTGTTACAAACTGGTTTGTCCCTGCTTGTTTAAATGTGAATGTGAGCTAATGCGCAGTCTGCACCAGTTCCTGGGAAGACAGCACACTGCAGGAGACACAGCAGAAGCCTCCTTACTTCAGGCACCCATTTAATCAGCCCGACGTAATACAACCCATCCCTGAATTCTTATTGGGATTAATGACCTCAGACAAAATCTTCCATTCTTCCTCTTCCATTCTTTCATTCAGGGTCCTCTTTTCCCCTGTAAGTGCAATACACGCTTTGTGGGCTGCCCTTGATGGCTGTTCAGACGCTGCAGCTGTTGCAGAATGTGGTGGTTGGGCTCCTCTGTGGGCAGGTTCCCCGGAGCACATTACACATCTCTGCCTTGAATCCATCCCCTGTCTTTGAGGGTGTGCTGTGATCTCTGCTCCCTTTCCTTGAGCTCAGTCTTTCAGCACTTGACGTTAGGAACTAGCGGACAGACCCAGGAACTGAAAGGGGCCATGTAAAAAACAGCTATGGGCTGGATTTGGCCTGCAGGCTCAGACCTCTGATATAAAGCAATGGGACAACCTCACCCTGAACAGAGATCTCATTTCTAAGTATCCCAGCTCCAAAGAAGATTGCCAGAAATAGAGGAGGGTCTGAGAGAGGCCCCAACATTGTTCAGTGACAGGGGAAAGATTAAAGCAATTAGAACACATGAGAAACAGACAGTGTAATCCTCTACCATTAAAATTAATGGGAGCTGAGCCAATGACTTTAATGGCAGAGACCTGCAGCCACAGAAAATATTTAGCAAGTAAGAAAAGAAAATAGAACATCTTTGTTCCCCCTGCATCATGAATTTTTTCATATTTATAACAGATTTCACATTTTCCATGAAATTTACCCAGTGCCATGAAATATATAGTTCCTTGTGGGGTGTGCTGTGGCTCAGGTGGTAGAGTGCATATTTTGCATGTATAAGGGCCCAAGTTCAATTTCCAGCATCTCCGAGTCAGGATCTCAGGTAGCACGCCTGGGTGAGGCCTCTGCTGGGGATTCTGGAGGATCTCAGGTAGCACGCCTGGGTGAGGCCTCTGCTGGGGATTCTGGAGGGTCTCGGGTAGCACGCCTGGGTGAGGCCTCTGCTGGGGATTCTGGAGGGTCTCGGGTAGCATGCCTGGGTGAGGCCTCTGCTGGGGATTCTGGAGGGTCTCAGGTAGCACGCCTGGGTCCCTTTACCAGAGACCCTGGAGTGCCCGATGTGAAACCCTGCTGCCGTGTCAGGTAGTGACAATACTGGGCTAAGATGGACTGACCATTGGTCTGATTCAGTTAGGCAGCTCCTTATAGCATCTTCATTTTAAAGAATTGTGTGAATATACATTTCAACATTTAAAAAAAAATAAATCAGTAAAAGTTTGTTTTGCTTCCACATGACATCCAGCTTACCTTGCTTCCCACACATAATTGAGCACATTGCGCAGAGCTCGTCTTTCAAATGTCTTCAGCCAAAAAGATAACGGCTGGATCAAAACTCAGAAACATTTGTGCTACTTTTCTGTTAATTTTTCAAATTTTTATTTATTTATTTTAAAATTCCCCAATGGTGAAAATAGTGTTTCTAAAAAGGGGGACATGTGTTCTGGCAACTAGAATTTGCTACAAGCATGGGTGTTTGAAAATACTTGTTGCATACCAAGAAAAAATGACTGATTTTGAATGTGGTAAGATTATTTTTTCTGCTTTAATATTTCCTTAACTTGTGAAATCTATTTTTATACTATGATCAGGGACTTGTGTTCACTGTGTTTTGCCATTGCTGTCAGTGGGGGAAAAAACATTGAACACATGTTCCTGACCATGATGTGCCATGAAATAAGCTTTTATTGCTGTGAGAAAAATACAACCCTAATAACAGGACAGACACCCAGTAAAGCTAGCTACCAGAACTAGTGATGCTTCTGGTTAGGCAGAATATTATTATTTTTATTATTTATATAGCACAAGCAATGTACCTGGCACTGCACAATCATTAGAGACAGATCCCTACACCGGAGGGTTTACAATCTAGGAGAGACATGAGTGAGGGGGACAAAGGGATATATTTAGTACTCACGCATTCACAGCTTATTTATTTATTCATTTATACCCTGCCCTTCCCCCTAGGCTCAGGGCTGCTTACAACATAAAGCCACATAAAAATCTCTTTTAAAAACTCTTATCATCACTCCTAAAAATCCGCACCTACCAAATGCTTTGCCAAAATAAAGAAAAAAGTATTCCATTGCCTCAGAAGGTACTCAGGTTTAGCTGACCCTCTGGGGGAAGGGAGTTCCACAGTGTGCTGGGCTGGCCTTTGGAAATGACATGTCCTGGCATGAGCACTGGGGAACCCAGGCTCCCCAACGCTTGTGGCCAGTTCCCATGACTTGCAAAGGCCGTGTCCCCCGCCCATAGTGCCTACGAGCAGGGGACCGGTGTGCTGGTGTGAATGGCTGCTGTGGTTCATACAGGCAGGGGACATGTGGGTGCCCATAGTCACACACTTTTTTGGCTTGCCCCACATGGCACACTCCAGATTTCTTAGCAGTGTGTCATGAGTGGGTGTTGTGTGGCGCACGGGAGTGCACATTCAGACGGACGGTTGAATGAGTGGCTCCTGAGTGGCCATGTGTGGTAGCATTTCATTTTTAAAAAAACCTTGATCACTCTCTCTCCCATTCCCATCTTCTCACTTCCTTTTCCTTTCTAGGGAAAGACTCAAGGTTTAAATAAACTGTTTTGGAAAATGGTTTATTTGTGACCCTCCCTTTCTAGGCTGGCTTCTTCCAATGGGAGCGAATGATCTCTGTATTCTCTTCTCTTCCATTAGATGTCAAGAACATGAGAGAAAATGAGACTCACCTGAGGACAGATGCAGAAAAGAAAGTAAATGACACCTGTACAGGTCTCATTAACAATCAGAGTCCCTCTGAAAGGGAGAGAAGGTATCAGTGTGCAGAGTGCAGAGATTGCTTTGGTATGTGTTCTCACCTCATGCAGCAGAGAGAGGAACTGTACCCATGCACTGAATGTGGGAAAGCTTTCACAAGGAAGGCCAATCTGATCAGGCACTGGAGAATTCACACTGGGGAGAAACCCTATCAGTGTCCTGAATGTGGAGAAAGCTTCAATGAGAGTTCACACCTTACTCGTCACCAGAGAATCCACACAGGGGAAAAACCTTACCAGTGCCCCAACTGCGGAAAAAGCTTCCGGGACATCACACACCTCATCCGCCACCAAAGAACCCACACAGGGGAGAAACCCTATCCCTGTGCTGAGTGTGGGAAAAGCTTCATCCAGAGATCAGAGCTCACCATTCATCAGAGGATCCACACAGGGGGAAAGCCCTATAAGTGCATGGAGTGTGGGAAAAGCTTCACAGATGGCTCAGGGCTCATTCATCACCGGGCAACCCACTCAGGGGAGAAACCCTACAAATGTACTGACTGTGGGAAAAGCTTCAGCCAGAGCACGTACCTTATCAGTCACCAGAGCATCCACACGGGGGAGAAACCATATGCATGCATCGAATGTGGGAAAAGCTTCACGCGGAGCTCAACCCTGGTCATACATCAGAGGAGTCACACGGGTGAGAAACCTTATGTGTGTAACCAATGTGGGAAAACCTTTGCCCAGAGCTCCACCCTCATTGCACATCAGAGGATCCACACAGGAGAAAAACCCTATCAATGTACTGAGTGCCCCAAAAGCTTCATTGGCAGGTCGCACCTTATTCGGCACCGGAGAATCCACACAGGAGACAGGCCCTACCGGTGTCAGGAATGTGGGAAAAGCTTCACCCAGAACTCACAGCTTGCTACCCACCTGAGAATCCACACAGGAGAAAAGCCCTATCAGTGTGGAGAATGTGGAAAAAGCTTCAGCGATGGCTCAGCACTTGCTCAGCATCGAAGGAGCCATTCAGGGGAAAAGCCCTATGAGTGTACCCAGTGCAGGAAAAGCTTTAGCCGGAGCTCAGCACTTACTAAACACTGGAGGCTCCATGTGGAAAATCAAGACTGTGGGGAAAGCTTCAGGGAACACATGGGACTGGCTCTGCACAAGAGCAGCCATGAGAGAGATCCTGTGAGCAGGGATCCCTGATTGGTTAATTAGACTTAACCTGTATGGTAGCACTTTGTGCCACAGAGCTGATGACAACCTGGGAATCATGTGGCAAAGATAAGCATATTAAATTCTTTTGTGACCATGAGTTTTAGTGAAGTAGAACCATTCCCAACTATTATAGAGCAATTCAGCCCTTTCTGAGTGGGGGAAAGAGAAATCTGTCTCAAATGAATTGCATTTTGCAGCTCCCCTTCTCCACACTTCCTTTTTGCAGCTTGCCTCTTGATAACACACTGTGAGTGTGCTACTGAGCATATAATAAAGTGTATTTTTAGAAATACAAGACTCTGTCTGTTTTGCAATTAGTAATTTTTAAAATATACTCCTGCTTCATTGTAAAAGGTGGACCCAGGCAGCAAGCACTTGAACTACTGAAGCTGGGCTTCCTAAGGGCTAGAGGAAATGACAATGTGCAATGTAAGTCCATAGGATTTTTTGGTTACAAATGGGGACCATAGCTCCCCTTCAAGTGTACCGTTTTGTTACAAACTCTGAGGCCCTGCTTACCTTGGGCGTCCTGCCTCCGTCTCTACCAAATTTAGTTGAGACTGGCCTGTGGAAACTAGACTTATTAAGAAGGTGCACTCATACTGGATGATTGTGTGAGCCTTCTTTACAATCCAACAGTCAGCAATAGGATTGGATTCCATCCCACAACTTTCACAAGTCATGTATGTTACCTACTCCTTTAACTCTCTTCTCATATGAATTAATTCAGAAGAAACTGAAACACCATGGTAGAGCCCTGCAAGGGCTCCAGCATCAGGCCCAAGCCTGGGACAAGCCCAAATGCATTGGGACCGATCCAAACCCAGTCCTGATGCAGCAAGGCTCTTTTATGCCCAGGCCCAATCTGGGTCCTGCCCCCATAGAGCATTGTGATGTCGTGGTGCTCCATGGGGGCCCATCAGGAAAAGGGCCGGGGGATTGTCTTTATCCTACTGCTTCCCTGGCATGGCTCCTACTTTATGAAGATCCATGGGGTTGGGAACTCTTGCCCAAGGGGAGTCCATCCTAAGCCCAAGGGGCTTGAGCCAGTACTCAGGGGCTCTGCACTGTGCCATATTGATGATCTCATCTGCTTCAAGTGACTTACACAGGCCACTTCTGAAACCCACAACACGCTGGCACTGGTCAGTTAACTATAGTGCAACTCCACTTGAACCAAACAGATGTGCCTAGACCCCCACCCCGCCCCAGAAGTATGGTGCTTGTTGACCTGCTCACCTTTTGCCTTACCGCATTATGCAACATGCAGCAAGTAGACCGGATACTTATACTGTTGCATTCTCAAAGTACTCCTCTGGCACAAATTTCATTCACCTCAGTGGGGCTTCCCACAAAGCAGTGATTTGAGGATTGGAGCCCTTAAGAACATAAGAAGTGCCATACTGGGTCAGACCAATGGTCCATCTAGCCCAGCATCCGGTCTCCGACAGTGGCCAATCACGGTGGCTTGGGAAAAGCACCCAACAGGTCACAATGGGGGATCCGTTACCTGTTGTTTTCCTCCAGCTCCCGTCATGTTCCCTGATCCTGTCTGGCTAATAGCTTCTAATGGACCTATCATCCAGAAACTTGTCCAAACCTCTTTTAAACTCAGCTATAGTACTGGCCCTTACCACACCCTCTGGCAGTAGATCCATAACCCAATTATACGCTGAGTGAAAAAATATTCATTTGTTTTAAACTTACCACCCATGAGTTTCATGGAGTGTCCCCTAGTTCTAGTACTAGCTGAGAGGGTAAATAACTGCTCCTTGTTTATTAGTTCCACACCACTCATGATTTTATAGACCTCTATCATATCTCCTCTCAGTC
>QEPC01009092.1:687076-698124 GCA_003113815.1 Sphenodon punctatus | reverse complement strand
TCAAATCCCTCCTCAAGACCCACCTTTTCCTTGCTGCCTTTCCCAATGCCTGCTAGTCTTTCCCCTTACTCTTACTGTCTGCCCTCCTCTGCTGACTGCTGCTACCAACCTCTTTGTAACCAAGCATATGCACCTGAGACTTCACATCCACTTGAATGTTTGTTTGTCTTCTCCCCTGTCTCTCCCACTGTCCCCTCTCCCTGTCTCCCCCCCCCCTTTGTCTTTTAGATTGTAAGCCACAGGCAGGGACCGCATCTAAT
Organism: Sphenodon punctatus; assembly: GCA_003113815.1. NCBI lineage: Eukaryota > Metazoa > Chordata > Lepidosauria > Sphenodontia > Sphenodontidae > Sphenodon > Sphenodon punctatus. The sequence continues at coordinate 697,864 of QEPC01009092.1, read as the reverse complement.
TCTATGTTCTGTACAGCACCAGCTCACACGACTGGCGCTATATAAATGTCTAAAATAATAATAAGTCATGTAGAAACACTGTTGCCCTCCTACATAGCCATAGGGCAGGACGAGACCATAAGGTTCATTAAGTTCAACCTCACACCAAGGCAGCATTAGCTAGGCCTAAATCTGCCCCGGCAAGCATTTGTTCAGACTGCTCTTAAAAACTTCTAGTGCCATTGCCTGTCCTCCTCAGTGCTGAGCTTCAACCCTTCTGGCTCACACTCAGCAGCAGTTTAATAAAAGATGGCTAATCGGTGTCCTATGCACTACAGTCTTTTATAAATTATCATGGTCCTTTATCTATTTATTAGGTCTGTGCAGTTACTAAGATTTCAATAACTTGGTAGCAAGGGGCAGTACCTTGCAGCTGGTATAAGACATGAGATGATACTTCACTATCAGTTATGGAGAGCACAGGTAGAGATGCAGAATGAGAAGATAACATTCATGTTGCTAGGAGACCAAATTCCCCCAGTCAGAAGGCCCCCCAGCCCTTCCTGATATCAGCCAGTGGCCACTGTGGGGTGCTACTAATATTTCTTATTTCCAGTGGAAAATTCTGACACAAATTCCACATCAAATTCCAGTCTGAAGAGAACATAAGCTTATTTATACCAAAAAGGCAGCACGAGTCATTTTCTGCCTCTTCCCACATTCTGGCAACAGAGTCCCCTCCATTTAAGGAAGGGCATTATGGAGAGATTGTTCATTTGAAAGAGAGAAGCTTAGAACAGTTGTTGCTGATGGAAAGTCTTGAATCTTTTGGTCGTCCCCTTTCAGTTGATGGGATCCCCGGTCTTTCTCTCCTTCATACCTAAAACAGACATGCTTTCCTCTCTCTGTTCCCACACTCGTGGCTGTGGGGAGCTCTGGAAACTTTAAAAGAGCTTCCTACCTACTTACTGCTCATGTTGATTGTCCCAGGGAAGCCCCATCAATGAGTTGCTTCTCAGAGTTTATCCAGGGTTGAAGCCGGCTCACCGGACTTGGACTTTGGTATAACAGCACTACGAGGGCTTCATGGCTGCTTTCTCCTTGCTGCCCGTTCCTGTCTCTGGTGAGCCAATCCTACTACTGAGGGCTTAGCCTCTGGCTGTAGGTTAGCATGGTTTAGAGCCATCAGCAGCTTCTGAGAGGTGGCCTGCAGCTCTTTCTCCCCTGCTGCTTTCAATCTGGCCAGTTCATATTCCAATTTCTTCATCAGGTGCTGCACCTTGGAATCCTGCAGCCGGAGGAAGAGGTCCTCCAGGTCTGTAGTGGGCAGAGATCGCTGCAGGGGGCTGGACAGCTCTGCTTGGGTCTGGCCGCTCACAGGTTTCTCACTGACCTGGCTGGGAGGGGAGCCTCCCACCATACTCCTTGACTTAGCCAGGAAGGCAGAGACTAAGATAACTGCCACACCTGCTTTGGTATGTGGTGACGATGTGGAGAGGGCAGAAGATGGGGTGGTAGCGAGCGGCTGGGGAGATGGTGCTGGCTTAGGCAAAGCACTGGTATCCGCAGTACCATCTTGGTTGATGGTTCGTATCCCAAAAACATTCCCCTTGCTCTGGATCTTTTTCAGGCACAAAACCCTCTGGCAGAAGAGAAAAGATGCACCAGTGAGAGGCAGCCGGCACAAGTTCCCCACACCCATCCTTCACCACTCAGTACACAGCGGTTTCCAGCCTCCTGTGCTCAGACGGGGAAAAGAATGCTGAGTGTGAGAAAAGCCCCCCATTTGCATATTAACAGCAGTGGTGTGATGGTGAACCCTGACTGGTTAGGCCCAGCAGGAAGAGCTGGTTTCTACCCTCCTTCCAGCTAGGAGGTATCATTTGCAGGACAATGCTCTGTCATTAACGTCCATAGGAGTTTTGCCATGGACTTTAATGGCAGAGAGTTGTGCTCTAAAGAGGCTGCAGGAGAGAGCGAGAGCACATAGCAGGGATGTAGGAGGAGGAGATGTCCCAGCCAGACCCAGGCTGTGTGCAGACCAGCAAAAGCTTGGCCATGGACCAGCAGCAAAGCAATCTGTGGACCAGTGGCTGGGAAACACAGCAGCACTTCCCAAGCATACCTTTCCCACCCCTTTTTCTAACATGCTGAGCTTTCTCAAAGGTCTCTTGATCTCCCCTGACTCCTTTCCCTCTGTCTCTCATGGCACCTTTTCTACCTTGTCTTTCACTCTTTAGACAAGAGAGGTTTGCACTTGGGTAGCTTTGCTTTTGTTCAATAAACAGAGTCTTGCTTGTCCCCTCTTTCCTCCACATACCCCCTTCTTATCAGTCTCTCTCCTGTTTGCCCTTTGAGTGCTCTCTCTCTCTCTCTCTCTCTGTGCATGTTCCTTTCCATCGCTCCTTGCTTGTCGTGTCTCTTGCTGTGCCTGCATAACATTTCACACACTTCTCAACAGCCGTTTCCTCACCTTAAGAAAATACTTTTTCTTAGTGCAACGGTAAAAGGTAAATGTACAGAAGTCTGGGAAGGAGGGTATGTCTGGTAAGTCTGCACACACAGGCCCTAGGAGAGAGGTAAATGATTAAACAAACTCATTGAAGAAAAAAGAAAAACAAACAACCTTTCCTAACCCACAGCCACAGGTTCTCACTTCTGTGTACCCACTTCCCTGGAGTCTCAGTGACAAAGCACTAGTGCCATTTATAACTTCACCAATCAACCACAGTGCAGACAGTGACCAGCAGTGATGATAACCTAGCATAGAGCTGGCCCCTCTTGATCCTAGGTGGTAAAACCATCCCTGTGTTAAATTACCCACACCTAAACATATTTTCCCCCACCCCCTTGTCGATCAGTGCCAAATAGGAGATTGGGGGATGCTTTTTTGGTTGCTGTCACCGGCTTTACCCTCTGGGATGACACCATGGTTTTCATACTGGTCGAGTTTCTGGATCAAGGGATTCTGGCAGCCATCTGTGGCTCGAATGAGGCAGACGGCCCTGGCTCGGTGAGGGGCACTAAGAGGTTTGAAAAACTGCTCATACTCTAGTTCTGAGAGTGGCATTCCAGATAGCATTGGCCATGTATCCTGTGAGCTGGCAGCAGGGCACCAATCTGGAAGAACTGAGAAAAAGAGTAAGAAAGAGGAGTTATATATTGCAGGCAGTGGCATACCTCCCAATCTCGTAATAGGAGGGACAGTCCCTCTCTGAGTTAGGGTGGCCATACCTTCCCTTTAAAAGAGGATGCTTATGAAAAATACATGGGGCAGGGCTGCACTGGAACCAATGCAGCCCTGCAACATGTATTTTTCATAAGCACCCTCTTTTAAGGGGGAGGTATGGCCACCCTATTCTGAATCCTGCATCCCACATCCCTCTTTCAGGGGTCAGAGTCACTCTTTTAGGTGAGAAAATAAATAGACCAGTATTCCAGCCTCAGGCACCTTTAACACGTTTAAACCACCATCCTGTTTTCAGTATTGGGGGAGTTAAGTGGGATTAAAGTGGGGGGGGGGGGAGTTGTACCACCAATTCAATGTGCAGTTCCAGTGTTAGCTATTCTGGAATAACTAACACTGATTGAAACTGCTTTTGAAAACATGCTCAGAGGTCGCATCCTGTGTTGAGGTTTTAAGTGTGGAGAATGCCCATTACCGGTGAATAAGTCGATCCCCTCTTTCCCAGTTCTAAACTGCCCAGAGCTTTTGGCTTGCGCTGAGCAGGGATGGGGAGCAGAGGACTCTCCTAGCCCATATCACAGTTCAGGGGGAAAGGATGAATTTCCCCACTCACCAAAAGCAGTCAGGAGGGCTTGTACTGCTATGTGCCATCTTATCATTCTGGTGTGGCATGTGTAGGTTTGAAGGAGGAACCAATGAGGGTGTCTCAGCAACCCGGAAGGAGTTCTGGGGTTCTTTGTTTCTTTCTCCCTTTGTCCCCCTTCTCTTTCTGCTGTTGCTCATGTCTGAAGCAGCTCAAGAGGAGATGACAGGAAGTCCTAGAGCAGTCACTGCAGCAGACCAGGTCACAATAGCACTTTTGTGACATCACGACAGCTCAGTGTGATATCGCAAACCCAATCTCTTCTTTCTTGCCAGCAAAGCCATATGAATACTGGATCTGCATACTCTGATTATTATAAATGCTGAAGCTGTTCTTCCTGGATTGATAGCATAAGACCTTTGAAGACGGAGAGCATTGATGGTGAGTGCATGAGTGTCATGTGTACTGGTTGCTACTGTAGGGACTCTAGGCAATTATCCCAATGCTTTTATTTAACTGTTACTTCCTGAAGAAAGGGGAATTGACAACAGACAGTTCCAACTTCCCCCATGCCCCAACCTTAACTCTAGAACTGCTGCTGCTTCCATTAATTGATCTTGCTTAAATAGTCTGCAGCTCTGTCATGTTAATGATTGAGATGTAGTTAGACTGAACTGACCTCTTTAAGAAAGAACCATTCCTTAAAGATACAGTTTTCAAGTGACATGATTTGGTGCGGTGAGTCCTGCATTGGTGCTGGGGTCTGGAACGGATGACTCATGAGATCTCTTTCAGGTCTAGGACACTATGATCTTGGGGTACCTCAGTTTCTCAAGACAGTTTGGGTGAAATGTTGGCTCCATGTGGACCATTTTTACACGAGCTGCAAACTCGCAGGTCCACCCATCCCCCATATGTGCAAATGTCTGTGTAAATGTGGCGGTGGGTGGGTGCGTGCTCCCAAGACCCACACTCCTGCACTCACACCTACCTCCCCGCATGGAGCATCCAGAAAAAAGCCTAGTTGCTCCATGCAGGGGCATGGGTGTGGATGTGTGTTCACCTCGCACTGGCCTGCGTGCACAGGGCAGCACGCCCAACCGTGGGACAGGTCCGCCAACACCATGGAGGAAAGTCCACACAAGCGATAGATAGGCACAATGCCCAGCCGAAAACTGACACCCCCCCAACCTTGCGATATGTTCCCGCCCAGGACAGGAGCCCGTAAAGGAAATGTGCCCAAAGATATGGGCACGCTGGCTCCAACAACACCCATGGACCCAACCCCCAAAAGGAAAAGAGCCAGCACCATGGACAGACATGGCAACAACCAGGTAAGTGCACCACACCCTGGCAGGGGTGAGGGATGCTGCCTCAAGGAGCCCCAGAGGGGGAGCAACATGACAGCTGATGGTACCATGTGCCTTGACAGGCAAGCACCAGCACAGCTGCCGCCACCACCACCACCTCAAGAACCAGGCGGGACACAGCCACGTTCCCCTCTCACAGCCAGTTAAGCCAGCGAGACCCTGGGAAGGGACGGGGAATGGTGCCCTGGAGAGCAGCTGCAGAAGGAGAGACAGATGACAGCGGACAGTTATGCCTTCCTGTCACAGGTAAGCTCTAGCTCTGCTTCCACCCCCACCGCATCCCCCAGGATGGCCCGGTGCACAATTAACAACTCATGGGCGCCACATATTAAATCAGTAAGACAAGAGGCATGTGCTAGTCTAACAACTGTTGAGACATTTTATTACTCCAAGGGGGGCCGGCTTTTTGCCCCTGCCCTAAGGGTTTTTCAAAAAAAGATAATTGCTAAGGTCTCTTATGGGGCACAGATACGGGGATATTCCTCGGCAATTCCGATCATGCTGGAATCCCTGCAGACAAAATTTTTGAAGAAAATCCTTGGGGTACCCATGGGTGCACCCTCTGCTCTGGTGAGATTAGAAACCGGCTCTATTTCCTTGGAGGTCTCGCTGAGGAGATGCGTTCTATGTTATGCCTCTAAACTGAACATAACTCAGGAGGGCTCCATAGTTCAGAAGTGCTGGAGGGAGGAGAAGGAATCTAATAACTTCCCCTGGATGGCTTTTGTTAGGAATCAACTACAAAATTTAGGTTTCTTGCTCCCCTTTTTGGCTCAATTCCCTTTCAAGGCCTGTGCAAAAATGATAACAGAAAGGATTCATGATACTGAATTGCAACTAGGGAGATGCCAAGCTGCTTCAGTTCGAACATCCTCATTATATGGTGACATTCTTCCCCCAAAAGATGGCTGTATCTATTTGACAGAAATGCAGGAGTACCAACATAGGAGAGCCTTTACCGCTCTCCGGTTCCAGACATTTGAATCGGCTGTGACCTTGGGGAGGTACGCAAGAATATCTTATGATCAGAGGAGATGTCTGTGCTGGGAGGATAAGGTAGAGGCCCTGTCCCTTTATTTTTTCTCCTGCCCCTTGTACAGCATCCCTAGACAAGAGATGTGGAAGCAGATAGGTGTCTCTGCATTTCTCCCCCAAGACGATTTACTAACCTACTGCTTGTCAGACAGATCTACCTTGGTCTCAGGTGTAGTCGCTAAATTTGCTTTTAGAGCTTCTATTTTGAGGAAGAAATTTCTTCAAATTGATTCATTAAGTAGCACTGAGGATTAGCTCAGGTAAATGGGGCTGGAAAACTTGATGTAAAATCAATGTATATCCTGGAATATAGTAAATCTGGTCATATGTTGATTGATGTTTTATTAAGTTTTAAAATATGTATAATAATTTGTATATTGTTTTCTTGTATTTATACTGCAGAGTGACTTTGCTTTGTTATGTTTTGTTATGGCAGTAGCCAAACAAAAAAACTGAATTGCTCCGATGCACAATGCCATTCCACAGTGAGGTGGATCGGGTCTCCTGCGTAGATAGGGAGATCATGCCCATTGTACCATTATTGGAATACCTCTATTCGCCATGTGCATCATGTTAAGTCACCCACAGAGTTATGCCTTCTGTTCAACCTGGTGGCCCAAAGTGGAAAGGGCCACCCGGTTGAATGGAAAGCTCAGGGATCATGGCCAGGAGGGGAAAGTAAGGGCTACAGGTATCAAACACAATCCCCTCGCTCTCCCCCAATAGGAAATTCATTGGAGAAGGGGGATGGGGCTTACCCCCCATTGGATTCCCATCCAAAATGCTAGGACAGCCCTCTTAACAGCTGTAGCAAAAGGAAGGTCATCATAGGCCCAATAGGGAATTTAAAGAGGAAACAACACACATTATAGGGCCACAGTCATGGCCCTATAGTTAAGGCGGTGGCAAACTCTCATTGAACAGTACCTATGCAGGAGTCAGTAGAGCAAAAACTTCCTCTCATTGGCAACCATTCTAGCTTTCCTCCAGCAACACATATGTTCTGTGATTACAATGAAAGGAAGTCTAAGGGTGGGGTGGGGACTGAAGGTGTGTGTGGGGTCCCCATTCCTCTCACCTGTCTCTGCCTGGTAGTAGTGCTGCAGCAGAGGGACACTGATCAGACTGGGAGATAAAGTTTGTTTACAAAAAACTCCTTCCCATGTGAGTGATCAGAAGGTTGTTGCCTTGTAAAGAAGGTTCTTCGAGATGGCTCCAAACATTCTCACAACTGGGTTTGTTGTGCATACTCACCATATTCAAATAATAGACCAAGTGTGATGGTCTCGAGCTCCTCTAGTATAAAAAGCACTCTCCCCCTCACAATGACAGTTCCTTCCAACCCTTTCTAGGAGTATAAGAAAATTCCATGCAGGGGTGAAAAGGTGGGTGTTGTGAAAATTTAGGAGCCATCTCGAAGAACCTTGTTTACAAGGCAGCAACCTTATGTTCTTCTTCAAGTGGCTCCTCACAGGCTGTTTTTACTCGGCTCCGCTGAGTGGTGGGTTCGTGGGCACGTCGGTGCCTGGGCTGGGTATGTACACGGCAGCACATGTATCCCCACTCACCCCCCACTCATCCGCACCCACGGAGCAACTGCCATTTCCCCCAGTTGATCCGTGAATGGGGACGAGATGGGTGAGTGGGGATGCGTGTTAGGTGGGTGTGCACACGTACTCCCGATCACTGGCTCTTCCACCCATGAATACACAGAAATCTGCATGTTCATGGGTGGGAGAGGCCCGTGTAAAAAGGGCCATTCTCACAACTGTCTTACTTATACTATCTTAGGTAGGAATTTAGGATGTAAAGCAATATATATTCTATCTTGGAAAANGGATGTAAAGCAATATATATTCTATCTTGGAAAATCTGCAAATATGGTTCTGAGATTATTATGGCTGCTATTTCACTAACTCTTCTTAATGAAGTTATTGCTAAGTATGAATGAAGTTCATTTGCGGGTGCAATCCTCCATCAAAGTCAATGGCTCATCTCCCATTGTTTTTAATAGTAGAGGATTTCACTGTATTGACTTCTGCAGTGCTAGGATTTCACCTTTAGAGTTTGACTTTTTGGAAGCATGGCCTACCCAGAATCCTAGTGAAGACCAACAAATGACATGGATGTTCAAGATCACCTCTTTCCTCTGCTGCTGCTGCCCTCAGCTAACCTCCCCATCATCTGTGGGCCCCATGCCTCTTATTTGAACCTCACCAGATTGGACACTTACATTTCCTCATATTCCTTCTTTATCCAGAATGGCTGACTTCTTTCCTAACTTTCTCCTTCGTTGTGTAAAAGCTCCCAACATTCCGATTATCTCAATATGGATTTAATTGTTAGACAAGTGTAAATAGAGATTTAAAATAAAGGTCATATGCAAAGATTCTAGAAACCATCCCTTAGTAAATTCCCAATACCCTTCACACATTTACTCTACATCATTGGAAGCACTTTCCTTTAAAGAAAAAAATCCTAAATGCGTAGTTTTCTCTGATTTTAGTTCTCATGGAATATCTTTCGACCTGTCCATTCCATTTGCAGTTCTTGGACATTTATATCAGGTAGCCACACGGCATGTAGGATGCCAGAATCTTCAAGTACTGTGGCTTCCTTCTCTTCAGAAAGAGACAGTTTAATGGGATACCCTTCAAAACACATTGCTAGGACTTTAAAGAAGGTATTTTCAATAGCACATAAGTGTTATTGCCACATCTTGTGGTTTCACCCTGAGACTCTGATTTTGGCCTATGAGAGTCTGAGGGCAAAACTGCAAGAGGTAGCAACCCTACACATGTGAGGCCCTTTTTGCACGGAGACCCCCCTCCTCACCCACGTGTGTGTCCGTTGGATCGCCGCAGCGGTTGGGTGGGGGTGCATGCATGCTTCTGTGCTCCACCCATCTCCACCGATCCCCCATGCACGGAGCAATGGGCGCCAATGGCAGATGCTCCCTGGGTGGAGGTGGGTGGGCATCTGTGGGATGGGCCGCTCATGCACCTCCCACATGCTGCCACCTCCACCCATCCCCCACGGGCCACGGTCTGTGACTGTGTGAAAACGGCCTGAGTTAGGAAAACAAGTCCTATTGGTTATCTCTAAGACTTGTGTTCTGGAATCCCTTAGACAGTGCAGTACAGGGCCAACCTTAGACTCTGCGGAGGCCAGGGCGAAGGTAAAATTCTTCTCACTTAAATCAGAAAAGGGCATGATTTCGCTTTTTGTTTTTCCTTGTTTATGTCACTTCTGGCATGTAGTGCCTCAGCACTCTTCGGCGTAGTAGGCTACCATGTTCTACTCTATATTTGATCTATACGCCACCCTATCTGTGTGGCAGAAGGATATTGCTTGAATGGGTAACCCAAGACATCATCAATCAACTTCTTTTATTTTATGGAAACAAATATTTAAAAGGTGTATCCAAGTGAGTAAGAATGTTCTAGTCAGGGGTCTGAGATACTGGGAAGTGGGAGGCAGCTAAATGCCCATTTTACATCGAGTTTTCTGGTCCTGGCTATTTTTGTGCAGTGTCCAGAACAAAAATTCTGGTTTTGGTTGGGGTGAGGAGAGAGTGGAGCAAGCATGTAGTCATAAGGAAGAGCAGAGAGCTTGAATTTCACTGCTATTGATTGTCGTTCATATATCCCAACCCTTTTTTCTTTCATCTCTCACCCTGCCCTGCAATGTAAGGAACTAGGAGTTACTCCCTCATTTGACAAATAAGCTAGCACAGGTGATAAAAAATTGAAGCCAGCACTCCAGCTTGCTAGTCCCAAAGCCTAGCTAGTAGCTACTCAGCAATACTTAACCTTGGGTGAAAACAGACATGACGCTAACCACCCTTTAACCACCCTTGGAGGTTATTTATGCATGTTGCAGGGCTGCATAGGGCACCAATAAAGCCCTGCAACATGCATAAATAACCACCAAGGGTGGTTAAAGTGTGGTTAGCGTCATGTCTGTTTTCACCCTTTGTTACAGGCTTCAGTTCTTACAAACAGCTGTTGACTTTCTGGGAAAGGTATTCAGGTCTTCTTTAGTGGATTATTATTATTATTATAAACATTTATATAGCGCCAGTCATGTGCCTGGTGCTGTACAGAACATAGAAATAGATGCGGTCCCGGCCTGTGGCTTACAATCTAAAAGACAAGGAGGGGGAGACAGGGAGAGGGAACAGTGGGAGAGACAGGGGAGAAGACAAACAAACATTCAAGCGGATGCGAAGTCTCAGGTGCGTGTGCTTGGCTTAGTTACAATCAGGTTGGTAGCAGCAATCTGCAGAGGAGTGCAGATAGTAAGTATATGGGAAACGACTAGCAGGCATTGGGAAAGGCCGCGAGGAAAAAGTGGGTCTTGAGGAGGGATTTGAAGGAGCGTAGGAAGGGGGCAAGGCAGATGTGGGTAGGGAGGGGGTTCCAGGCATGGGGGGCAGTGAGGGAGAAGGGTCGAAGGAGAAACGAGGCAGAGTGAGGGAGGGGTCAGAAGAAGAGCGGAGAGTGCGTAGGGAGATTAGGTTTGAGAGGTAAGGGGGAGCTTGGTTGTGGAGTGTTTTGAACGTGTATACCAGGAGTTTAAACAGGATACGTTCAGGAAGGGGGAGCCAGTGAAGAGAGAAGAGGAGAGGCTGC
>QEPC01009092.1:664132-686838 GCA_003113815.1 Sphenodon punctatus | reverse complement strand
TGCGTGTCAAAGATGAAGCCCAAGCTATGAGCTTGGAGAACAGGATGGATGGTGACTCCATCAATGCAGATGGATAGGTTAGAGGGAGAGGAAGAGGAGGGAGGAAAAATGAGGAGTCCGGTCTTGGCCATGTTGAGCTTGAGTTGACGTCGGGACATCCAGGTGGAGATATCAGGCAGTTCACGAGGCGTGAGTTGATAGAAGAGGAGAGAGAGGCGGTAGAAAGATAGAGTTGGGTGTCATCAGTGTAGAAATGATATTGGAATTCATGGGGATAAGTTTGCCAAGGAACAGGGTGTAAATAGAGAAGAGAGGGCCAAGGACAGAGCTTTGGGGGACCCCAACCGAAAGGGGGAGGGAGAAGGAGTTTGACTTGGGGAGCGCGACTTTAAAGGAGCGGTCAGAGAGGTAGGAGGAGAACCAGTCAAGGACAGAGCCACGGAAGCCCAAAGAGTAAAGCGAGTGAAGCAAGTGGTCGACAGTGTCAAAGGCAGCAGAGAGGTCAAGGAGGACAAGAATGGAGTAGAGGTGCTTAGATTAATGAATTAGTGGATGAATTAAGCAAGAAAATAGTGGCTCTGAGCCTCAAAAGGCAGCCCTTTGAAAAGAAGGTTATGTCCAGCTTATGTGAGGAAATGTGATGTGTAAGATTGAATTCATTTTCAAGTTTGCTTAAAAAAAAAAAGGCAGCAGCTCTTACTCCAGTGCTGTCGATCCTCCTGAAGCAGGAATGCCTGGATTCCTGTAAACGCAAGACCTCCAGGTGCAGGGTGGAGTCATCACTCAGGCCCATCTAAACCTTACTAGCCTTTATGCTTTCTTAAAAATCATGACAGCTTGCTCCTGGTAACTCATGTGGGCTACAAAGGGCTGTTAAAATTTCTGAACCTGGATGCCCTCAATGCTTATAATAAAATAAAATAATAATAATAATATTAATTCCTCATCAATCCTTTGCCTTGGGGAATATCACCCTGGGTCTGAGGCTCTATTCGTTGCATGATGCTATTTCTGTCACTGCATGGCTAATTCTCAGTGGTCTTGGAGTTTACCTTCTCTAATTTCCACTTTCAGTTTGTAGCCACTGACTGTCTTTAGTGAGGCTCTGCCTTAGCTTTGCACACTTCCTTGTGGTGAGGTATCTTCTAGTGTCATTCTATGCATGGATTTGCATGTTTCTAGCAGTGATTTGTTATTCACAGTAACTTGCACGTTAGTGTTTTAGAAGAAAAACTTAATAGAAAAATGGCAAATACATAATTATTAAAAAGAAGCAAATGATTTTACCAGTTTAGTTGTATGGTAGATTTATATAGAGGTTTATGTTTGTTTGTTTTCATGTGTCTGTGTATATATATAAATTTTTCCTACCCACATCTTAAAAAAAATTATTTGTTCCTGCCATTGCTTTGGTAGGCTATTTTAAATTTGTATAAATGAACATGAAAATTTATGCAAATCAGCAGTGACTCGCCCCTCCCTCCTTTGGGACAGTTGACAACCCTATTGATGACTAAGCTGAGGGCAGGAGAGGAACAGAGACAGTGAATAGCAAAAATACTGAATAAGAAACAGGACGTTAGGAAATAAAACCCAAGGCTTCCCTCATAGGATACGAATGACTGCTGTTAATTTTGCCAAGGGCAGAGAATGGAGCCCCTGTCTTTTACCGTAGGTAATAGTTCAGGGCCGGGCAAAGATCCCAAATCCAAGAGCAAGCAGCATGGACCAAATGCCAAGAGTCACAAGACATATATGCATACACATACACACAAACCTCTCCTGCTTTGTGATTGGCTGGCAGAGCCTGTTCTCCATGGTCCTGAGGCTGCTGAGATTCTGAGGAGCAGCTATGATTCAGCTGCTGAGACTCGGGTGCAAAGAAGTAAGACATGGGACCATGAAGGTAGCTGGATCTGTCCAAGAGCCTCATGCGGATGTGGCTCACACACCATAGTTTGCCCACCCCTGGACTAGTTTCTCCTCATCCTTTGCGTAAAGCAGGGAGTTGGTTTTTTTGGTGGTTTTTTTTAATGTTCGAGGATGATTTTTTTTTCTCTTTGGGTGCTTTTAGATGGACAACAGTCCCACCTCTGATTCGCCTCACCCCCGAGCGGCCTAACGGAGGCCCAGATGTGGCGGCAGAACAGGTTGTGCTTGCTCCGGGGGCAGGCCTACTGGCAGCACTTCAGAACATCCCGGAGTGCCACTGCTGGAGCAGGCCAGCCAAACCTGGGGCCGGCCCAAGCAGCGGTTCATCTGATGCGTGGACCCACACTGCTGCTTCGCCTCTGGCTGGCTGTTGTCCCAGGCAACACTCTTTAGTCCGCAACTCTATGGTGGGGGTGGTGGGGGGCAGCATGTGGACCATGTCACTGACCCAACCCAGGCAGGATGGATGCAGGCAGATGTGGGGGTGCATCACCAGAGCAGCTCTGGGGGTGGCCAGACACGTCTGTCTGAAAACACCCTTGTCTCAAGAGAAGGGAGGCTGAGCTGGAAATGATCCCCCTGCCCCATTCCCTCTAGCATTTGGGCCAGTATTTAATTTCCTCACTTTCACACAATTCTTTTAAAGGGAAACTACAGGGAACCAAACATTCGCTTGAAATTATTTTCTTCACATCTTGTCCCACTTTACTAACCAGAAAAGCGTTAATTTTACTTTCATTTCCTTTGCTTTGCTAATACCCCCACCAGCCTCTGGCTCTCTTAGCTGTATCATCCTACTAGCCTGCTTGGGTTTTACCTGCCTGGCTGAACTTTTACATTTTAGCTCCTGCCCCCCGTTTTTGCCTATGGTATGTCCTGCCGCATCCAGCCAATCCCCACACCTACATTGCTGCATAACAGAGTCACTTCCCTAGCATCGCACAGATTTGAATTGGTGGCTGGAGCACGAATCAGAATTCATGTTTAAAAAGTGGGCGGAGCCACCACTGCCATTTTTGGCAATTCCCCCCCTTTGCTCAGATAGAGCAGGGTTAGGTAGTTGGACCCCTTCTTTCTCAGCTGAGCTAAATGGTGGAAGAAGTGAGCTGCCGTGGTAAGAAGCAACAGTTGAAAGGTCAGTTGGAGGCAGCCACTTGGTGAATGAGGTAAAATGTGAGAAGGAAGCTGTGACAGAGAAGAACTTTATCTGTTCTTTAGCCTTAAAGGGCTCATTGGCTGGAGTCCAAGTTAAACTAAGGACAAGATTTATAAAAAAGTAGGTGCTAAAGTTAGCCTCCTAAGTCTGTGTGCTAAGGAGTCTAAATAAGCAGATTTGTATCTTCCTCAAAACTGTTGAGCACCCATATACCCCTCTCATTTAAACCATTGTATTACTCAGGGGAAAATGACTGTAAATGAGATTGTCTCAGAAACTCTGCAGGATCATGCAAAACATTTTTTAAAAACAAAACCCTGCTAATTCTGCAAACACAGTAAAATTTCAGGTTGGATCTTTCTTGGCTCACTCAACACAAAAAACATGGAAGATTCTGCAGCTGAAGCTAATGTTGATGGTGTACAAGACAACATAGAATCTAGCTCATTTTCCAGAGAGCTGTGTGGGCTCTAAAGTGCAAACAGAAACAAAAAGTATTTGTTCCTTTGGCTTGAGTGGTTAGCTAACGTCTGGGTGCCATAGGGCTCTTCCCATTTGGACAAAAAAACTGGAGAATTGGATATTTTTGGTACTTTTTTGCATTATTTGCAAAATTATACACAAATATGCATTTTGTGAGTTGTGGTAAAAACCAAATAAATAAATAATAGTAGGTAGTGAATTTGCTCTGGAATCCTCAGAGAACTGCTCTCAGCCAGATCTTTGTCCCTAAAGCTTTCTGTTTCATTTTCCTGTCTGTGTGTGTTTACACTGCTGGATCCTGTAGTGCTTGCCAAAACTCAGACCTTCCTTACACAAAATGGTCACTTCAGGCAATTACCACTTACCCCAGCAGAGAAAATATCCATGTATTCACTACACTGTTCCTACAGGGCATACTTACCTCATGGTCAGGAACTCTGATTGAATTGGGGGCTAATGTTTGTTTATTTATTTTATTTATTTATTTATTTTAAAAAATTATACCCCGCCCCTCCTGCCACAGGTAGCCCGTAATAACATCTATATGCCAAAGACAGAGAATCCAGGAGCCCATATGATCATAAATTGGCCAATAAAGTGAAATACCTTGGATATTTTGCATGCTCAGGTGAACAAGACCTGGGTGAATCTGCTTATTAGGTGAAAGCCCACAGCAGTACCTGTGTTTGTGTGTTGAGGAAGCTCCATTCATTCCCTACTGTCCCCACTCTGTATGCACCTACCATGATTGAATAGTGTGGTATTAGCATCAAAATACCTTTTAAAGACCCTGTTGGGTGGATACCTGGCTGCAAACTACCCTGGTCAGAGATTCCACCCTATGCTAATTAATGACTCAGCCCATTACAGTGTAAGTCATTTAAATGAACCTAGAATGCTGAATCTAGACTGCTGGATGCAAGGAGGTGGCAGATTTACAGAATCAAGCTGCACTTTAGCAGTAACATCAAGTTTGCAGCTAGATTTAGTAAGGGGAAAAGAGAGGGGAGGAAAAAACCTGACTTGAATATTACCTCCTCCTTTTAGTAGTTGAGTGCAGTAGGAGGTGCCATTTACTTGGAACTGCAGCTAAAGGAACTTCCATTCATCAGTGAGAGGTCAGACGGATAGAAGTGTCTCTGGGGGACACACTAGATTCTCCATTTTCTGTGGCCACGGGTATGGTTTGTGGATTTTATTTTTAGAGCCACCAGTTCATGAAATCTTCCTTTTTGGCTCTGCCAATAAGTATCAAGGTGTCCATGGCAGGACTGGCTCCTAAATGACTGGAATAGCGTGAGCTGCTTAGAAAGGGAGCCTGTGCTGATATGTCCTTCTCTCCAGTACTTAATATCACAGAGCCTCCAAAGCCTCCTCACTAGGGTTGCCATATATGCAAAATTTAGAGGGCGCTTATGAGAAATACAGGTTGCAGGGTTGCACGGACTCCAATGCAACCCTGCAACCTGTATTTCTCATAAGTGCTCTCAAATTTGCATATGTGGCAACCCTACTCCTCACCTAGCTGGGAGAGGTGCGGCAAGGGGATGGAGCATTGGTGGGAGTATTGGCTGTTGTAGCAGAGCGGAATTTTAATAAATAGCTTTCATAGTAGTATTACTTATGTAGTGCCAGCAAGGTACTTGGTGCTTTACAATCATTAATTATAGAAAGGGTCCCTGCCCTGAGGGTTTTACGTGAATAACTCTTAAGTTTGAGTGCCTTTTGAACTTCCTTATATCACAACGACTCACTTTCTTATTTGAGGAGTGGACTTGGTATATATGCTGCTACATGAAAAATATAGGTGTTCTGTAGGCTGCCTAGGGAGTATATGCATTGCCAAAAATTCATAGTCCAAGTATTTACTGAAGAATGTTTTGTTTACTATGGGTGAAAACAGACATGACGCTAACCACCCTTTAACCACCCTTGGTGGTTATTTATGCATGTTGCAGGGCTGTATTGGTGCCCTATGCAGCCCTGCAACATGCATAAATGACCACCAAGGGTGGGTTAACGTCATGTCTGTTTTCACCTTATGTCTAGTGTTGGCGAGAATCCCTGACATTGGGCAGAACATATCATTATGACTTTTTCTACCCTTTGCCTAGGTAAACGTAAAGTATAGAATCGAGTATTCTGTATACTACAATATCTATGCAGTGTATCCAGTGCCAAAATGCTCCATAGCAGACAGGCTATCGAATGCCTAAGATGGTGTTGGAGATATTTTCTGCATTTCACACTTTACCAGTTACACCCTTTGGTAGTATATAATCCTAGGGATCATATGTGTTTTACTCCTGGGACTATTGATGATTTTTTAAAATATTGATGCTATATTGTTGTATTTTTTATTTTTTGCTTTGTTGTAAACTGCCCCGAGATGTGATCAGTGAGAGGGGTGGTATAAAAGTTCAATGTAATCATTAATATTAGAATGTTCATGCAAGTATAATCATTTGACTCGTATTTTATACGTTGTTGACTGGTGCTGAATGAAACTCCTAACCTATTGAATAGAATGTCTAGGGGAAGTGGGGGCTGGAGAGGGTGGCTGCCACATTTGGTCCTAAATGTAAGAGAGGGTGACAAAGTAGTTCAGATGATATTTTTATTGGACCCACTTCTGACGCTTTTGGGTCACACGAGTTCCTTTTGCAGGCTAATAACAAGTCAGAAGAATTATAGGTGAATTTAGGACTTCGAGAACTTTAGATAAAGTATATAATTTATCCAGCATTATATGCATTGTCCCAAAGTTGCCGGAATTTTATAGACTGCCTAGCTGTTGTAAAGCATAAAATGCAGGAAATGTATTCCTATAGCATGCACATCTTAATCGTAACAATAATATTATTCTGCTAGAATGTATGATATCTACTGTCATTCTTAATTAATAGGACTTTAGTTCCTTGTGTTACCATGCTTTCCTGGATGAAACGAAGGTTACGGACCCATAATCAGAATTTCCAAGTTTCTGAGGAAGTGAAGATTACTACCGGAGGTGAGAAATGAATTAAACCAGCCTAGAAATGCCTGTCAAAGAAAGCCTAAGTTGAAAAGGCTAATACTCTAGCATGAACTTGCGCTTCTGTCTCATCTACCCTTATTTGCCCTGTTTTGCTACAATGCAGGCAGAATGTTAAATTCCCTGGGAGCTAAATGTACCTGCTCTGTGACAGAAACAGTCTTAGGGTTCTTATGCCCATTCAGAAATAATTTCTGAAACAAAATAAAATCCATTCGTCTAACTTTGAATATTAGAAAGAGGAAATTGGACCAAAAGCAACATGTTCTTTTCACTGTTATTTTGCAACTCTGCCCCCTGGAATCCATTTGCTATTGCAGCATCATGCGCCAGACTCCTGGATCTTTGTTTAACATCTTTCTAGCCCTGATGGTAAAAGAAAACCTTAAAAATGTGAACCAAGCAGCATAATCAAAGTAGCGTTGTATTCCTGAATCTGCAGACAGCCTGAAACAATGGGTAAGCGCTTCCCCACCCATTACCCACCCCCATTATGCATGTTTCAGGACTTCATAGGGCACCAGTGTGACCCAGTGGATAATGGGTGGGGAGACGCTTATCTAAAAACACCCATTGTTTCTGAAACACTCCTTTTTAGAAAACTGAGGCATGAATGAATGAAGCCATTCACGCCTCAGTTTTCTGAAATTAACCTAGCAATGACATGTGAATGACAATCCAAATGTCAATTATTCTACTGATGATGAAATATCCAGCTAATGCAGGAGGTGGTTCCAGACAGCAGGATAAGCTTCCAGAAGGGAATTTAATATCAAAGCCAACAACACAGAGTCTACTGTGCAGTAGTTCATTTTTGAATAGTTCGTTAAAAACATTAAATGTAGACGCCACACGATTTCCAGTCTGATGCACAAGTGTCACAGACATAATGTTGACTCAGCTTGCTGCAGTGTATATGAGTTTTGATTACTGTAGTTTTAAAAGTCATTCTCCTGAAGCGAGAGAAGGTGATGGTGTTTCACGTAAGAGAGAAGCCTCTGGGATTGCAGGAGGACACGAAGGAGGGGACTCATGAGGGGATGGAAAATGTAAAGCGTGAGGATTTTTGGTGTGGCAGAATTAGGTTATTAGAATCCTCTTCCTGTTTTCATGTTCTCCTCCCCGCTCTTTGCTGTCTTCTGTGCTTCTCCTTGCCCATTAGGAAAGGATGTTAGGGATCCCACTACCCTTCCCCTTTTAAATTGTTTTAATATAGATTTATATTTTACATGGATTTTATGCTATGTTTTTATGTTGTACAGTTATCGGAGCACCATCTGGCAGTGGGACACTACAGGAATGTTGTTGTTAGTTTTAGCTGTTAGGAGCAATTAATTTCTTATGAGAAATCCTTGTTGATCCTTTTTGAAGCTTCCCCCTTCCATACAGAGAATGTTTATAACCTATTAAAGCAGATGTTGGGGTTTACTTAGAGCCCCATGTTATCCATGTTTCTGCAATTGCAGGCATTTTTGTGTAGTTTAGCACTTTTTGTCAGCTTTCTTGGAAAGTGTTTTGTTTGCAGAGCAACACGGAGATGACAGACACTGGGACCCCACAGACACTGTCTACTGGGAACTGCCAGGAAGCTGTGGCCCGAGTAAGACTCTTGGTAAATTTGAGTCCTCCATCTCCACTTTCAGCCCCTTTCTCCCCAGTTGTCTCCCACCCCAACAACAATCCTTTCCCTCCTTGCTTCCCCTTACTCTTCCAACTCTTGTCTCTGCCTAACTCCCTCCCTGCAGGGCTGCCAGCTCCCCTCACTCCTCCTCAATAGCACTCCCCCACCCCAAGTCAGTAGCAGACCCCATGTCCCTGGTTATTTCTTTCCAGTCCCTGTCCCTCTTTTCCTAGCCAGAGTCCATCTCCCCTGTCTATCCCACCCCCCAGTGATCCCTCCATCCCTACCCAGCCTCTACCTCCCTCTGCCTGTCCCAGCACTCCTGACTTCCTCCATCCATCCAAGGACCCTCTGTTAGAATCTTAGATTGTAACTGTGCAGTAGATTTTTTTCAAAGGCAAAAAAGGTACTTTAGTATCTAACTTTAATTGGAAGTTAGACATTCAAGAGTCATTTATGCCTTTGAAAATCTACCCCCACTAGTGAGAATCCCTCTTCTCACTAAGGAAAGTATATTTGCATTAAAAATGGACAATTTACCTATTTATTTGGCCCACAGAAATTGGCCTTTCTTGTTTCAGAATTTGGGTTTCATGGTTGTATGTATACTTTGGGAAATATTGATGCAGAATACACAGCCCTGGGTTTACTTGTGAGAAATTCTTGCTGTTCCTGAATGAATGAATGATGTCTGGTTTCTCTACTTATTCAAACAGATGTTGACGTTATGACTGAAACGAAGGAGGTGAAATTGGAATCACAGGAAACATTATTAGGAACATTCCCAGGAAATATTTCCCAAAGTCCCAATCAAGGAGAATCTTGTGAGAATCAGTGGAATCCAGAAGAGCAAGCCAGAAAACCATCTGAGAAGAGACAGGCACAGTATGCTTCCCCTAAAGGAGATTTGATGACACATGAAAAGATTGCTCTCCACCCAGCTAGCAAAACTGAAGATAGAACAGATGCTTCAGCTGGCCGTAACCATATTTTCAGTTCGAGCTCTTGCATTCTCCAGCGTCAGAAAACCCATGTGGGAAAGAAATCCTATAAATGCAGTGAATGTGGGAAATGCTTCAGTCAAAAGCCATACCTTATGCAACACCAGAGAAGCCACATGGCAGAGAAACCTTTTAAATGTCCTGAGTGTGGGATGAACATTGCTCGGAATGAAGACCTAATTAAACACCAGAGAACTCACACAGGAGAGAAGCCCTATCGCTGCAACGAATGTGGGAGGTGTTTCAGTCAGCGGTCAAATGTTATTCGGCATCAGAGAGTCCACACGGGAGAGAAACCTTACAAATGTACTGACTGTGGAAAAAGCTTTAGTCAGAATGCACACCTTATTGTACACCAACGAAGCCACACTGGGGAGAGACCCTACAGTTGTACTAGGTGTGGGAAGTGCTTCACTGAAAAGGCATCACTGGTCATACATGGGAGAGTCCACACAGGAGAAAAGCCCCATAAATGTCAAGAATGTGGGAAAAGCTTTCGGGATACCTCGGCAATCATTCGGCATCGGAAAATCCACACTGGTGAAAAACCCTATAAATGCAATGAGTGTGGGAAGAGCTTTAGTCAGAATTCATCACTTGTTGCACATCGGAGAACCCACCCAACAGAAAAGCCACATAAGGACCCTCAACGTGGCAAAAGAACTAGTTGGAGCTCACCAATTTCTGAACATAAGGGAATCCATGCAGGGCAAAAATCCTATCAATATTCTGAATGTGGGGGAAATGTCAAGGATTCCTCCATGCTTACTCCACCTCTGGGAACTCGCTCGGGAGAAGAACTTTATAAATGTAGCAAGTGTGGAGAAAGCTTCCGACGGATCTCAGCACTTAATGCACATCTGAGAATCCAGAGAGGAAAGAAGACTTGTAGCTGTAGGGAGTGAAGGGGAAATGGAAACTTCGGAATGATCTCATTTTTAATTTTAATTTGATATTTCACACAGGAGCAGCAACCTCATGTGCTTTAGAAATAACACAGAAATAAAACCCTATGAATGTATTCCAGTTGATGTTTATACTCAGTGTTGCACTAGTCTCCATATGGGGTACAAATCAGTATGGTAAAATGATAGCCCAGGCAATCTTGATAAGAATTATTGGAAAGGGCTTGACTATTGAATTATTCACTATTTAGGTATCAGGGAGATGAGATTGATATGAGGGGATCCAGGTGAGGGTGATGTGAATTGAGTTGTAAAACTGAGTGATAATGGGCTGATTTGTTTGGAAATATAGGGAGGAAAGGGGGGTTGACCTGTGAGTTCGGGAGCAAGAAGATTTGACAATGAGACTATGAAATGGGCTAAACTAAACAGGGAGACATTTTGGACTCTTGTGGTTTTTGTGGTCTTTTTTGGTATTATTAAATGGTTACAAAATACATGTTTTTTCAGTGTCCTTGGGATTACTTCCGTTTGAACTGTGGATGGCAAAGTGCCTTAATTTTTGTTAGTTTCCCTTTTATTTGTTGTCACAATATTGTGTGCCCATTTAAACATGGAATCTGGGCTCTACCATGTCTCTGATCTAAGGTGTGTGGAACTAGATCTCAACTTCACATGGCTTCCCTTCCTCTTTCTCAGAGACTTAATCAATACAAAGGATTCCTAATTTCACAAGCAAATTCAGGAGACAGTCAAATTGTTTAGAATGGGAGTGACTGGTTCCTCACATTCTAAGGGGATGAACACATCAGGATGGGAGTACCACTCACCTCCCTGGCAGTATCTCCAGAATTTGTCTCCTCTCTCTTGATCACATTTAGCTTCAGCTTTGAGAATTGGGCAAAAAAATGTAACCTCATCTCATTTTAACAAAGCAGACAAACATGTATTTTTAACCATTTCTCTTGAGCACATTTACTTCAGACAAGCTTCAGCTGGGATGGCCAGTTCCCATATTTTAGGTTCCTGTTGGAAGCTCAGAGACTCCCTTGTTATATGTAAAATGCTACAGTTAGTAGGAATTATTGACATTATTTGTTAGTATGTAAGCAATATTTCCATATTCTATCAATCTCTATATTCTGTATTATTGTTAATTTTCCCTTTCCATAATTAAATAATCTGTTTGTTAATGCCAAAAATGTTTCTTATTGGATAAATCCATTTTCTCCATGCTGTGGATTATCCCATCTTCTGTCCTTGCATGTTTCAGAGGGAATGTTCACAAAACTTTGTGTGTATAAGCAGAACAGCCCCCTTCAAAAACGTTTGAAGTCTCTGGAATGGCAGATTTTCTGGCCCTGAATGAGGCAGAGGGACAGGGTAAATCTCCAAGGCCTGAGGCTCACTAGGCTCTAAAATATTGGGTGATTGGATGCAGAGAGCAATGGGGTGGGGCAGGCAAGAAATGGCTGTGACAAGAGGCAGAAGATAAAGTGAGGAGCCATGCTTTTGGGGGATGAGGGGGAAATTAGAGGGAAAGCAGGAGTAGCAAGTGAGCTTCCTCTGCAATCCAGCAAGCAGAGGTGAAAAATATCAGGGCAGCGACTGTCTTTCCACACCACACCCATCCTGGCCAGGGTGTGTGTAGCAGGTATGCACAGGGCTGGGTGGAGAGGGAGCAGTTTGCCTGGGGCGGGGCTTTGGAAAAGGCTTCTCTTACTCCTGTGTGTAATATGACTGAGGTCGCAAAGGTTTAGAAGAAGTTAGTATTGGAGAAAGATGCAATATCAGGAAAGGAGATCATGGAAAGGATTGTGGGACTTCATGGGTGTTTTCAGACAAGCGCATTACCTACCCAGTACCCACACTGTATTCACTGGTTAACCATTGGTTACCAGTGGGGTTTTCATACAAGCATGGTGAGTACGGGGTAGGGAGGTGCTTGTCTGAAAACACCCTATGATTTTATGTTTAACAATGCTTACTTCTGCAAGTGGGAGGCCCTGTTTGCAAGAGCAAACTATCTTGAGGAACTACTGAAATGAAATACTACAACAGTAACAACCCCCTTTACATAAGTGTTCACATGAAATATGGGGTGAGGTAACATAAATGATGGTATGAGTAGTTTAAACGTGTAATTAAATCAAATACCTGTTTCCACATTTGTTATAGGGTGTGGAAGTTATTCCCTACCAGGGGAGGTAAGCATTCCTTACTTCACTTTTTAGGGGCTAATTAAAGTGAAGTAGGGGTAGTCACCCCTGGAGCAAGGGGTTGTGCAAACAATGCCAGGGCAGGCAGAGAGCAAGAGGAAGCCCTGGCAGAACTCTGCTGGGGGTGGTGCTACAGGATCCTTTGGGTCTGGCCTGAACTGTGGTTAGAAACCCAAGAGCCAGTTGGCCTGGGGCTCAGCTAGGACAGAGGGGGAAAGCACTGTGCTGGGCACCCTGCGTGCAAACAAGGTAACTGTAGTTCACAACCCACTTACACTGGAGAGCAGCCCCATCGACGCCTGCAGGTCTATTCTGCAGTAAGTGGGTTGTGGATCACGGTCACTGAAGCTGGGTAGAGGAGGCTCATTTCCCATGGTCGGGGCCAGAGGTTCTGCTTCTCAAGACTGGGACCAGGCCCTGATCGCGAAAGCATGGAGCGCATTGATTTAAGCAAAGCAAAACGCTGTTAAGCACTTGCAACGCGCGCTCTGGACTGCAAGCCTGTGAGGCTGGTGGAAACGCTACGGGAAAGCGCGTGACTGACAGCTCGGAAGATTCGGCGCTTCCCGCCAGGAGGCGCGCGAGCGGGAGGTGGAGAGGCATGACGTAGCGCGCGGGAGCTAAGAGGGCCAGGGGGCGGGGCCACGGCCGCTTTGGCGCCTGATTCGAAGCGGAGCGTCTGGCTCGCACTCCCGGTGGCGTCAAGTGGTCCGGGCGCGAGCGGGATGGAGGCCGTGAAGGGACCTGAGACTGGGGTAGGCGCTGAAGTGGCAGTTGCGTGGTGGGCCCGGGGTCGTGAAGGGGACGCGTCTGGGCTGTGGTTTTTCCGGTTTGTGCCGAATTAACCCAGCAGAAAGGGACCGTGTCCAGGAAAGGAGGCGGGGAAGGGGAGTGACACGGTTCCCTGCGAGCCTCAGTCTCGAGTCGGCCTTCTCAGCCATCACTAGACTTGATACAGACAGGAATAAACTCCGGGACTTGTGCGGGGAGCCTCTAGGGGGCGCGCTGTGGCTGCCTGGCCGGGCTTTTCGTCACAGCCATGAGGCAGATCCCTCTGGAGCAGTGGTCTCTGAAGGCTTGTTTACTGATGGGAAACCTTGACCCCTGAGTAAGTTACCCCCAGTTACTTACTTAGGCATAAACTAAATATAGGGGTGGGGTAATTTACTCCTGGGTAGTGGCAGCTAACACCCCCACCCCGACTTTACTTGGGGGTAACTTACTGGGGGTAAATATTTAGTGTGAAAAAGCAGCCCCAAATGACCCTGTTTTGAGACTTAAATATAACTCTGACCCCAGAAAGTAGCAAAGATCTGCAGAGGACATTAGTTATCAGCTAGGGTTAGCCAGTGTCCGCATAGCTCAACCCTAATCCGTGCTACATGATGATTTGAATAATTAGCATGCCTAGTTTGCATAATTCTTTGCTGGGGCAGGAGATGGTGTTTTAGCTGCTTTCACCAGCTTTTGCTGCTCTTCTCCAAGGAATGTAGTAACACCTGTTGGTTTGTGGGAGGCTGCTGTTCTCTAGTGCACTTGATGCACCAGCTGCTCCAACAGCGTAGGGTAAACAGTGAACACCCTCCGTTTGCTTCTGTTGTTGTTCTCATTTTGTGTGGATTCCCTGATAGCCCATTGGCTGCCTGGTAGTGCCAGTTCTGTGTGGATTCTCTCATAGCCTAATTTTAGGCAGTAATCCATTGCCTGAGGTTAAAGTTGGACTGAACCCTCCCCTCAGACAATTTTTGAAAAAGCAAACTTAAAAATGAAATCTCAGACACACTTACATAAGCTATCCCCCTTACGTAAGCAATACTTGAATACTACTCACCTTTTCAATACCCTGTCATTAGCAGAGTTGCTAGTTTTCTCTGCTAAAAAATTGGAAATACTCTAGAAAAAAACCAACCCTAAATTATCTGATTAAAAACACTATAATCTGTGTGTTTTGGCTGTTAGAATTAGAAAGTGTTTATTGCAAATTATTCATTTTTTGTGACAATCTGGTGTACTGATTGCCACTGCGACTCAAATAACAAAATAAAACAATTTTGCCTCTCTTTGCAAGTGTGTGTGTGTGTGTGGGGGGGGGGGTCACTCCAACTCTCTCCTCCCCAACACACCTCTGCCTCGCCAAAAGCCAGATGCAGCTGAGTTCTTCTTGCACCAAATCTCTTGGATGCAGCTGCACACGCGAACCTCCACAGAGCTTCTGCCTCATTTAAATTTCTGCTGCCACCATTGAGTTTTTGCAGGCAGAAATTTGCCAGGAAAGCCTGGAATTCTGTGTTTTTTATCTGATAACAGGAATTCTGTGTTTTTCTTTGGTTTTCTGTACTAAACAGAAAGCCAGGAACCGTTGGTCATTAGTGCACTGGGTCCCCACCTGTTTGCCTATGTGACCACATCTTGAGACAAATACAAACCCTGACACTAGAAAGCAACAAAGACTTGCAAAAGTGTGTCCCAATATCAGTCAGCAAGCATCACCCCGTACATAGATGGTGTAAGCCCACCTCTCACTACGCAATTTGGGAACGTCTGCACTAGCGTTACAGGCTGAAGTGCTGGTTGTATGTACTTATTAATTCAACTACTAGAGAAGTAGCTGTTGGGTAGGATGCTGCAGCAGCATTACCAGTGTGGCTCAGTAACTAAGCTTTCTGGCTGTTGTACAGAGCGGTGGCGGATTTCAGGCTCAGGGGCCAAATACAACCCATGGCTAATTTTTATGTGGCCCCTTTTCAGTTTCTGGATCTGTCTGCTGGATCCAATTTCTATGCTCAACCACTGGAAAACTGAGCTCAGGGCAAGGAAGCAGAGGTAAGGGCATGCACACAAGAATAAGGGACAGATCCATGGCATAGATCCAATGATTTGGACCTTCGTATTCCTGAGAGCACCCTTTAAGTCTCTCCCCCAATTTCTATTTGGCTCTTGGAGCTTTTGTTAATTTTCAAAGTGGCCCCCTGGGAGGGAAAGGGTTTCTCACCCGTGTGCTAAGTACTGGGTCTCTGTTCCTCACTGTGCCCTTGTACTATACCTCTCTGTTAGATTATTTAGAAAATGAAAGAGCATTTCTACCTAGTTCCTCACCTAAGAGCTCAGGGTGTTGGTGTATATGTGTATAGGAGACACAGACAGGGGAAATGAGATTAAGAAACTCGCAGCCTCTGTGTCCCAGCAGATCTGTAGCTGCAAAGAGTTTCTCTTACTCTTCCCCTTCGCTAGGCCAGATGTTAACTTAGCTGAACATTCAGCCTGAAATCTTGGGGCGGGGGAAGGATACCTGAAGTTCCAGGCTATATGTCAAGCCTAGGATTGTAACCCTAAATGAAGATGGTATGATCCCTACTTTGGATGTGAGAAGCTCTGGTCTAGAAACTTCCTTTTAAAAAGAGAGCAAAAATCAAAACAAGTTGAGATTTGGAAGCTTATATCACAAATCTTATTTAGGCTTTAAGAAACCTCTAAAATTGTGAGAGTCCTGATATAACTGAGAGAGTTGAAGCGTGAAAACAGATTCATGTCTGCCCGGCTCCTGCGTGATGGTTTGTGCTGACCTTGGAGAGGGATGCGCATCTCAAAGAGCACTGTTCTGAAATGACCACTTTGCGTCCTTATTTGTCTATGTGTCTGTGTAATAACAGGCTTCATATCTCTGTTTTGAGGTTGAGATTCCAGCAATTGAACCTCATTCATATGTGTCTATCGGGTACTATGTAGGACTCTGAGGTATTGCTTTCTGCCATTTTTACCCGATTATCTAATATGCCCTATATTTATTGCTGGTACCTAAACAGGAGCAATGCAGGGGGTAAACAATGTTGTACAATGCTGTACAAAACTAACTCTCATTTTGTTTTCCTTTCAGGAGATGGCTGGTGAAACCCAGGAACAGGGTAGGATTAACTTCCCCTTTCCTTACACACCATACCCCATCCAAGAGGAATTCATGACTGAATTGTATCGTGTTTTGGAGAATAGAAAGATTGGGATATTTGAGAGCCCTACAGGGACAGTAAGTGCCTATAAGTTTTGTGTGTTTGAAGAGGGGGGAAAACGCAGTCAGTGTGCGCTACATTAGGTAGCTGATAATCACTATAGGCTTTTATAACATCACTGATTACTTTATTTCGGTCAAAGACTAAAGACAGTGATCTCTTAGTTATAGTTGTGACAGAGAAATGATAAGAAAAGGGATGGAAAATGTCCAGAAGAATAATCGAAACCAAGACAATGGTTTAAAGAAACCTAAGAAGAGTAATTCTGGAGGGAAAAAACCTTTAGAGGAAAATAGCACACTTCAGATCATACATTAGTTTATGCTAAACAAATGCTAGTGTAGAGGCATTAACCTTAGTGTAAAAAAAGTGCTATGATGATCTGGTTTTTATAGACTAAGCAATGTATTACCTGAAAGAGGCAGAATTTAAATTCTGCATCTTATCATTTTTTATGCAAAGGACTGGTTTAAAAGGAAAGCATTAAAACGTTCCATATGCAAAGATAGTTTATATGCGTATACAGTCTTTATGATTGCATTATAATAATTTCAAATACCACAGATGTGCTTTGATCCAGGTTGGCTATGATCCTGGAATGGACAAGTGCTATTTTTCCTTAAGATGCCCTACTTGTAAAACACATGTTTTTGAATCAGGTGAATCTTTTTTATTTGCAGGGGAAATCTTTGAGTCTTATCTGCGGAGCCTTGTCTTGGCTTAGAGACTTTGAGGAGAAAAAAAAGCAGGAAGAAGCCCGACTGCTTGCAGCGGAACATAATGGGCACCACCTTCAACAAGAGCCCATCTCTTCAGTCTGCAAGGCCTCAACAGGAGAGCCAGACTGGATTACTCAGTTTTTGCAGAAGAAAGAAGAGCGGGACGTAGTGGATAGACTAAAAGTAATAATTTATTTCTTTTAATGGGTGAAGACACTGAAAAGCTGTAGACTCAGACTTTTCAGTTCGGACAAGGTGTTCGCAGATTTTGATAGCATTATCTTCTGACTGTATAGACTTCAGCACTGGTGTGCATCCCACTCGCTTCACTTGAACTTTACCAGGGCCAAATGTGCTAAATAGCCATAGGATTGTGCCCTGAGCATCCTTACTGTCCATTTGGCATTTTGACCTGTGGAAATGGGGTTTGAGTGGAAAAGGGTCATTATTTGAACTGCCCTCCTTGCTGTTGAATGTGTCGCAGAGACTGAACTGTCTCTGCCCTGCAAAGATTGTCCCTCCAGCTTGCTGAGGCGCTTTAGCAGGATAGTGCACAAGGGAGACTTGCTCTGCGTGAGTTCTGCTAGTTCTCTGTGTAGCAATCTCAATCTCTTAACAATATACACCACTGCAGAATTTGCTTAAACATTTTTTTAAAACCTTCAGCAGTTCTCATTTTCTAATCTATTTGATTTGACCTGCATTGTAATAATTTGACTGTGGGGCCGATTCATTCCATGCCTTGCGTGCATGTCCGTTGTGTGTGGATTGTTCTGCATGGGATCCCATGCGGAAGGGGTTTGGGATTGCAGTCACTGTAAGTCGCACAATAAGTAATCTAGAAATGTGTTTTAATTTAGTAATCTTGCTGGCTGACATTGTTACTGGATCAACTCTCTCACTGAAACCTCCTAGATCCCAGTAGTTTTACCATAGAAGGATAGGAATCCTAGTTGATAACACGTGAGCACTACTTTTACCCTTAACCAAGAGAATAATTAGTCAGGATATGCATGTTTTTGTTTACCCAGAAGGACTGGGTTGATACACATGGCCATAATCAGATTCTAGTAGGATAGGATATCTCACTTTCTGAAGGTGATACCACAGTATTACAGAGTTAGTACATTCCTGTGGGGGTGGGGTGGGGTCCATTCTGTATGTAGAATGAATGCAGTGAGCAAGGGATTAGAATCATGGATGTGGAAGGTACCTCAGAGGTCATCTAGTCCAACCCCATACACAAAGCAGGAAATTCACAGCTACAGCATCTCTGACAGATGGATGTCTAGCCTCTGTTTGAAAACCTCCAGCAAAGGAGTTAAACATAAGATTACCAGCTGGGAGATTTGCCGCGTGGAGAATCATAACATGAGCAAGCAGCTGCAGATTGGCTGTCTGTGATCCTGAGTTAATAGTGTGTGTGGTACCCAGACTCACTGTTGCGGAAGACTCCTTGTTAGCTAGGCACTAAGACTAAGCGGATAAGTCTCACCTGTTCTGTTTTCATTTTAGCAAGAGCAAATCAAGAGAAAGAAGCGAGAAGAGCGTCTGGAGCAAATTCGCCACAATGTGCAACTGAAATACGCATCTAAAAGAAAGGTGAGTTATCCCAGGCATCCAAGGAAATTTGGTATTGGGAAGCAGATCCTGTGCTGGGAAATCTCGCCACATGAAGTTATTGGAGTTGTTCATGTGCATGCCATTCCTAACATACTTAGGTGATTACGATATTGGGGACTTGAGTTTGGGGTTAAGTGTTGGAATGCTAGAGAGGAATGGTGTGTTCCTGTGATTCCATTTGCATGTTTGGATGGATGGAGGGGGACTTTTGGTGGTCTTTGGTCCCCAACTCTCTTCTTTTCTCTTTTGTAAAACAACTTTGTTACTTAGGGTTTATTGAAAATTTCCAAAATGCAATAAAAATCCGTAGTTTTTTGTTTACATCTTCAGTGCCTGATTATGGCAGCAATTAATTCAGCTCCAGAAAATGAAACTCAGGATTTGGAATCCATCCAGTTTTGTTTCCCACAATGATATGATAGTGAGGTTCAGAAATGACTCTGCTTTGTGTGTAACTACAGTAGATAAGCCTCTTTGCTGTTCTGGGGATCACTCTCAGTTCTCCTAAGCTTGGGTAGGAGATTATGTTGTGAACCAGACCTTCAAAGAAGCACCTATGGAAATCTTCACTTGCCTCTTTTGTTCAGTCTGTCCTTTAGGAAAATGTTATGCTATTATTTTATTTATTTTTATTTATTTTTTTATTTAAAGAATTTATACCCCACCCCTCCTGCATACAGCTCGGGGTGGCTTCCAACAATAAAAAACATTAAACAATATAAAACCAGTTTAAAACAATCAGAATTAAATACTCTTTAAAACAGGGCCCCGAGAAACACTTTCAACATTAAAACCATAAAACAAGGTGGTGGGAAAAAACACAACCCTAACCCCCCCCTCCCCTCTCTCCCCAAAGGCCTGGGCGAACAGCTAGGTCTTACAATGCCACCGGAATGTCAACAGGCTTGGGGCCAGGCGAACTTCCTCCAGAAGGGAGTTCCAAAGGCGCGGCGCGGCCACCGAGAATGCCCTCTCCATTCTGGCCCCCTGCTTTACGCGGGGGACCTCCAAGAAGGCACCCCTGGCCGACTGCAGGAGCCCTGGGGCGCGGAGGGCGAGGCGATCCCTGAGGTACGAGGGGCCCAGACCGTAAAGGGCCTTATAGATCAACACTAAAACCTTGAACCTGGCTCGGCACGCTATCGGCAGCCAGTGCAGAGTCTGGAGCACAGGTGTAATGTGCTCCTGATGACCCGTCCCCGTAAGGAGACGGGCCGCCGCATTCTGCACTAGCTGCAGCCTCCGAACCAGACACAAGGGAAGCCCCACGTAGAACGCATTACAGTAGTCCAGCCTCGAGGTGATGAAGGCATGGATGAGGGAGGCCAGGTCCAGGCTGGAGACGAACGGACGCAGCCTGCGCACCAGATACAACTGGCGGAAGGCAGCCTTAGCGACTGCCTCCACCTGCTGCTCCAGGCGCAGGTCTGCGTCCAGTATCACCCCCAGACTCCAGACCTGCTGAACTGTAGGAGGGCGAACTCCCCCAATCACAACTCTGGAACTCTTTTCCCCTAGAGGTTCGTCAAAGCCTGAGTGTGATCTTTTCCTCTCTGGCCCTTTTCACACAGACACTCTAACACGGATAAAATGGGTGTTACATTTTATTATACATGTTGCAGGGCATCCATAGAGCACACCTGCAGCCCTGCAACATGTATAATAAAATGTAACACCCATTTTATCCGTGTTAGAGTGTCTGTGTGAAAAGGGCCTCCGTTTGTGTAGGGATAGGTTTTTGGGTGTAGATGTAGTTTTTATATTATTTTTATATTGTATATTTATTTGTATTCTATATGGTTTTATTTTAATCTGTCTTAATGTGATATCTGTCCTGAGTCCTCAGGATGGAGTTGAATATAAATCCAAATTAAAAAATTGCTAATGTTCTTTCATGTGAAGTATGCATTTGGTGTATTCGCTTGTGATCATCCCATCTCAAAAAAATAGAGCAGGAATAGAAGGGATCCAAAGATGAGTAATAACAAAAATGACTGGAAGCATGAAAAGACTTCCATATAAGGCAAGCTAGAAGGATATGGTAAGGCTATATACAATGAGTGCTATATATTTTATTTATTTATTTAAATGGATAGCCTGCCTTATCCCAAGGGCTCAGGGCAGGTGATGGCATAAAAAAACAATATTCAATAAAAGCAACAATATATGCAGTTTAGGAAATAAAAATAAGATAAAACCCTGTACAAACCTAGCCTTGCCCACCAAATGCCTGGCTAAAGAAAAAGGTTTTGCATTTTTAATTTAAATTTTATATGCCGCCCTTTCACAAAGGATCAGGGTGGCTTACAATATATAAATATTTAAAAACCAATACACCCCCACCCCACAACCCCCCAAACCACCCCTATCCGCCAAATGCCTTTTCAAACAGAAAAGTCTTACACTGCCTCCAGAAGACACCCATGCACTCAAGTGAAGACACTCAAACAAACCTCTGAGGGGAGGGAGTTCCAAAGCAACGGGGCAGCAACCGAGAACACAGGGACTGCAATGGGTTATGGAAGGACAGGCAGTCTTTCAGATATGTGGGTCCCAGACTGTTTAGGGTTTTAAAGGTCAAAACTACCTCTTGAAAGAAGCCCAGGCTCTGACAAACCTCCAGGGGGAAGGGAGTTCCAAAACTGTGGCGCAGCCGTCCAGAACACCTGTCTGTGCGCTCTTGTTATATGGACTTGGTGCACTGATGAAATTACCAAGAAATTATTCTCTCTTGATCTTAGAGATGAAACAGAGTATAGGGGAGGAGGTGATCTTTTAGATTTGTAGGGCTGTATTATTTAGTACCAGTACCTTGAATTGTGCCTGGAAAGCTACTGGAAGCCAGTGCAGACTTGAAACACTGTTGTAATCTGCTCACAGTGACCCAACCTGGACAGAAGGCATGCTGACACGTTCTGCACCAGCTGCAGCCTAGTTCCATAAAGAGCTTATTACACTGATGCCTCGAGGTTACAAAGTCATGTATCTGCCTCCAAGAGAAAGGGTTGCAGCCTTCTCACCAGATGGAGGTGGTGAAAAGCGCTCCTAGCCACTGCTGCAACCTGAAGTTCCAGGTGCAGTGATGAATTCAGGAGCACCCCAAGTCTGCAAACCTTAGTGAATAGAGGAGGCCAGACCCCATAGGTTGTGTCAAACATTCAGTTGAAATTAAAAGGTAATAGATTTAAAACTGCTGAACAAATCAAAATAAGTTTGTGTAGCCTAGGCTATTAAAAATTAAACAAAACATAATATATACAAAACTCTTTAAAACTGAAAAAGTACTTGCTTAAGCATATATTCAACAGCAGAAATACTCAAAGCACCAAACTTTAGATAAAAACTAACTAATCCATCCCCCCTGGGAGGTCACAAAATCAAAGAGGGTTACAGCCTATTCAAGAATAGGACCCTTAGAATAAGAAAGAGATTTACGCCTACGGGCCACTGCAAGTCCGAAACGAGCTACCTGACGAGACAAAAGGGAGTCCGATGGATTTAGTAGCAGTTTCAGGGCAAAAAAAGGGCTGTTAACATTCAGCCGGGGGGCGGGGGGGACCCTGCAATTTCCCCCTAAGATCAGTTAGGGCAGGGCAGTTAAAAAACACATGAGCAAGGGAATCAGGCTTCCGGGAATCACAAAGAGAGCAATACCGGTTTCCTCTAGGGATCCCCGTGTTTCGGCCCTCGAGAATATCGGGAGAAAAAGCCTCACGCCTAAGGCGGGTAAAGGCACGTCTTGCTTGGGCATCCTCCCAAGAGACAAGATAATTTGCTTTGGGCTGATGAAAAGCTGGGGGAAAGTAGGTGGGAGCTACTCTGAACACATAAGAGTGGGTAAGTAGGGGGGAGGGTTCCCAGTGGCTGCCCCTGGTGGCAGCAGGGGGAGCACTGGGAGGGTTTGGGGTGAAAAAGAGGGAACTCTGCCCCTGTGAGAGAGGGAAGTCGAGGGGTGGGGTGGGGGTATGGTCCCTGCCGGCCCCTGGTGGCAGGAGGAAGACCGGGGGGG
>QEPC01009092.1:651176-663185 GCA_003113815.1 Sphenodon punctatus | reverse complement strand
CCTATGTTGAGGCTGTGAGGATGGCAAGGAAGGAGTTCCTTGCTATCCTCATAGCGTCTGCGAAGTCACGCCCGGCGGAGCTGTTTCGGGTGGTGCGGGGGCTGGTTAGTCCGGCCACCCTTCGCCTGGATGGGGATTGTCCCAAGCCCGCTGTGAGGAGTTTGTCAACTACTTCGCAGACAAGATTGCTCGGATTCAGACCGACTTTGACGTCGGATTAGGGGCAGTAGGGGAAAAGCGCGAGGTGACGGAGGTCCCGTCTGGTCCAGCTTTGTGGGGGTAGTTTCAGGAAGTGACGCCTGCTGATGCGGCAGATGTCTTGGGGTCTGTGAGGGCCACTTGTTGTGAACTTGACCCATGCCCGTCCTGGCTGGTGAAAGCCTCCAGGGAGACGTTGGGGACGGTGCTGGTGAGGGTAGTGAATGCGTCCTTGCAGCAGGGGAGGTTGTTGCCTTGCCTCAAGGAAGCGGTGGTGCGCCCCCTGCTGAAGAAATCATCTCTGGACGTGGATGCGCTCGCCAGTTACCAACCTGTCTCTAACCTTCCCTTTTTAGGGAAGGTTATTGAACAGGCGGTGGCAATCCAGCTCCAGGGGCATCTAGATGGCATCGGTTTCCTGGACCCTTTTCAATCTGGGTTCCGCCCTGGCTGTGGCACCGAGATGGCGTTGGTGGCCTTGACAGACGACCTCCGCCAGGAGATAGATGCAGGATGTTCAACATTTCTCATCCTGCTAGATCTCTCGGCCGCCTTTGATACCGTGGACCATGGGCTGCTGCTGAGGCAGCTGCGTGACCTGGGAGGTCTGGATGGGACTGTTCTTGAATGGTTCCGTTCATTCTTCTCGGGGAGAAGCCAGCGGGTGGTGGTGGGGGATGAAACATCGTGCCCCCGCGCCTTATCATGCAGCGTTCCGCAGGGTTCTATTCTGTCTCCATTATTATTTAACTTATATATGCAGCCCTTGGGGGAGGTCGTGAGAGGGTTCGGAGTGTGGTGTCACCAATATGTTGATGATACTCAGCTGTACCTCTCCTTTTCAACTGATCCAGACCCGGCTGTCTCAGTGCTATCCCAGTGTTTGGAGGCCGTGGCGGAATGGATGTGGCAGAGCAGATTGAAGCTCAACCCCGATAAGGCGGAGGTGATGATGGTGGGGAGAGCGAGGGAGGTAGTGGCTCCCCTGATTGTGGGGGTTCGCCCTCCTATAGCTCAGCAGGTCCGGACTCTGGGGTGATATTGGATGCAGACCTCCGCCTGGAGCGGCAGGTGGAGGCAGTCGCTAAGGCTGCCTTCCGTCAGTTGTATCTGGTGCGTAGGCTGCGTCCGTTCGTCTCTGGCTCGGACCTGGCCTCCCTCATCCATGCCTTTGTCACCTCGAGGCTGGACTACTGTAACACGCTCTACGTGGGGCTTCCTTGTGCCAGGCCAAGAGCTGTCTCTTATACACATCTAGATGTGTATAAGAGACAGCCTTACGGGGACGGGTCGTCGGGAGCATATTACATCTGTGCTCCGGACTCTGCACTGGTTGCCAATAGCGTGCCGAGCTAGGTTCAAGGTTTTAGTGTTGATCTATAAGGCCCTTCATGGTCTGGGCCCCTCGTACCTCAGGGATCGCCTCGCCCTCCGTGCCCCAGAGTGGCTCCTACGGTCGGCCGGGGGTGCCTTCTTGGAGGTCCCCCGCGTAAAGCGGGGGGCCACAATGGAGAGGGCATTCTCGGTGGCTGGGCCGCGCCTTTGGAACTCCCTTCCGGAGGAAGCTCGCCTGGCCCCAAGCCTGTTGTCATTCCGGCGGTGTTGTAAAACCTGGCTGTTCGCCCAGGCCTTTGGGGTGGGGGGGTGGGTTAGGGTTTTGCTTTTTCTCCCCTACCCTATTTTATTGTTTTTAATACTTAAATTGTATCCCGGGGCCCTGTTTTAAAAACATTTAATTTGTTGGATTGTTTTAAATTGTGTTATACTTTTTTATATTGTTTTTATTGTTGTTGGAAGCCACCCCGAGCTGTTTTCAGGAGGGGCGGGGTATAAATGCAATTAAATAAATAAATAAATAAATAAATGAGAGTCCTCCTGTTGGAGTTCTTGATCAGCTAACCTCCGAAATAGAAGAGATTCAGCTATATCACATCCTACCTCCCTCAGATAGACTTGAGAAAACCCCAATTTTTGAATTTCATTTCCCATCGCAGAGTCCCACCCACTCAAAAGTTTATGAGCCACTGCTAAAGAAAGCAGTGACCGATCCTGCACTGGAAACAGAAAATTCCTAAGATGGTATCTAAACAGAGAATGCAGGGCAAAATGCCTCATTGTATGGCTACAGGATTCGGCTCTCAAGATCGCCTGAGGCATGCCCTTGGGAAGACCCAGGACTGCCCGGAGAAAACCATTTTGAACTACTTTGAGATAGTGCACCAAGGCAACACCCCAAGCTGGAAAGGCATACAGTACCTGGGGAATTACTTTGGCCCTAAATAAACGCAGTGCAGGCAGAACCAGGTTTCCACCTAGGCCCAGGAAAAAGCCCACGATAGCTGCTATTGTGCGCTTTGCCTGGGCCCTTGCTGCTTCAAAGTGGGCCCTCCAGGTACCTGCTCTACCAGAATCCCCCCTATGGACCAACGGTGGCTCTTTTAGCGCCCAGGATTCCTCACGATCATCACCTTTGTCTTATCATAGTTGATAGAAAGAACCTCTTTGCAACAGTATACACCGAATTGGTCCATCACCCGTCTCAAACCCACAATGGAGTGAGAGACCAAGACAGCGTCGTCCGCATACATAAGGGCGGAAATAGGCATGCCCCAACTACCAGAGCATGGGAATTACTAGAACTCAAAAATGGAATTACATCGTTCAAAAAGAGATTGAACAAAACAGGGGCCAATATGCACCCCTGTCTAACCCCCGCCATAACCTGGACTTTAGGGGTTAAACTACTAGAGGCATTACACCGAATCTGGAGTGAATTGCCCGTATGCAGTTTCACAATTAGGAACAGCAGGCGGGGATCTATCGTGGTCTTACTTAGTTTACTCTAGAGGCGTGCCCTAGAGACGGAGTCAAAAGCTGTACCGAGATCTACGAAACAAAGAAAAAAATCTTTCTGATGGGCAAGAGATCTGTTGATCAGTGCTGCCAGCACCAGCACATGATCCAGGGTAGACTTACCCTTCTGAAAACCCGCCTGCTCCGGTTCCAATATATGGTTAGACTCCAACCGTTGTTGGAGCTTCAACAACAAGAAACATGCATATGATTTCCCCACCGTACTTAACAAACTGATGGGACGATAATTCCCTGGGAGGGCCGGGTCCCCCTTCTTAAAAATAGGAAGCACAATGCTATTGAGCCATGAAGTTGGAGTCTCTCCCGTCTCGTTGATGGAAGTAAACGGGGGGCCAATACACCGGCCCACCACTCCAGCGCGCATTTCAAGCACTCCGGAGGTATAAAATCTTCACCCGGTGCCTTACTTGCCTTAAGATGTACAATTAAATCCAGAACTTCTCCTGGGGAAACTGGTTGCCACAAAAGAAAACAATCCTTCGGATGAGCCACCACACTAGAGCATGCTGAGGAAGGAGTAGAAAAAATTTCTATATAGTATTGTTTCCACAAATCAAGAGGAATTTGGGATGTAGCTGAGGGTTTGCCCCCAAACTTAGCAAACTGAATCAGGTCCCAAAATTTCCGGGAGTCGCCAGAGTCAGCTGCATCCAGGAGAGATTCCCAGTTCTTTTTCTGAAACACTGCTTTCTTAATGGTCAATAACTTCCGGTACTCAGACCTAGAGGACTGAAGTTGTTTATGAAGAGCCCTAGAAAGATTTGAACATACTGCCCGTGACAGCTTGCGAAGTACGGATCTTGCAAGCCAACACTCGTTATCGAACCAGGCGTGGTTGGTCTTATGAGACTTCAGTGACTTTGATGCTGTCAAAATAGAACCTAACATCCTAACTAAATTCTCATAATGGCGAAGAATATCATCGCCCATAGTTTTTATACCCCCACAACAGTGCTCCGCCTCCGAGGAGTGAGTAAAGTCTACCACTCTCAACTTTACATCCTCTGACCATTTAACATGGACCAAGTATGGTGCAATAGGAGGCTCTGCCAGTCTCAACAGCGGATCCCTCAAACGGGGGAAACCAGTGCTAGAGGCCAAGACAGATAGAACCAAGGGGAAGTGGTCAGACTCCACTCTTGGTTTAATTTGCAATGAGAAAATATTTAATATCCTTAGAGGACAAAAAATAATCAATTACGCTGGAGCCCTGGTAGGAATGATACATAAAATCGCCCCTCAATCGACCATTTAAGAGGGCTAGATCTAAGATATCACAAAAATTGTACAAGTGTTTGGCCTCAGGGCTGGTCACCATGTGACACACGATCTTCTAGAAGCAGTACCTATTTGGTCGGAGGAATCATCCAACAAGGAAACAACTGGGAGTGCCACAAAATTACCTGTTCTGATGTTAAAGTCTCCCCCAATGATAACAGGAGACATGGGAAAAGATCTTTTGGCGTCAAAAACCAGCTTTGCTGCAATCTCCCAAAAATCTTTGGGAAAATAAGTGGCGGTGGGAGGGGGAAGATAGACATTTCCAATAAGTATTCGCTACCCCGAGGGGAAAATACAATGATAAATTGCTAGTTTTGATTTATAATAAGCAACTTGTTCCACTTTAATATTACAATTTTTAGAGACGAGCAGTGCCAACCCTCCACTAGGCCTTCCAGAGGCAGCCGATGGGGTGGCCTGTACACAGTATACATCAAAAAAAACCCACAAGAAATCATACAGACACCACGTTTCTTGAAGAAGTAACAAGTTGAAGCTCTCTATGAAGTCACAAAAGTCCCTGTCCATCTGGCAAGACTTCCAACCAGCAATGTTCCACAAAACAATTGAGTCCAGAAGGTTCATCCGAAATCTGTCACAACCCCCCACCTGGCTCTAAAGAAGGTTCCAATGGTTCTCCCTCCACCAGACCTGACTCTGACAAAGGGGGAGGGAGGGCCAAGGACTCACCTCTCCGTGAGGGGGGAGGGGGGGTGACTGATGTAATCCTTTCATACCACCCCCCAATGTAGAACCCCCCAGATGGACAACTGAAACGGGAGGACACAGCCTGCATCCCGATCTCGGCAGCACAAAGCCACGAACCATCTCCCATACATGTTGTTGATCCTGAAGTATCCCCCTTAATTGGAGACAATGCAGGTGCAGAAGATAAGGAGCGCACTTTGGAAAACGGAGACAATGTAGATGGGAGGACCCCACAACTCCTCAACTTGGAGGAAGGGGCCTTATGCTGTCTAAGGTCCCTCAGCTGGTTATATAACTGCTCCAGCCGAGCCATTAAATTCCCATGGGATGGAGATATAAAGGAAGGTCCCTGCGGCCTCGAAGGAAGCACATCTGTAGCAGGCCCTGAAAGGACCTGGGGCGAGTGGCAAAGCATATCTACCTCCATCCCCACAGGGACTGGAGCAGTCTCAGGAGAGGGTGGCTTCGGGGCACCCCCAACGGGATCGGACCCCGTAGGGATTGTATGGCAATCTGTTAAACATAACCCAAAATTAAAGGGACGTAAAGATTCATTTTGAAGAGGAATTTCTTCCTCTTGACATATAAGACCGGCTTGGGTTCCATAAGCCTTTGAGGAAAAGACAGCATTTTTATTCAAAAGAGGCCAATTTTTCAGAACTAAATTAACACAAGTTGCAGAATTAAACTTAACATTTAACAATTGTCTGGGCTTAGACTTCACCAGAATATCAACTGAAGAGATGTCATGTCGAGTGATTGGTTCGTTTAAAAGAACTCTAAGATGCTCAGCTACATCCAGGGGGGTGTCCCAATGGGGAATCCACCCACCTGGAAGAGGAAAAATCACAAAAATGAGATTAAGCTGGAGAAGGTCGAAGATCTCCGGCCTTCGTGACTCAAAATTTGGCCGAGACAACACCGAAACAGGAGGGGCAACTTGACCTATGGTTTAGGCCTGTACTAATTGACAATGCAGTGGCCCCTCAGACAATCTCGAATGATGGGGAACCCCAGACAAAGAGGATAACGGATCAATGGGACCCTTATGTAAAATTAATGTATCAATTTTCCCATTTAACTGATTCAATTGCTGGAACATAAATCGAAGAGTCTCCGTAGTCAGGGAGACATGATTAGACAAAAAGTCTGTAAGGCGCTCACTAGGCAAAAAGGCAGAATCAGCTTTAAATGGCGAAGCTATATGACAAAGGTTAAGTTGGGGCGAGACCTGAGGGGCGTCTGCCAACAGTACAGTCAATATGGACGCGTCCAGGAGGGACTGAATCCCCGGCAGGGGTGAATGTCTTATCCGCAATGAAGGTGAGAAATAACTACCAGACCCTTCAAGAGGAGCTGGTACTTCTTGCAAGAAACCATCAATCTTCCTCTGCTTAGCAGAGGCCAAGGCTGACATGGACATATCAACAGTATCTGATCGCGATCTTCTATTGTTTGCAGTTGCCATCCCAGGGCAAAGAGAGAGACCCCCGGCCTGCGCCTAAGGGTGCGCCCATGCGCGTACAGCCCTTAGGTGTGCACGCTAAGACGGTTCCGCCTTTTAAACTCCCCGCTTCAGGCGGCGTCAACCATTCGGAGCAGTAGATTGAGTTCAGCTGTTAAGCTCCAAACAGGGGTACACCTTCACGGGGCTAGGGCTCGCCTTCACTGCACCCTCCAAGACACAATGATAGGGCAGCAAGTAGTCGGGGGTCCTGCCACCACTGCAGCTCTCCCTCACGGCAAACACACAACAGCTCGCCCGCGGCCACTACTGAACAGTAAAGCTTTCTTTTATAGGGTACCAAATTTTATTAATTTTTTTTAATTTGCTAGATTTCTAGCCTTCTCCCTCCTGCCAGTAGCAGCTCGAGTTGACTCTCAGCATCATAGCATTAAAAATACATATAAAAATATAAATATAAATACAATACAAATGAAAAATATAAAAATCAGCAAAAGAAAAAACAAATCCACAAGTGGAGCAAGAAACCTAGCCTCCCAACCCATCACCCGTCTCCCTCACCAAAGGCCCGGCGAAATAGACAGATCTTAACACTGTCTTCAGAAAGAGGGAAGGTCCAGAGCCAAGCAGACCCCCGTCGGGAGGGAGTTCCACAGCCTTGGTGTGGCCACTGAGAACACCCTCTCTATGGTCACCACCCAAAGAACTTGGAGGAACTCGAGAAGGGCGCTCCCAGCTGATAAATGAACCTGTGTAACTCACTGCCATGAGATCCCGAGTCTAAGTGCTTAGTATATTTAGGCAATGTAATTGGAGATTTTTATTTCTATGTGTAGGGCAATTTTATTTTTATTTATTTTATTTTTCAATAATAAATAAAATAAATTTGTATCCCACCCTTTTCCTTAGGCTCAGGGTGGCTCACATTTCAACTTATTAACTTTAACAATTACCCACTAACATTAAACTAACTAACTCAACTAGTAATCCTCACAACAACCCTGTGAGGTAGGTCAGGCGAAGAGATCTGTGGTGGGCCCAAGGTCACTCAATGGGTTCATGGCTAAGGTGAGTCTTGAACTGGGAGCCTCCCCTTACTTCCTGGTCCCAGTTCTGCTCACTTAACCCACTACACCACACTGGCTCTCTAGCTAATTACTAGTTGAAGAAACTCCTATTGGTAATCCTTTCTTGCTCTTGTTGGTGTTTTTACATACTCTGAAGTATCTGGCACTAGCCTTTCTTAGAGACGGACCAGTGGTCTAACTGGATATGTCCTTTCCCATGGTGCTATGTTTTTCTGGGTGAGTGATGGTTCCTTTGTGTTGATTTCAGAGACTGGAAGATGAGGAGACTGTGCGCCTGCTCCAGCTCAGTAAGGAGATCTTGTCGAAGGATGCAGGGTCAGATGTGTTGGAGCTGCTGGATCAGGATGAGGAAGAACTGGTCCTTGAAGAGTATGAGAGTGACGAGGAGAAGAAGGTGCAATCTGGGTAAGGCTTAGGGGAAGGATGTTTCTTGGTAGGGACTGGTGTGTTTGGGGAGCAATAACAATGTGGGATACTCAAGTAGAAAGTCACTTGTTGGATCTAGATAGATAGATTGATCTCCTTCGGCAAGCCTAGAGTTTCTCCCCTGTTTGGCCTTCAAAAGCATTGTCTATTTCCTGCTGGCTGCATGTAGAAATGTGAAGGTCTGGAGAAAAAACAGAAGCTTTTGGGAAAAAAAACATTTTTCCTGTTTCCTGCAGGGGACTTGTTGGTGCCCTTGTCATGGATAGATCATTACCGCCTTCAGGCTGGTTTCCTGGCACATGTCAGCCCCCGAAAAGCCGCTGAACCGGTTTGGTTGGTTCGTCCCTGGAGACTTATGGAACCAGATAGGTTCCAGATCGCTCTTGGGGAATTACCCCTTGACCTTGATGTCTGTTCGCTCGATGACCTTGTGGCTCTTTGGAACACCTTGCTGACTGATACCATCAACCGGACGTCTCCTAGGCATCCACTCCATGGGCATTGGCAATGCAGGTCCCCATGGTTTATGAGGACCTGTGGCAGCTGAAGCAGGAAGAGAGGTGGTTGAAGTGATGGTGGCACCGTACTCGGACTGAAGATGACAGAATGCAGCATAGAGTCAGTTT
This sequence comes from Sphenodon punctatus, assembly GCA_003113815.1. Classification (NCBI taxonomy): domain Eukaryota; kingdom Metazoa; phylum Chordata; class Lepidosauria; order Sphenodontia; family Sphenodontidae; genus Sphenodon; species Sphenodon punctatus. Next base: position 654,519 of record QEPC01009092.1, on the reverse strand, counting down.
AAAGACCTATGCCATGGCTGTGCGAGCAGCAAAGAAGAGGTTCTTTGCTACTCTCATAACATCTGCAAAGTCTTGTCCAGATGAGCTTTTCCGGGTGGTGAATCCTGACAATATGAAGGTGATGCTGTTGGGTGGGGCTGGGGAGTTGGTGACTCGCATAATTGATAGGGTTTGCCCCACCCTGGCCTCTAGGTTTGAAGTCTGGGGGTGCTCCTTGACTCACGGCTTCACCTGGAAGCCCAGGTGATCTGTGGTGCGGAGCGCCTTTTGTCAATTACATCTGATACGTCCGCTTTGAGCATATAGTTCAGACTGACCTGGCCATGACCATCCATGCTTTCATCACCTCAAGACTGAATTACTGCAACTTGCTCTACATGGGGCTATCCCTGGTGGCGGTTCAGAGACTGCAGCTGGTGCAGAATGCAGTGGCCCGTCTCCTTATGGGGACGGGGTGCCGAGAGCACATAACACCGGTGCTCTGTTCATCGCACTGACTGCCTATAGCCTTCCGGGTCCGATTCAAGGTGTTGGTTTTGAATTATAAAGCCCTATATGGTCTGGGCCCTACTTACCTGTGGGATCGCCTCAATCCCCGGGTTTTGCTGTCAGCCGGGAGCACCCTTCTTGAAGTCACCTGGGTAGCGACCATGGAGTGGGTGTTCTGTGGCCACCCTGAGGCTGTGGAACTCCCTCCTGGTGGAGGTTATTCTGTCCCTGGACTTTCTCTCCTTCCGTTGACAGTGTAAGACCTAGCTGTTCTGCCGGGCGTTTGGTGGGGGAGACGGGTGGTGGGTGAGGGGTTGGGTTAGGTGTGGGGAGGGTGTTTCTTAGCTCCATTGTTTATTTGTATTTATGATTTCTCATATGTTTTATCTTTGTTTTTGTATTCTCTGTTAGCTGCCCTGAGCTGCCTGAGGCAGGATGGTAGCAGGATATGAATTTCAAAAATAAAAATAAATAAATAAATAAAATTAATTTTCCAGGGTCTCATATGGAAAAATTGGAAATTTTGGGGAAAACTGAAAATAATATTTCACAAAAAAAATTTATTTCACGATGAGAAAAATAATTTATTAAAAAAATTTAAACCATATTTAGAATGATATTGTTACTACTGCCATTCAGTTTTTAATAATGCTTTCTAATTAATACGGTATTTAAATACATCATTATTTAAGACTGACAGGAGTAGAAATTTAGGCAAATGGTATACAACACAGGCATATTTAGCAGTGTTGTCTAAGGAACACAAGTTTTTCAAGTTTTGCTAAGCTTTCAGAGCTATAATAGTAATAGTTATATTGGTCACTGTATGGTTAATTTTGATGACCATTATTACATAAATACATACAACCTGCTAAAAGTAAAGTCTGCTGGCATTGTAAATGTTTTGGATGTACACGGACTATTAATTTTGTAACTACAACTGTACAAGTATGAATTTGACTCTGCATGATACTCGGGGAATCAAGTACAACGATAACACTGGTTTATAGTTCTGAGTCTAAAGAATATAACAAAGTGTGGTTTTGAATTGGTAGTGCGTTAAAAACTACAGGTATTTCAATTTTCCCCAAAATTTCCATTTTTTTCTGGAGAGGAAAAAATACCCCTTTTTTCCTGTGCTGTCAACATTTCTGGAACTGTTACATCTCTAGTTGCATGTAACCAAATTAATCCCAAAGGTCTTTGCTAGACTGGATGAGCTGCAATCTGCTAGCACTGTGAACTGAACTCTGATCTGAGGAAGCACATCTCACTTAGCTTGTGTGGCAGCATCATCTCTTCAGCCAGGCCACACAGAAACCCTCTGGGTGCTGGATAAATGACTTGAGTTCAGATTCTGTATGTTACATTAGAGAAACAAAATGTTCCTCAGGGTGTTGGTGAAAGCTTTTAATCCTGCAGATTAGCACTGACAGCTTTTGATTCTCTAACATTTAGAAGGGAGAGACACATGAATATCTCTAAGGATACGGAGCCTCTGCATACTAAACTACACACTGTGTACTAAACCACACACACTCTCTCGCTCTCTCTCTTTCTCCTCTTACCTCCTTCTCCTCCTCCTGTTGGGTAGCTCTGCCGCTGGCCGATAGGAGGCAGATGAAAAACTTTTCTTCTTGCGCATGCGCACTACGAGCTACCCGGTCTCTTCAGTCCATTCATCTGCCTTCGACCGGTAGGACACACATCGGCGCAGCTCTGTGAAACTGGGGGAAAAAAAAAAAAAAAGAAAGATAGGAAAGTCAGTGGGGGTAGGAAGCCTCCGTGACCGAGGCTTAGTCGTTCGGCGAAGACACGTAGTGCTGCCTCAGGGGAAGCCTCACAGTTTTAACAGCGCTGCGGCGGCTCCCCCCTTCCCCCCATCTGAAGCTCCGGGGCGGCACAGCCGCGCCCATGAGCTTTTGGAAGGCCGTTTTGTTAGCCCTCAGTAAAATAATTTTTTTTAAAAAAAAAAACGGGACCTCAGGGACAGCGTGGCTGGGCCTTAGAGCTATCCCTCGGCCAACGAATTGAAAGAGGGCTCGATTAGAAAGGCAGGACAGAGACAGCGCGGCTGGACTCTGTCCCTAAAATAATTCAGAGTAGTGATCAGGGACAGCGCTGCTGGGCCCGGTGTCCTGCATCTATATTTAAGCTCAGCACTAAGGGGTGAACACCAGCGTGGGACAAGCCCCTGCGGCCTCCTCACAGCAAGACAGCCAGGAAACCCAGGTACGACTAGCCTCCCTAGGAAAATCAATGGGGGAGATTCTAGCGACCCTGGGTCAGTTAACCAAGCCTAAGGCCAAGAGGAAGAGGCCCAGTGCACACAGGCCCAGTAAAAAAATCCCCTAAGACGGGAAACTCAGGGGCTCCCAAAAGAAAAATTAAAAAGGCCACCAGAGGGCGCAGTAAGCGTATTACTGGGCTCCTCTGAGGAAAGTGACCAAAGGGAGCAGGCTGCAGAGACGCCACACGCACTCTCTGGGCAGTGTCAGGTGGAGTCTGAATCTTTCTCCCAGGGGATCCTCCTGGCCGTCCAGTCTGGACTGTAGGGTAGATCCCGCCAGGAACCAGTAGGAGGCAGACATCAACATTTGAGGAGCCCACTAGGAGGGATCTAGCCTCTGCTCCCCAGTTGTTGTCTGCCTTGGGGCAGTAAGGACGCAGGCAAGTGGGTTGGAAGAATCAGCCCTGAGCCTTTCTCGGGTTTGGGACGCTCTTCCAGCGCAGGAACCGGCCCGGTGCCAGGGGGAGAGAAATTCTCCACCCTGTTCACCTACCCGGCTCGCCTGGGTACAGGGCCTTGATCGGGGGCTCCCCTTTCTCCCCTCCGGAGCGGGGTTTTCCCTTC
>QEPC01009092.1:624909-646015 GCA_003113815.1 Sphenodon punctatus | reverse complement strand
TTTTTTAAAATCTCAAGTACAGCTATTACAATCTGGGGAGCAGAGGCTAGATCCCTCCTAGTGGGCTCCTCAAATGTTGATGTCTGCCTCCTACTGGTTCCCGGCGGGATCTACCCTACAGTCCAGACTGGCCGGCCAGGAGGATCCCCCGCAGAAGGAAAATTCAGTGGTAAGTACCCAATTTTCCTTTCTCAGGATCAAACTAGGAGTTTTCTGATTTAGAGGAAGGGGAGTGGGTGGAACCATCCTCTGACCATAAGGATAGAGAGAGGCAATTCCCTTCGCAGTATAGGAAAGAGCTGGTAGCCCAGGTTGTAAAGACCCTCCAGCTGCAGGAGAATCCCTCCAAGGAGGATTCTTCAGACTCGCAGGAGGAGGAAACGAGACAGTACATCCCCACGGTCCATGGTAGAGACTAGGGGCTTCCTTTGTACAAAGCCTTTGAGAGACTTGTACTCGAATAGTGGAAGCACCCAGACAAGGGTTTTAAGATGAACAGAACCCAGGACTCCTTATACTCCTTCTCCAGGAGGAAGGACCCTATGTTTAGAAACCCCAAGCTGGATGCGGGGGCTGCATCCCTCGCCAGACAGTGTTCCCTACTGAGGGGGACTGTCACCTTAGAGATGCGACTGACAGATCATTTGATGCAGCTCTCAAAAAAGCTTTGGAGGCCACATCTGCTTCTCTGAGGGTAGATATAGCATCCTCCTATGTATCTAGGGCCATGCTAGCCTGGATGCAAGAATTACAGCACCCAGAAATCTCGGAGAGTAAATCCCAGAGACTGAATTCCAGGATATGCATGGCAGCTGCCTTCCTTGCAGACGTGACCACGGACAATCTAACATGGTCGGCCAGGGCGGTGGCAAACAATATAGCAGCCAGGCACAGAGTTTGGTTGCATTCTTGGGACGGAGACGTAACCGCGAAGAACCTGCTCACAGCATTACCATATAAGGGGTCTAAGTTATTTGGAGTGTGCCTAGAGAAGGTTTTAGAGGAGGCCTCAAGCAAGGACAAGACAAAGACCCTACAACAATTGTCTGCTAAGAGGGGCTCCTTTCGGGGGCATTCCTTTCGTTTCAGGGGTTTTGGAGGCACTTCCAGGAGATTCCAGGTGCACTCTCAGAGAGGTTACACCCCCAACTTCTCCTTCAGGGGAGGGGGCTTCAGGGCAGGGAGGTACAATAGACACAGGTCTAGGGGCCCTCCCCCCAGTCAGCCAAGACAGGACGCCTGACTATACCGATCCCCAGGTCGGGGGCAGACTCCAGCAGTTCCACGAGGAATGGGCCCACTCGATCACAGACGCCTGGGTCCTCTCCTGCGTGGAAAGGGGCTACTCCATCGAGCTGGACAGCGCTCCCTCCCAGAGATTCCTAATATCGCCCAGATCAAAAGATGCGACAAAACATCTTGCAATGACCTCCGAAATCAAGAGGCTGGCAGCCTCCAGGGCCATAGAGAGAGTACCAACTGCCCAGCGACGCTCAGGTCTTTACTCAATACTATTTTTGGTTGCAAAAAAGACAGGCAAATGGAGAGCCGTGCTGGACTTAAAGGCCCTGAATCGCCATGTGAGGAAGAGGAAGTTCAAGATGGAGACAGTAACATCCATTTGCCGCAGCATCCAGAGGGACGATTGGCTAGTGTCTCTGGACCTCCAGGAGGCATACCTCCATATCCCGATTCGGACTCCTCACAGAAAGCGGCTCCGCTTTGCGTACAACAACGACCACTGGCAATTCAGGGCCCTTTCATTCGGCCTGTCATCGACTCCCAGGACTTTTACCAAGATACTGATACCACTCGTGGTGAACCTCCGGACAGAGGGAATACATATACACCCATATCTGGACGACCTGCTGATTCGGGCCCACACTCCAGACGACACTGCAGGACCTCAACAAGACGATCGTCTATCTGGAACAGCACGGATTCCTGATAAACAGGGAGAAAAGTCATCTCATCCTGACGAGGAGACTGGAACACCTGGGCACCATCATAGATCCCAGCTCCGACCTCGTGCTGGTCCCCCAGGACAGGAGTCAAAAGATCAAGACACTAGTAAGGATCCTCAAGACAAAGGAACGAATGAGGCTCCAAAGGCTGGCATCGCTGCTCGGATTGCTGATTTTGTGCATGGCCCAGGTGACGTGGGGCAGATTTCACCTACGTCCCTTGCAGAGGCTGCTAAGGCCTTTCCAACGCGAGCTTACCAGCAGACTAAATCCCTGGGTGACCATACCAAGACACTTAAAAAGATTCATGTCTTGGTGGTTAGATCACGCAATGTTCCAGGCGGACGTACCACTCACAGAGCCCATGAGAGAGATAATGACAGACGCCAGCCTAGAAGGCTGGGGAGCCCACACGACAACTGAATCCGTGCAGAGGGTGTGGTCACAGAGGGACTCGCAACAACAAATCAATTACCTAAAACTGAAGGCCATACGTCTTGCCCTACAACAACTGTTCCCCTCAAGAACCAGCTCCCACCTCTTGATATACACTGACAATGTGACGGCGAAGGCGTACGTGAACCATCAGGGGGGATCCAGATCGCCACAGTTACATCAAGAGGCAATCAGGCTGCTCACATGGGCACAATCTCACACGTCTTCTCTGAAGGCCCTCCACATTAAGGGACAGGACAACATAACAGCAGACTGGCTGAGCCGCCAAGCCCTGCAGCCCCACGAGTGGACCCTCAACAGAGCAGTCTTCCAGGAGATAGTAAAGTGGTTCGGTCTATCCCTCATGGACTTATTTACCACCAAGAGCAACACTCAGCTACCCCGCTTTATGTCAAGGGAGACGTACGGGGAAGCAGAGGCAACCGATGCGTTAAACCAACCCTGGCCCAAGGGCCTGCTCTACGCGTTGCCTCCATTCCCATTGATCGCGCGAACCATAGTCAAAGCGCGCAAGGAACAAGCGCTACTTCTGCTGATCTCACCTTGGTGGCCCAGGAGGCCCTGGTTCTCAGAGCTAATCCAGCTCAGCCAGGGTCAATTCAGAAGACTTCCTCCAAAGGTGGACCTTCTGACTCAAGGACTGGTCTTATGCCCGGACATTCAGATATTAAAACTGACAGTCTGGCGATTGAGCGCTCCGCGTTAAAGAATAATGTGTATACAGACTCAGTCCTCGACGCTCTTCAGAGTTCCAGAAGGCCAGCCACTAGGAGAGCCTACCAGACTACATGGAAGATGTTCGCCTCCTGGTCACGGCAGAAGGGGCTAGATCCATGTAATGCAGGGGTTCCCCAAGTTCTAGACTTACTGCAACAGGGATTAGTTAAGGGGCTTAGAGCCAACACTTTGGCCAGACAGACAGCGGCATTAGACTCGGTGCTCAGAGCATCGATGAACAGGGCGATCTCTTCCCACCCCCATGTTAAGAGATTCATAAGGGCTGCCAGGCTCCTGTCTCCCCCCCCCGGTAGTGCATAGGTGCCTTCCTGGAACCTAAACCTGGTTTTGGAGGCGTTAACAAAAACCCCTTTTGAGCAATTAAAACATGTCTCTTTATATCTTTTGACCCTCAAGACAGTTTTCCTAGTAGCAGTGACCTCGGCTCGACGAGTCTCGGAGCTGGGCGCCACTGTCCATGGAAGACAATTTTTGTATTTTTCATCCAGACTCTGTGACCCTTAGATTAGACCCAGCCTTCATTCCAAAGGTCAATTCATTCTTCCACAGGTCACAGGAGTTGGTGCTTCCATCTCTTTGCCCCATCCCAAAGAGAGAGCCTGGCACATGTTGGACGTACGTCGGGCCCTCAAAATTTACTTGGCCAGAACCCGGGGTTTCCGCAAATCCACAGCCTTGTTTGTTAATATTCGACCAGGCCTTCAGGGTCTCAAGGCCTCCAAAACCTTATTGTCAAAGTGGGTGACGCATGCCATCATAGAGGCCTACAAGGCTAGGGGTAGGGTCCCTCCTATTCAAATTTGGGCCCACTCTGTTCGTAGTGTAGCTACCTCCTATGCATTCAAGGCGCAAGCCTCTTATGAGGAGATTTGTAGGGCCGCGACATGGGCGTCCCTCCATACCTTTGTGAGGCACTACAAGATTAACATTTTTCAGTCAACAGAGGCAGCGTTTGGCAGGCGGGTGCTGCAGTCGGTACTGGACTCTTCCAGTGCTGTCGGCTCCCACCCGTAAAAGAGGTGACTGCTTGGGTATATCCCAACAGGAGGAGGAGAAGGAGGTAAGAGGAGAAAGGAGAATTGGTTACCTACCTTTGGTGAATTCCTTTTTCTCTTACACTCCTTATCCTCCTCTGACCCTCCCTGCCAGACAGCATAGAGTACATCTTCCATCCTCCAGTTTTGGTTAAGATCAGTTGGGGGATCTCAGGTCCCGGTTATTCTCAAAGGTTATTCTCAACTTACAGTTTACAAGTATGACACAATGGTTTTCTCTAGTTTTGTTTTTTTGGCTAAGAGATACTTTCCAGGGGCACTCGGCTAGGATACAGACTGAAGAGACCGGGTAGCTCATAGTGTACATGCGCAAGAAGAAAAGTTTTTCATCTGCCCCCTATCGGCCAGCGTCAGAGCTACCCAACAGGAGGAGGATAAGGAGTGTAAGAGAGAAAGGAATTCACCAAAGGTAGGTAACCAATTCTCCTTTCTCTCTCTCTCTCTTTTCTCTCTTTCCTTTGTTTTCTGGGTTTGTCTACCTTTCACGTTTATTTTAAACACTCAAACACGTGGCAAACTGCATCCGGTTCTGCTCCGAAGCTTAATGTTTGTGCTTCTTGGCTGTTTATTTTAAGGTCTTTTTGGAGAATCCCTTTTGTTAGATTTCTGAATCTTTTGATCTTCTGTACCTGCTGTATTTGCAGGTGTTTTTCTGTTGCTACAGCCAGGAATATTGTGGAACTGATCAGCAGCATGAGTGCTAAAAGAGGCATTTTACAGAACTAGAGCATCTAAACACAGACAAAGAATGCTCAGCATGCTATCCAGGTATCAAGAATGCATTGCTAAAAAGAATAGTTGTTGTGGCACGCGTGCATATACACACACACACAAATAAAAATTAAAAAATGCTCATCATGCTTATTTATTTATTTTATTTTTGTGTATGTTTGCTACATACATATGCACCACACATTGAAATCTGACTCTGTGCAGCTTATGAACCAAGAGTTTCTTCAGGAAATTGAGGTGTCACCTTGGCGGATGTTGTTTTCTCATGACAGAGCACTGTATCTGAGGCAAAGCATTTGGAGACCTGCCGCAAAGTAATCTTGATTTTATTTTCCCCAATAGATTAGATGAAGATGACGATTTAGAGGAGGCGCATGTGACTAAGGTAAGAGATGGAGGGGTGTCTTGTGCTGTTTCTAAGTGCAGAGTTGAAGCTTCCTTAAAGCTACAGGTTGATGCATCACATGATAATTTTGGAAGCACGTAACTGGGAATTGCTTGATTTCCCATTGGCCTCATAGACCACAGCTAACCATGACTTACTAGACTGAACAGCTAAGGGCTCCCTGCTACTATCTCCTTTAGAATTATACTGGCTGTCTAAACCGCATACTCTGCCAAGATCTTTTCCCTGTACACAGTGCTTGAAGTTGGCTTTTACTCCTTTCAGATGATGCTGGCCTCTTGGTTTTCTAAGATACCTGGAGCACGAGAGACCATTGTTTCTTTCTTGGAGAGTGTCCCTGAAATTTGAGAGATGTGGTTAGAATCTTAGATGTTTTAGGGATTTTCCTAGAGGCAGCACTAGAGTCTGCTGGCCTGAAAAGCAGAAAGCAGGAATTACTCTAACAAATGTTAGATGATTTTGGGGGTCTATTTGGAATCTAGTCCAAATAAATCCCTCAATTAGATTGGAAAACACAGACGGAATCTTGTCCTCTTTCAATGTTAGGCCAACTTCATTCTGAGGATTGGATGTCCTTCTGCCAACCACCTTTAAATAAACAGCCTATTTCCAGTTTACTGACAGACTTTGGGGGCACATGAAATCTTGTCAGCTAACTAGCATCTCAGTTAAAAGGAAGCCAGCTGTCACACTGGAATGGGAGCTGTGTGCTCTGTGCCAACCTGGCACCCATCTTCTACTGTCCCAGCTACTGCAAGGAGAATAGGGGCTGATCAATGCAAATCACCTGGTTTGCATTTAAAGCAACTTGTTGCATGGGAGTAAGGTGTGCAGCTCCTACTGTTCCTGCTGTAGCTGCTGCAGATTGGAGAATAGGAGCCAGGTGTCAGGTTGGGGCTTGCCGCTTTAAATGTAAGCCAACTGATTAGCACCAATCAGCTGTCCGCATGGATGGAAGTGACAGCTCATTGAGTAAAGCAGCTTTTCATAAATGGGGAATTCTCCCAGGGATCCTCCTTACTGTTCAGTCTGTACAGTAGGGTAGATCCCGCCATCATCCAGCAGGAGGCAGACAAACTAAACTTTGAGACTGAGCCCCCTCCCCCCGTTCCCTGGGACTTTCCGTACTTGTTTGTTGCCCCCTGTCCGGGGGAGTGGAAGCCCGAAGCCCCGCTTTCCAGAGGGTGCCTGTCATCACCGCCGAGGGCTGATTGGACGTTGGAGCAGCTGGGAGCAGGGAGGAGCTACCTTGCCGGGATTGTTAAAACCTTACTGCGTCGCCCGGCGGCACGCGCTGGGGCAGCGCACCTAATGGCTGCGGGCGCAAGGGTGCACCCTTGTGCGTGCGGCCTTAGGTGCCGGACGGGTGCTGGGCCCAGATTTGTTTGGAGTATTTTGGACAGTGACTCTGTTTAGCGTGGGTGTGGGATTGGAGGTTCGTTATTTATTTTTATTTATTATTGGTCTCAATGTCGAAGAGGAGTAAGAGCAGGAGGAAGTTGGGGGTGACCACCAGGGCACGGACCGGGCAATTACTACTTGAGGATTGTTTCTCCGCGCCATCGGTATTGCCAGATTCTAAGCGGGGGGACTCTCCCCGGGTTTCTCCTGTCTCTCTTGTTGAGGGCCAAGACATGGGACGGGATTCTTTTGTTGCTTGTGCAAATCCTTTGGCCTCTGTTTCCTTAATTTCAACTTCGTAGGCTCCACTTGATTCCTTGCTGTCGTGTGCGGTGGCCTTTAAGAAGCAAGGTGATAGGTGGTCTGCGTTGGCTGCCAAGTCTCGGGGGATACCCCAGTTATTCACTGGTTCACAGGTACCCCTTGTGGGAGAGGAAGCTTGTGCTCCCCAGACTTGCACTGCAGAAATTGAGTTTCAACTTTTAGATACTCGAGCTGTGGAAGGGGCTAAATCTTCACCCAATTCCCTGACTGGTGGGAATGGGGAGTTGGAGCTGACTGCTCCCCTCATCGGGTCATTGTTCCCTCCTCGACGGCAGGGTAGTGTGGTCCCGGGGGTGCTGGAGTCCCCTTCTAGGGCAACTAAAGTAAGGAGGGGTCCTTTGACTACTTCAGACCCCCCTACTAATTTACAATTAATTGCTCCTGAACCCCAAGAGATACAGGTCACACAGTATTTCCAACAGGTAGATGACTTTTTTCCATTCGTTATAGCACGAATTGAGGACTTGGACGCCAAATTGCAGTCCATTCAGCTGCAATTGTCTAGATTGTGGGAGTGGACAAATGGATTTGGAGAGGGTAGGTTGGGGTGGGGTTCCTCGAGATTGGATCAAGCGTCACAGACATCTACTTCACATGGTCCTGTTTATTCTGGCCCCTCAGCTCCCAAGGCTGCTAAGGATCAGAAGCTAAATTCCATAACTGATACCTTGGTCCTTACAGTCTACCCTCTGGACAACTCCCCCCTTGGGACTCCAAATTTTGGATCGCCCGTCATATTACGGATATTTTGGGTTACACTTTTTTGCCCTCTTATATCAGTCGTTTTTTCCATCTTTCATCTAGGGGTAGAGTATTACGTATTGTCATGTATTTCCGCATGTCATTTATAGCTGATGGGCTTGTCCTATGCTCGCTCCTTTTCCTTATGGGGTGTGTTTATGGCTAACCTTTATTCCAAATCCGGAATTTCTCCATTGCTGCTGCAAGCCTCCCAGGACATTATGGCTTCTTCAAAGGAGAATCCCAACTTGGTCTGGGCACCCAAGAGGAACCTATTGGATGTTTCGGTCGCTGGTGGCTCTAAGGACTTGGCTCAGGTTGAGGTTTTTCCTGCTGTCCCACCTGATCTTGTTCTGCTCAATGGGTCTACTACTACCGATGTTTTGCCCTCTCCCAAGTTGACTCATCTCTCTTCTAGGATTCACCACCCCCCCGGTTAAATTAAGTATCCCCCCTCCCTTGGAATTGGCTCCTCGGGATCCTGTAGTGAAGCAAACTTTTTCAACAGAAGCTACAGTGGCCGTTGGCCAGACTGTCAGGTTCTTGTTTGAGCCCCAGACGTACCAGCCCCAATGTCCTATTGTGTCAAGCCCTTGTCTGATTAATTATGCCTCTGTCCAAGAGTGGGGATTTTCTCCCAGAGGGGCCTCGATTTTTGAGGAGCTCATGGCAGCCGATGCCTTGTGCAGGATGACCGTTCTGGGCCCCTCGGGATGACAATTATAGAGTTGTCTCCTCCCTTGGAAGAAGTTACTGCACCATGCCTGAAAGTTGCTGGTTTTGGAACTTATTAGGCCATTTAGATTTTTAGGTTGCTTCTCTTTCTGCCTTTTGGGTATTTTGACCAGTGGGATTTTAACTATTAGATATATCTTATCAACTAGGATGCTAGGTTTTATTGGTTACACTCCAGCATGGTATCTGGCCTTGTGGTATTATTTTCCTTTTTGTCCTTGTACGAGCATTTATGATTGATTGTTCTGTGTATTTATGTATGTTTGTTAAAAGCAATGGCCTATGGCCACGCTAAAATAAATTATCTATCTATCTCTTTAACTAAACTTTGAGGAGCCTATCTAGAGGGATCTAGCCTCTGCTCCCCAGTGTTTTGTCTGCCTCGGAGCAGCTAGGAAGCAGGCACACTGCCTCTGAGAAAGAGGCGGCAGGGAAAACTTCTTTGAACCAAGGAGTTCCAGGTGCCAGGGGGAGAGTAATTCGTCTCCCTGTTCACCCCCCTCTCAGAGGGGTCAGGAGCTGGGTCGGACCCCCCATTCCCCATAGGCGCAGGGGGGGGGCGAAGGACGGGCAGGAGGCATCTCCAGGACTCCCCTTTCTGAGGGGTCAGGAGTTCTGCTGGACCCCCCCCTTCCCCATAGGCTCGGGGGAGGCGGGGCGAGAGACGGGCAGGAGCCCTCCCCAGGACTCCCCTCTCGGAGGGGTCAGGAATTTTGCCCCCCCCATAGGCGCAGGGGGTGGAAAGGCAGGAAACAGCGGTGGCCCACTGGCGGAACACCTAAAAAAACCCCCCAAAAAACCCGGCCACGGGGAAAGAAAAAGAGACGGGCACTAGGACCCAGGAGCAGCAGGCAGATTGACGGCTCCAAAAAAGCCATGGCAGAGCCTGGACTCAGCAGCAGCAGTGAGCGGGGCCTCCTCAAAGCCAGGCTTCTCCCGCTCGGAGGGGTGTAAACGGGGCAGAGCGGAGCCGCGGATTACCCGGCAAGGCATCAGCCTGCTCGGGTTTTGGCCCCCCCTTCGTCCTTTCCGTGTTCATCCCCCCAGCGGGGTCCCCTCCACCCGCAGATCAGCAAAGTTGAGCCTCCTCCCCCCTATGTCCCTCACAGCTCAGCGCGCCGGCGGGTAACCAGCGAGATGGCCACCGTATGGAGAGTGGCGACAGCAGCAGCGGCCTCTGATCAAGGAGCAGCAACCGGAACTGAGAGTCCCCCCCCGACACCAACAAGGTCAAGACCCACACATGGAGGTCCTACTCCAAATCTTAAAAGAACTAAAGAGGAAGAGGTTCCCTTCTCCAGACAGGGAAGCCAAAAAGCTTAAGGGGAACTCTAAGGGGACTGGAAAGAGTAAACAGCCCAGGAAAACCCGGGGGGCTGCAAGGCAGCTAGACTCCCCAGAAGCCTCAGCATCGGGGAAGGACATCGCATCGGAAGAGGGTCCTCAGAGGGGGAGACTGCCCCAAGAAAAAAGGGAAGTAAGGGGAAAAGACTAAGGGAGGAACCCAGTGAGGAGGAGGGGGAACTAGAACAGCAGACTGCTGACGTAGACAGCGAAGGGGGCCGCTCAATGGAGGGGGAACCAGAAGAACAGGAACTGGAGCTCTCCTCAGATCCAGATAGACAATTCCCACAGAAATATAGGGAAAAAATGTATGACCTGGTTGTCAAGGCCCTGCACCTGAAAGAAAAGAAGGAAAAGGAGGCCTCCTCAGCATCTTCGAACAAGGATGAGGATGAGGAGAGGGAATGCCTTCCAAGGGCCAGGGAGAGAGACAGGGGCATGGTTCTCGATAAGGCATATGAGAGAATCATCAAGAGAGAATGGAGACAGCCCAATAAAGCATCCAGACTGTCCAAAGCCCAGCTGAGCCTATATTCCCTGTCCAAGACCAAGAGCATGCTCCTAGTGGCCCCAAAGGTTGATGCAGCATCAGCGTCGCTGGTCAGGAAAGCGGTCTTTCCCACGGAGGGCAAATGCTTCCCACGAGATCAGACTGATAGGGAGATTGAAACCAACCTCCGGAGAAATTTTGATGAGATAGCGATCATGATAAAGATGGCCTTGTACTTCTCGAGAGCCCTGATGTTGTGGATCAGAAGAGCAGGTGATCCACGAGTATCTCCAAAAATGACGAGTGTCCTCTCAACCCGAATCCAGCTAGCATACACCTTCATGGCGGACTCCTCAATGGACATTTTGCGTTGGGCATCAAGGGCAGCCGCCTCGAATGTGGCAGCTCACCACAGACTGTGGCTGAGATCCTGGAAGGGGGACAACACATCCAAAATCACACTCATTGGCGCCTCCTACCAGGGAAGGAAATTATTCGGAATCTGCCTACATAAGGTATTGGCGGATGCATCCAACAAGACGAAAAAATACACTTTACAGTCGGTGGGGGGGCAGGGACGCAATTTTCGTCCCTCCTCGGCATCATATAGTACAGCAGCGTCCAGAAGACCCTTCTTTCCCCACAGAGGGAACCAGCAGTGGTTCCCTCTGTGAAAAAACAAGAACTACGATGGTAAGTCAAAGCAGAGATAGGGAACATCCCATCCCAAAACAGAAGCCTGACTCGGAGGATGGAGACTGATCTGCCCAGACGCAACTTGTGGGAAGGCTTCAGTCATTTGCGTCAAAATGGCAGGAAGCAACCACAGATGCATGGGTGATGCGCACCATCAGAAGAAGATATGCTATAGAATTCCTCGAATCACCCTGACACTACTTCAGCATCTCACAGGTGTCAAAAGACCTAGCAAAACGCAACACAGAAATAACCAGGCTATACGAAATCAGCGCCATAGAACCAGTGCCCGACCAAGAACAGGGCAGGGGCCTGTACTCCGTGTTGTTCCTGGTACCAAAGAAGTCAGGGGAATGGAGGGCCATCCTAGACCTCAAGCTATTGAGCCGAGTTATCAAGGTCCAGCGGTTCAAAATGGAGACGCTGCAATCCATCTGACTGGCAATCTCAAAGGACGAGTGGCTAACATCGATAGACTTAAAGGAGGCGTACCTCCATATACCAGTGATGGCGGCACACAGACAATGACTCAGATTCTATTATGAGCAGGGACACTGCCACTATGTAGCTCTTCCGTTTGGTCTGGCAACTTCTCCCAGAACCTTCACCGAGGTGCTGATCACGTTAATTGCACACCTGAGGATGCAGGGCATAAAAAGTCACCCGTATCTCGACGACATATTCATCAGATCGTCGTCCGGATCAGGCACGAGAGGACACTCGCAGGACAATTTTATTTATTGGATTTTATTTATTTATTGGATTTATTGGATCTATTGGACAATAGAGTACCTCCAAGAGTACGGGTTCATAATCAATTTCAAGAAAAGTCATCTCAAGCCAGCACAGGTGCTGTAACACTTGGGAGTGGTATTGAACGCCAAAGAAAACAAACTGTTTCTGGCAAGTCACAGGGTGCAACACCTCAGCTCGCTAAAACGGCAAGTAACATCAGCGAGAAAGACACGCCTCAAAACCTTGGCAAGCTTTCTGGGGTCCATGACCTCCTGCCTGGAGATAGTGCAATGGACCCGGAGAGAACTAAAAAAAGCGGGGCTATTCCAACAAAGTACTGAATACCATTCTCCAGTCTAGACGTCCAGCAACTAGGCAAATTTACCAAAGTACTTGGGCCACCTTTGCGAGGTGGTGCAAAACGAAAACAGTCGAACCAGTCAGGGCCTCCGTTAAGGAGATCTTAGAATTCCGGCAGGAGGGCTTGGACAAGGGGTTAAAACTGAACACCCTACAATTGGCAGTGTGCTAGATAGTGAGGGGAAACAAGGCGGCTAAGCATCCCCACATCAGAAGGTTCTTAAGAGCCGCTAGAATTCTAGCTCCACTGGTAATCCACCGATTTCCTACCTGGAGCCTAGCAATTCTACTCAAAGCTTTGACAAAGTTCCCTTTGAGCCTCTTACAGACACATCTCTGTACTACCTTTCGTTGAAAGTGGCCTTCCTGGTTGGAATAACTTCAGCCAGGAGAGTATCAGAACTGGAGGCCTTATCGATAGAACCAAATTTCTGTATCTTCAACGAAGAGTCTGTCATCCTCAGATTAGACTCGGCATTCACTCCAAAGGTGAACACGAGGTTTCATAGGGAGCAGGAAGTACTTTTACCTTCCTTTTGCCCTAATCCCTCACATCCGTTGGAGAAAAAATGGCGCACACTAGATGTTAGGAGGGCGCTAAAAATTTATTTGGACAGGACAAAAGGTTTTAGGAAATCGTCTTCTCTATTTGTAGCTTACAACCCCCAGAGATGAGGCAAAAGGGCGTCTAAAGCACTAATTGCAAAGTGGATGACGTGGTGCATTGTAGAGGCCTACAAAGCAGAGAGCAAACGTCCACCCTCGGGGGTGTTTGCCCACTCGGTTGGGGGGCCATTAGACCAGTTAATCGTTAGAGTGTTTTCTAGGTAAGAGTAAGGCATTAGCTGAAGGGCTACACACTACTGGGGAGCAGAGGCTAGCTCCCTCCAGATAGGCTCCTCAAAGTTTAGTTTGTCTGCCTCCTGCTGGATGATGGCGGGATCTACAGACTGACCTGCCAGGAGGATCCCCGCAGAAGGAAAATTCAGAAGGTAAGAACCCAATTTTCTTTTCTCATTTCTCCCTCTGTCTCTGGCTAATCCTCCACACAGGTAGCTCTGTGGATGACTACCGGGAGGCAGAAGAAGAAAGTTTTCCAATGTGCTTGCGTGTAGAGCTAGCCCCGATGCTCCTCAGTCCGTCTTCCGCCTTTGGGCCATCGGGATCGCGTTTTCTTCTCCCCCGAACCTAAAGAGGAAAAGAGGAGAAAAAGAAGAGTGAAAAGAGGTCACGAGCCTACAGGAAATTAGGGGTGGGACCCCGGGCCCAATAACCGGTTACCGGATTTACCGGTTACCGGTTTCCCGAAAACCGGATTCCCGGTTTAAATCTGGTATACCGGTACCGGATTTATTGCATTGGTTTCAATGGGGCGCTGTGTCCCCATTGAAACCAATGAAATAAATTAAAATAAATTAAAATAAATTCCCTCCCCCTCCCAGGCTGCGCGGGTGGAAGGGGGGACACCCCCCACCCACCCTGCCCAGCCTGGCTTTTTGTTTAAAAAAAGAACAGAGTCAGACCCGGACCCGGAGGCGAAGGCGAAGGCGAGCCCACCCCCCAGCACCAGCGGCCGCGGCGTCCCCGCAGCCGCCGGTAAGTATGACCCGATCCCTGGGGGGGGTGTTTAACACCCCCCCAACCCCCCAGGGATCACCCCTACTAAAGTTCAGTGCTTGCTTACCTTGCGGAGCTCCGGCGGCGGCGGCGGGCGGTCCGGCGGCCTCAGCGCCGGCTGTGGCTGCCGGCGTCAGGACGCTCTAGGCCTTCCGGTGAAACCCGGAAGTTCCCCGGAAGGCCTAGAGCGTCCTGACGCCGGCAGCCACAGCCGGCGCTGAGGCCGCCGGACCGCCCGCCGCCGCCGGAGCTCCCAAAGGTAAGCGGCAAGCGCACTGTAGGGGTGATCCCTGGGGGGGGGGGGGTGTTAAACACCCCCCCCCCCCCCCGGGATCGGGTCATACTTACCGGCGGCTGCGGGGACGCCGCGGCCGCTGGTGCTGGGGGGTGGGCTCGCCTCGCCTCGCCTCTGGGTCTTTCTTTTGTCTTTTTTAAAACAAAAATCCAGGCTGGGCAGGGTGGGTGGGGGGTGTCCCCCCTTCCACCCGCGCAGCCTGGACTCGGGGAGGGTTTTTCTTTTAAAAACTGTTTGGCTGGGGCTTTAAATTTTTTTACATTGCAGCCATTTTTAAATGGCTGCAATGTAAAAAAAACCGGTACCCAGAAATCCGGTACCGGGTCCGGATTACCGGGCCGAATCCGATAATGCCGGTACGCCCGATACCGGCATTATCGGATACCGGATTCTACCGGTTTCCCACCCCTACAGGAAATCAGGGCGAGTGTTAGGGAGCGGGTGGGGCATTAAGGGCAGTGGAATCCCCGAACCTCAGGTGATCACACAGAAGTGCGGCCGGTTCTCTTGCAAGGTGCCTGGGAACGGGGGGGGCGACGCCAGCAGCTTTCCCCCCCGATCTTGCCGGAGTGAGACCAGCGATAGTCTCTCCCCGCCTGGGGAACAGCACCGCACAGTGGGAGCCGATCCCAGCCGCAGCACGTCCCCCTTGTAGCAGCGGGTAACCGTGGAGGCAGAGATGGAGGGGACACAAGGGAACAGAGAGCAGCAGGCGGCAGCAGACCAGGGGAGCACGCAAGTAGACATGCCATTCCTGGCTGCAACAGTGGGAAAGATCCTTCAATCACTAGACAAACTATGTGACTTGCAGAGAAAAGGGTCTCACGACAACCCCTCCCCCACCCCTAAGATGCCCAGAGGAAGCATGGCAAAAGCTCCTTGCAGGCGGGAAGCAAAAGGGCAAAGGCCTCACAGGGGGGCTGCTAGCATCCTCTCCTTCTGAGGAGAGTGCCTCGGAGACACAGCCCAAAAAGTGCAGAGATCAGGCGCACTTAGAGATAGCCTCATGCTTGGAAGAAGAGTTGGGGCAGGAGTGGGGTGAAGGCACAAGGGAAGGCACAAGTTTCCATGATCCCTTGCCAGCCCCCAGGGAAAAGGATAGACAGTTTCCTTTCACCTATAGGGAGGAGTTCTTAGCGCAGGTGGCTAAGATCCTCCAGTTAAAAGAAAGGCCAATAAAAGAGGACTCCTCTGACTTCCAGGAGGAAGAGGAGAGGGACTACATACCATCTCTCCATGGGAAGGAGGCAGGGTAATCCCTGGATAAAGTTTTTAAAAAGCTAATCCTAGAGGAGTGGAAACACCCTGACAAGGCCCATAGGATGAACAGGACGCAGGCCTCCCTGTACACCTTCTCGAGGAAGAAGGAACCAATATTTAAAAATCCAAAGGTAGACATGGGGGCAGTGTCCCTCACCAGACAAACTGTCTTCCCACAGAGGGGGATTGCTACCCCAAAGACCCCACAGATAGGGCTATAAATGCCGCCCTCCGCAGGGGATTGGATTTTTTGGCCTCCTCGTTAAAGGTGAACATTATAGCCTCATATGTAGCACGGGCCCTAATATCCTGGATGCAGGAGGCTCAGAGCCCAGAAATCTCAGATAGAAGGGCTCAAGTCATCTCGTCTTGCATTACGCTGGCAACAACCTTTTTGGCAGATGCTACTATTGATGCCATGGGCTGGTCGGCACGCGCACTAGCAAGCTCAGTCTCAGCAAGGAGGAGACTGTGGATCAGATCATGGCAGGGGGATATCACTGCCAAAAATCTTTTAGTGTACCTCAGGGAAGCATACCTCCCTATTCCAGTCTGGCAGCCACACAGGATGTGGCTCCGCTTTTGTTATCAGCACAAGCACTACCAGTTCAGAGCCCTCCCATTTGACCTGTCATCGGCACTGAGAACCTTTACCAAAATCCTCGTTCCCCTGGTCACAAATCTCAGGAAGGAGGGGATACACTTATACCCCTACCTGGACGATCTCTTGATCAGAGCCCAATCCTCCCACAAAATCCTAGAGGACCTGAACAGGACCATGCAATACTTGGACTTACACAGGTTCCTAGTTAACAGGGAGAAGAGCCATCTCACCCCTATACGCAGACTGGAACACCTGGGCGTAATTCTCGATATAGGCTTAGGAGCCGCCTTCATTCCTCCATCCAGACAAAACAAGATACGCCCACTGATACTACTTCTACACCATCAGAGAAGAATGAGGCTCAAATCGCTGGCCCAGCTCCTAGGTCTGCTGATATCATGCACCAGGCAAGTACAGTGGGGTTGGTTCCACCTCAGACTTGCAGCAGCGGCTGTGTCCTATGCAAGCAGCTCACACTAGGGCTCAACCCATGGGTGACAATTCCCCGGGGGTTTGGACAATTAATGTCTTGGTGGTTAAGAGCAGAAACCTTCGCCACAGGAACACAATTGACAGAACCAAGTTGAGAGGTGGTCACAAGAGATGCCAGCCTCACGGGATGGGGAGCTCACTCCGGGACCAGGTCAGTCCAGGGGTTTTGGAGCGAGAGGGAGAGAGTTTACAGTATAAACGTCCTGGAACTCAGGGCTATCAGGCTGGCGCTGAAACAACTGTCACAGAGCTTCATCAATCACCACATCCTAATTTACACAGACAACATAACAGCCAAGGCCTATGTGAATCACCAGGGCAGGTCCAGAGCACCCTCCCTACACAAAGAGGCAGTGAAACTATTTACCTGGGCGCAGAAGAACCTACGCTCCCTGAAGGTCCTCCACGTCAAAGGGCAAGACAACAGGCAAGTAGACTGACTCAGCCACAGAATGATAGGCCCGCACCAATGGGCTCTAAACAAGGAGGTCTTCAGGGTTCTGATGGCGAGATTTGGACTTCCGATAATGGACCTATTCGCCAGCCAAGAAAACGCGCAGGTACATAGCTTCATGACCAAGAGTCCATGCAGGGCAGCAGTAGCAGTGGACGCGCTGAATCAACCATGGCCAAGAGGGCTGCTCTACGCTTTCCTGCCCATCCTGCTGATAGGGAGAACGGTGGCAAAATTAATCAAGGAACAGGCCCAGATGATTCTGATAACTCCATGGTGGCCCAGGAGACCATGGTTTTCGGACTTGATAGAGCTCAGCCACGCACAGCACGAGATACTACCATTGAGACTGGACCTACTCAGCCAGGGCCCTCTAGCATGCAAAAACTTACACAATTTAAGACTGACAGCGTAGCGCTTGAGCGCTCAGCCCTGAAGAAGGGATACTCAGAAGCAGTCCTCTCAACCCTGCAGCAATCCAGACGACCAGGAGGTCATATGGGGCTACCTGGAAAACCTTTGCGCTATGGGCAACGGAGAGGTGCTATAATCCCTGTAGAGTGGAGATTGCATCCATTCTACAATTCCTGCAAGAAGGTCTGGACAAGGGTCTGAAACCTAACACCCTGGCTAGGCAGGCAGCGGCAATCGACTCAGTGCTTAGGGCAGTAATAAATAGGCAGGTCTCGTCACATAGGCATGTGAGAGAGTTTTTGAAGACAGCGAGGGCGATCTCCCCCCACCAGTTATACATAGATGTCCCTCATGGAGTTTGAGCCTTGTTCTAGACGCTCTAACCAGACCACCTTTTGAACCTTTAAGACCTATTTCTTTATACATGCTATCCCTTAAGGTGGTATTCTTAGTGGCAGTTATCTCAGCCAGAAGGGTATCAGAGTTAGGAGCTCTGTCTATAGAAGAGAACTTATGTACCTTTCAGGAGCAATGGGTGGTCCTCCGGGTAGACCAGGCCTTCATCCCTGAAGTAAACTCGGCTTTCCATAGGGGCCAGGAAATAATTTTGCCTTCCTTTTGTCCCAAGCCTTCTCACCTAAAGGAGAAGATATGACACACGTTAGATGTCAGGAGAGCGCTAAAAATTTACCTGAATAGGACTCAGGGGCTCAGGTCTACTATGGCTCTGTTTATAAATATCAGACCGGGTAGGGGAAGATCGAAAGCTTCTAAAATTCTCCTGTCAAAATGGGTAAAACAATGCATAATAGAAGCATATGACTAAAAATAGGGTTCCACCCATTCAGATATGGGTGCACTCGGTAAGGAGTGCAGCCACTTCCTATGCCTTTAAGGCAAGGGCTTCTTATGACAAGAGATGCAGGGCAGCGATGTGGTCGTCTCTGCACACATTTGTTAGGCATTACAAGCTGAATGTATTCAAGTCTGCAGAAGCAGCGTTTGGCAGAAGGGTGCTGCAAGCAGTTCTGGATTTCTCTAGCGCTGTTTGCTCCCACCCTTCGGGATCGTAATGGCTTGGGTACATCCTGTGCGGAGGATTAGCCGGAGACAGAGGGAGAAAGGAGAATTGGTCAGCTACCTTGGTGAATTCCTTTCACCTCTGTCGACGGATAATCCTCCAGCCCTCCCTATCAAACAGGTCGTAAAAGTTCTGCAAGTTTGGATAGGACAAAAGGGTTCAGGAACTGTTTTTGGAGTCCCTAGCGTTTAATGGTCATTTGGGGATAGTGTGTTGTGTAAAAAAATAAGAAAAAAAGAGAGAACAAGTTAGCATATTTTAGGGTAACCTGTTACAAGTTTGGAAGTTTTCTAGATGATACATAGGCCAGCCCTTGGCTTGGATATGAACTGAGGAGAGTCTGGGCTAGCTCTACACGCATGTGCATTGGAAAACTTTCTTCTTCTGCCTCCTGGCGGCCATCCGCAGAGCTACCCGTGCGGAGGATTATCTGTCGAAAGAGGAGAAAGGAATTCACCGAGGTAGGTGACCAATTCTCCTGTATTTTAAATTTAGGATGATGGCTTTGAGCTTGGCTTTCTGACTGACATGCATTTCTTGTCTGTGCTTTCTTGTGTTGCTTGTTAAATGCCTAAGAAATTAAATTAAAACAAAAACACCAGGAGAAGGCAGAAGACAGGGTTTTTACATCGTTATTTGGGTTTAGAATATCCTTTTTGCAATTTGTCTCGTGTTTGTGATGGCCTTTGTGTGAATGGGCCCCTTGGTCTCCTGTTTGGGGAAGGATTAGTCTGTATTCTTTCATTTTCCTCTTCTAGATTTACTATTGCAGCCGCACCCACTCCCAGCTGGCTCAGTTTGTTCATGAGGTTCAGAAGAGCCCTTTTGGCAAGGAGACCAGGCTCGTATCACTGGGGTCCAGGCAGGTATGTAGCACTCTGATATGGAAATGAAATGCAGTATAAACTCTCCATGGAATCCCAGGAGAGGTGTGTGGAGGAGAAACGTACAAATTAATATATAGAAGAGTCAGGTATTTGAAAGTCTCCTCTTGGAGGTGCCCAAACTTTGCCCATCTGGAAATGTCATTGACATCCCCTGGAGTGCACTCAGCCCACCAAAATCAGGAATACCTGCTCAAGTCTTTGTAATCACACATTGTGTTTCATGGGGCCTTCATGCCCCCACCATGTTCATTAGGACACTTGGATCAAGAGGCCTGTGTGCGAAGATCCATAATCACCTTGGGCTGCTCTTCTGTCTTAAAGATCAGAACAGCTAGGACGGTGTGGGCTATATGGGTTGTGTGTCCCACCTTGGACCCACATGAATTGTGTTCGGGAATCTTTCTTCTACTTTGATGGCATAACAAGCTTGTGAACTGTAAAGACAACCGCTCCTTGGTCTGTTTTAAGTGTTAGTAATTCAACATCTATTGCATGAAATGCACGGACCTATGGATGCAGGCACAGCGTGCCTTAAGGCACCTTGACCTATCCTATTTTCCTCTCTGTTTCAGAACCTGTGTGTAAATGAGGAAGTGCGCCATCTGGGGGCCGTTCAGCTCATCAATGACCGCTGCATGGAAATGCAGAAGAACAAACATGGTATGACCACTCCTCCAGCTGGTGTACTTGGGGGAACTCCAATAGTGGGTGTGAGAACCCATTGGCACAATGCATTTTCCCACAGGGTTAATGGTACAGGGGAGGCTTTCTGACATAGCTGTGTCCCATATGGGGAACAGAGCCTGTTAAGGTTAACGGTTAGGTTGTGTCTTGGGAATGCTGTTATAAGGGAAGAGGCTGTTATCTGTAGCTGATTCTCATAGCTTTTTGAGACTGTTGCACCAACCTAGATTCAGAGTGTGCGGCTTCCAAGATACATGGAAAACTGTTAACTGTAGATAAGGAAGAGTATTTGCGTGTGGCTGGCACATGTCATAACAGGCTCAGAAGAATTAGATTTGTATTTTATTTATTTATTTATTTATTTATTTATTTGCTAAATTTATACCCCGCCCCTCCTGACAACAGTTCGGGGCGACTTCCAACAATAAAAAATACATTAATACGTATAAAGCAATTTTAAAACATATCAGAAATACAATATAAAAATATTAAAACAGGGCCCAGAGAATATTTAAAAATAACTAGGGTAGGGGAGATAAAACCCACTACCCCGCCCCCCCCCAAAGGTCTGGGCGGACAGCCAGGTTTTACTTCTTTGCCGAAATGTCAAAAGGCTTGGGGCCAGGCGGGCCTCCTCTGAGAGGGAGTTCCAAAGGCGCGGTCCGGCCACCGAGAATGCCTTCTCCATTGTGGCCCCCCGCTTCACACGGGGGACCTCCAAGAAGGCACCCCCGGCGGACTGAAGGAGCCGCTCTGAGGTGCGGAGGGCGAGGCGGTCCCTGAGGTACGAGGGGCCGAGGCCGTGAAGGGCTTTGTAGATCAATACCAACACCTTGAACCTGGCTCGGCACGCTATCGGCAGCCAGTGCAGAGACAAGCTAGTGCAGCCTCCGAACCAGGCACAAGGGAAGCCCCATGTAGAGCGTGTTGCAGTAGTCCAGCCTTGAGGTGACGAAAGCATGGATGAGGGAGGCCAGGTCCGGGCCGGAAACGAATGGACGCAGCCTCCGCACCAGATATAACTGGTGAAAGGCGGGCTTTGCGACCGCCTCCACCTGCCGTTCCAGATGGAGATCCACGTCCAATATCACCCCCAGACTCCGGACCTGCTGAGCTATAGGAGGGTGACCCCCCCCCCCCC
>QEPC01009092.1:588451-618906 GCA_003113815.1 Sphenodon punctatus | reverse complement strand
AAGACCTGGCTGTTTGCCCAGGCCTTTGGGAGGGAGGGTGGGGAGGGATGATTTTAGTCCCCCACCCATTTATTTATTTATTATTTTTCTAGCCCTGTTTTATAATGGTATATTTTATATTTAATATTTTTAAATGAATTTTAAATGTTTTATTATGATTGTTGGAAGCCGCCCCGAGCTGCGTTGCAGGAGGGGGCGGGGTATAAATTTGCTAAATAAATAAATAAATAAATAAATTATACCATCCTACCAGGATTCTTGCTTCTCAGTCTGAGCTTCAAGTGTGTGACTTGGGAGAACTTGCCAATCTCTTAAGGTTTTGGGTTGGTTTGTTTTTTACCCTTAACGTCAGTAGCAATGGGGTGCCTTGTGAAAGGACTGGACTTGTTGCTCTGGGCCCTCCCACAGTCGTAACTGCTGCACTTGGAAATTTTCCTGTTTGTTCCTTTTTGCCACGGTTGATGAAAGAGCTCTTTTGCAGGAGCTGCACCTTTAGTAGTCTGTGCTGCAGCTTTTCTCCTGCAAGATTCAGCCTGGTCTTTCGATCAGGCCCATTAACTAAATTTATTTTTCTTATGAGGCTTTTGGTCCTGGATGCCTTACTTATGTTCACTTCTCTTGCCTCTGAGTTTATCTTTCTTAACATGGTAGTTTTCCACCTTGCTCTTTGGTTTTGATCATTTTTATTTGTTGGTTTATTTTTTGGGAAGCTTTCCTATCTCATGTAAAGCAAACTGACTGGAATAGCCCAAGGGTGCTCAAAATCCACGGTGATGGGTGTGGCAGAGGAATCTGGGTGGAATGAAATAGAAAGAGCCAGTAGTTCAGTGTAGTGGTGTCTGTGTCACATCAAGCGTTCCAGTACGCAGAACCAAAAATCCTTTTGAGTTTGTAAAGTTTCTGCAACATGACTGGTGAGAGTGTAGGTTTCTGGGATGGGAATCATTTTGGCACAATATCTTTGGAGAAGCCTACTTGTAGATCTGTGGAGGGGAGGGGGTGAGATACTGGGGCTGAGTACTTTGAAGTCCGTGCCACCAAATAGGACATTTATAGTGATGTGCCCTTTTAAGGCCATTTTCACTTGTTATCTTGGATGAGGGGGAAACTTGCATGAGAGCAATTGCAGCTGTATTCTCACGGGAATGATCACACGTAGGAATGCGCTATTCCACTTTTATGCCACAAGGACACCCATGAGTGTAAAAGCTACATTGGGTCCTGCGCGAGAGTTCTTGCAGCATAAAAGCGGAATTGTGCATTCCTATGTGCGCTAATTCCCGTGATAATACAGCTATGATTGCCCTCATGGAAGTTTCTCCCTCTCCCAGGTAATGTGTGAAAACGGCCAAACTCTCTACCAGTTGTAAAGGAGATCAGAAAAATCCTAAACATAAGCATTATTTCAGGAAGCTACTCTGTAAAAAATATCTGAGCAGATGAATAATGGTTGTGCGGGAAGGACAATTAAAAAAAACAAAACGTGGCTAAATCTAGGAAAGTAAGAAGAGGATCCCATTGAGGAAAATAGTGTGTGCAGCCTTGTTTCTGCATTAATTGTCTGAGTACTAGACACTGTGCTGATCACGCTGTAAAAGCAGCAGGTAGGAAGCTTTTCAAAAACTCACGAGACCCACAGATGTGAGACTAAAGTGCATAATACTAGTTCTTTCTCTGCCTCCTGCTCCCTCAGAGAAGAAGAGTACAGGAGAAGAGGTAGAAGGGAAGAGAAGGCGTGTGAGCCGAGCTGTGTGTCCATTTTACTCCTATGAGCAAATGCAGTTGCTTCGTGATGAGGTTCTGGTTGAGGTGAAGGATATTGAGCAGCTGGTTACCCTGGGGAAAGAGACTAAAGCCTGTCCATATTATGGGAGTCGACATGCCATTCCTGCTGCCCAGGTAAGAGCTTCTGGCTGCTGATGGGAAATAAATGGTCCTTGAGCACCTGCAAATAAACCACCTACTTGTTTTCTGTGGTACTGGAAGCTCAGGGTTGCAGATGGTCGGATAGACCATGAGCTGGAAAGCAGAGTGCTTTTCTACACATCACCAGAACATGGAGATAAAAAACTTCTGCTCAGGGCTTTGGTCAGTCCAGCTATGGGTGACACTGCGCTTGTCCAACAGGAGGCAGGAATAAAAGAAACTGACTGCGCATGCGCGGGGTCACCCATTGCGCAACTCAGTTTCCTTCCTGCCTCTGTGCTAGCAGGAGCAGTTTCACTCTGCTCAGCAGAGCAGAGCCTGGACTTAAGAAGAAGGGGGGCAGTGACAACTCCCACTCGGAGGAGGAGGGGGAACTGGGGGACTCGGAAGGGGAGGGGTCCCAGGCACAGAGCCAGGACGCACTACCCATAGCCCCAGATTACGGGAGGGAATTCCCACCCCAATACTGGGAGGAGCTCATGAAGCACGTAGCTCACACACTCCATCTAAAGGAGGGAGCTACAAAGGCCCAGACCTCAGAGTCAAAAGACGAGCAGGAGGTCAGGGCCCGCATCCCTAGGGTCCACAAGCCAGACCAGGGCCTGCCCCTGGACAAAGCCTTCGAGAGGCTGGTCCTGAACGAGTGGAAACAGCCCACTCGCTCATACAGGCTGCCCAAAAGAGCAACAGCAGCTGTACGACTTCTCCCAGCGGAGGGGATCCCTCTTCCACCAACCAAAGGTGGATGCGGAGGCAGCCTCCCTAGCTTGCCAAATACGCTTTCTGACCGAGGGAGACCTTTACCCCAAAGACAAGGCTATCGAGGGGGCCCTACGCAAGGGGTTCGAAGCGTCCACGAGAATGAGCATGACCACCATGTACGTCGCGCGAGCACTCATTTCGTGGTTCCAAGAGGTACAGATCAAGGACATTTCTGAGAAGAAGGCAAAAGCCCTCACATTGCGAATAATGCTAGGAATAGCATACATCGCTGACGCATCCACAGATGCACTGAAAGCCTCCACCAGAGCAGCAGTCTCCAGCATCGTAGCACGCAGACGCCTCTGACTCAGGTCCTGGGGTGGGGACCACACAGCGAAGAATCTACTCGTGAATAAGCCCCTACAGCGGCCACGAACTCTTTGGTGCTGTAGAAATTAACCTTCGACACAGATTTCGGAGACGCTCAGTCTTTATTTCAGGTACACAGCTGCGGGTGTCACTCAAACCGAGTGAGACCCAGAACAAAGATTACAGGCAGTTTATATAGGTTTTTCATGGCTGTTGTTCAGAATAAAACATGCATACATCAGCAATCACGAGGTAAGTAAAGGCAATAGATCATCTATGCCCAAATAAGATAATTTCCCGTTCCTCTTTCCGATCCGGGTAATCTGTCCTAGCCCCAAACCAGCTGCATTAGCAGAAATCTTTGATGTACAGACATTTGACCCATAGGCCATCGGTTACCTGTGTGGTCATGTGCCCAGACAGAAGTGACTCGAACTTCCCTATCTGGTCAAATCCTATATTTCATAGCAAAGCAGATTTATGTCCCAACTAAAAGCGGAAACAGGAGACTCTGATAGTCTACAAGGCTAAATACTAAAGAGTAGGCCAAAAGTAAACTTCCTTATTTCTATTTCAAAAGATAATGTAATATAAAGCAAATTCTTTGGCTGTATAAGGTTCATATGAAACAGCTGCATCTTACAGACCTGTGCAGAGCAACACTTTGGTCAAAGCAAAAGGCCCAGAAAATCTAAATTTCCACAGTGCTTACCTAGAAAAGGTGCTGGAGGACCACAATAGCAAGGGGAAGTGCACTACCCTGCAACAGGTGGGCAACAAGAAGTCTTCCTTTCGCCAAGCGCGCGTCACAGGAGACTCGGCTGGACTCAGAAGGGGAAGTTCGAAGGGCTCTTTTCACAGACAGCAGCCCAAGAACAAGTTTGGTTGGCAGGGAAAGAGGAAGTATCCGCCACCCCCTCGCAACAAGCCACAAGGGGGTGCTAGCCAAAGAAAGCAAGACTGACCGTCCTGCGCGCATCAGAGGCAGGCTACGGGATTTCTCTCCAGCCTGGGAAGCTTCAGTCTCCGATGTGTGGGTAAGGGAGTGCATAGCTCAGGATTATTCAATAGAGCTCTCCTCCCCTCCCCCAAGCAAGTTCCTCCCATCGCCATCCTTGTCCAGACCTCAGAAACACCGGGCCATGCTCCAAGAGATCCATCGGTTACACGACATCGGAGCCATAGAACCAGTGCCCCCGGACCAGCAGGGCCAGGGGCTCTACTCCATACTATTCCTCGTGCCAAAAAAGTCGGGCGAATGGAGAGCGGTATTGGACCTCAAACGCCTCAACAGACGCGTAAGGAAACGGAAGTTCTGCATGGAGACGCTGAAGACAATCTGCCAGGCGATCAGGAGGGGGCGACTGGATGGCCTCCCTCGACCTCAGGGAGGCCTACCTGCACGTACCAATTGTCCCCAGCCACCAAAAGTGGCTCAGGTTCGCCTACCACGGGGGACACTGGCAGTACACAGCTCACCCGTTCGGCCTGGCCTCAGCACCACGTACCTTCACGAAAATCCTGGTGGTGTTGGTAGCAAACCTCCGCCTACAAGGAGTCCATGTGCACCTATACCTGGACGACCTGCTCATCTGCTCTGCCTCCAGGGAAAAAGCAGTGAGGGACGTCCAGAGGACAATTGAGTATCTGCACGATCACGGCTTTCTGATCAATGAGCAGAAGAGCCACCTAACATCTTCGCAGAGACTAGAGCACCTAGGAGTGATTCTGGACACAGGAATGGACAGGATATTCATCGCGCACGAGCGACAGGAAAAGATCAGAAAGGGAGTACTCTTCCCTCATCAACAACCCAACTCTTCACCTAAAGGCCTTGGCAAGCCTCCTGGGCCTTCTCGTGTCCTGCACCCAACAGGTAGCATAGGCTCGCTTCCACCTGCACCCTCTCCAACACATCCTCAGACCATGACAGACACCCTTCATCTCAGGCAGCAACCCCTGGATATGGGTTCCACGCACCCTAGCGGCAAGCATGCACTGGTGGCTCACAGACAAGCCATTCCAACAGGGCTCATCCCTCTCCGAGCCCGCAAGGGTCACAATCACAATGGACGCAAGCCTACCCGGGTGGGGAGCCCACTCCCAGACCATCCCGGCCCAGGGGGAATGGTCAACCACCGAGGCGACCAGCAGCATCAACCTGCTCGAGCTCAGGACAATCAGGCTAGCCCTACTCAGTTTCCCGCATGCTCACAACTCCCATGTCTTAGTGTTCACGGACAACACAACAGCAAAGGCGTACGTGAACAACCAGGACGGGTCAAGGAGCCGGACGCTACACACAGAGTCCTGCACACTCCTATCCTGGGCAGAGCAACACCTGCTGTCCCTCAGGGCTCTGCACATCAAGAGGACAACACCGAGGTGGATTGGCTCAGCAGGCAACGCCTGGATCCGGGGGAGCAGTCCCTATGCCCTCAGGCCTTCTGCCGGATATGCGCCAAGCTGGGGCATCCCCTGTGGGACCTATTTGCATCTCCCACAAATGCAAAGACTCCACTGTTCTTCTCCCGGACAAGGGCGCAGGGATCGCGGGGGTGGATGCTCTCAGCACTCCCTGGCCACCGATGCTCCTGTATGCCTTCCCACCATTCCCGCTGATTAGAAGGAACCTGGCAAAGGCCAGGACAGAGGGAGCCGTCCTCATCCTAGTGGCTCCATTTTGGCCGAGAAGGCCATGGTTCTCGGACATAGTGGAGCTAGCAGTATCATCGCCCCTGTTCCTCCCACAAACCCCGCACCTCCTGACACAGGGCCCATTCCAATTCGAGGGTTTGGCCCACCTGAGACTAGCTGCATGGACATTGAACGCGAAGCGCTAAGGGAACAGGGCTTCTCAGAGGCTCTGATGAGCACCCTCCTAGCTTCCAGAAGACCCTCCACACGTCGGATTTGCCAATCGGCGTGGAGGGCTTTTCGGGGATGGTGCCAGAAAAAGTCACTTGATCCAGAGCAGGCCCAGATCCCCCAAATTCTGGAGTTCCTGCAGGAGGAGCTAAACTGTGGCCTTAAGCCCAATACCCTTTCAAGGCAGGTCTCCGCCCTGGACTCCATGTTTCTCCCAGCCAAGGGGATCAAGGTAGCAGGGCATCCCTTGATCCAGAGGTTCATGAGGGGAGCCAGGGCAGTCTCCCCTCCAGTGGTTCATAGGTTCCCTTCTTGGAGCTTCAACCTCGTCCTCAGGGCGCTCCAGTCCCACCCATTCGAACCTCTCAAGAAGGCTTCGTTATTCTTTGTCCATCAAGGTCGCTTTCCTGGTCGCCATCACATCCGCTAGGCGGATGTCTGAGCTGGGGGCCCTCTCCATAGAAGGCAGTTTCTGCCAGTTTAATCAGGATTCAGTGGTGCTTCGATTGGATCAGGCCTTCCTCCCAAAGGTCAACTCCCTGTTCCACAGAAGTCAGGAGATCACCCTCCCCTCCTTCTGCCCACACCCCTCTCATCCCAGGGAAAAGGAATGGCATTCGCTGGATGTCAGACGGACCCTGCGCATTTACTTAAGGTGCACAGCCACATTCTGTTCGTCCTAGGCCCTATTCATCAACATACGGCCGGGGATGAAGGGTTCTAAGGCTTCAAAAGCCGTCATATCCAGGTGGGTGGTGGCTTGCATCACAGAAGCCTATAAGGCAAAGGGGAAGGTTCCTCCCCCCAAAATCTGGCCACACTTCACCCGGGGAGCTGCCACATCAGCCGCCTCTGTGGTCAGAGCTCCCTGCGAGGAGGTGTGCAGGGTCGCCACCTGGGCGCCTCTGCTCACCTTCACCAGGCACTACAAACTGAACACCTTCCAGTCTGCGGACGCCTCCTTCGGCAGGCGGGTCCTTCAGTCTGGCCTAGCATAGTGCCACTGTCTCCCTCCCTATTCAGGTGGTTCCGCTTGGGTACATCCCATAGCTGGACTGGCCGAAGTCCTGAGCAGAAAAGGGAACTGGGGCTCTTACCTGTGAGTCCCTGTTCTGCTCGGGCTAGGCCAGTCCAGCGGCCCTCCCGACAGCTGGGGGGTGGGGTGGGGTGGGGTGTCTACCAATAGTGCAGCGGATTCCTGGAGTGCATTAACCATGTCTTGAGTGCATTGCAGATCATTGGCTGTACTACAACTGAGTTGCGCAACGGGTGACCCCGCGCATGCGTAGTCAGTTTCTTTGATTCCTGCCTCCTGCTGGACAAGCGCAGTGTCACCCATAGCTGGACTGGCCTAGCCCAAGCAGAACAGGGACTCCCAGGTCAGAGCCCCAGTTCCCTTATCTCTTGGATGAGTGAGGGCTTAAGAACATGGTTAGTGCAGAGGGTTGGGTGTGAGGACCTCTGGAGACCCTGCCTTTAGCTTTACAGTTACGTTACATTGACATTGGGCAGTTAATTGCACCATGATTATTTTACCTCATTACTGTACAGTGATGTTGTAAGCCTTGTAAGATATATGGATGAATGATGCTATGTCAGTGCAAGTGCAATGATGCTTTGTAAGTCCAGCCTTGACACATACTTGGGAATTTCAATAGCTCGCTCTGTTTTTTTTGACATGAATACACTTTCTGGTAGGTAACCCAGGACTTGGGAAAGAGATTCAGCTGCTGTTTCTTGATAAATAAGATTTGGCTGCTGTTTCTTGATAAATAGATTGAAGAGTAGGTCGATAGGTGGGGTCTAACTGACCAGAGAGGGGTACCACAAGAGTTAATAAAACTTTTCTTTAGCAAACTTCTGCCACTCCATAACTTTGTCAACAATAATGGGCTCAATTGCCCTGTGGTGTTTCATGCCCCCCTCTCCCCTTGTATTTTTTTTTAATTAAGGTTTTTATTCTGATGCTGTTGGGGTTCAGTTTGACCCTAATTGAAGTGCATGGGAAGCTGAAAATACTATGCATCTAGAGTGCTGGGGTAATATAGACCCCCCAAATGCTGTTAAAAATAAATAAATGTTTATTTCTTTAAATGCTTAAACTAGAACCTGTTCTTTCCTTCTTTTCTCACAACAAGTGGAAATAGAAAGAAATATAGCATATTGTGTGTTTTCATTAATGACATTTTCGTGTGTACAAAAATATCACTACAAATGCTTTTGGAAGTCTATTATACCCCAAGCTAAAGAACCACTTCACAAACATAAATTGAGTTGTATATTTTTTGCAGTTATAACCTTACTGGTGTTGAACCTGCAACACTGTTTTTTTTCATCATAGCTGCCTGCAGAGTTCATTTTGAAAAATACTTACCGATCAGCCATATGGGGTCATTTGGACCCCTCCATTTACTTGCTAAGTGACCCTTTTGGTCAGTAAGGGTTAACATTAAAACCTGTTTGCAGTAAGGTAGTTATCTAAAGGCAGATCAGGAGACTTGATCTGCCATCTCAAAGGAATACAATGTGCGCTAATGATGTCTCCATTTACTTGCTAAGTGACCCTTTTGTCAGTAAGAGTCAACATTAACATTAAATTGACCTTTTTGAAGTAAGGTTGCTATCTAAAGGCAGATATCAGACTTCATGGAGCCATCTCAGAGGAATACGAAGATAATTATACAAAGATAATTAGATATAATTACTAATTGCTTGGTAAACATTTGGACCCCAGTTAAAAACCCAGCTGCTATTCCTGTGTAGTTGGTAGTGTTAACATTGTGGCCATTGGGTGTGTGTGTGTGTGTGTGTGTGTGTATTACTGCCTTTTGCTGCCTTTTGTT
Source organism: Sphenodon punctatus (assembly GCA_003113815.1). Taxonomy (NCBI): domain Eukaryota; kingdom Metazoa; phylum Chordata; class Lepidosauria; order Sphenodontia; family Sphenodontidae; genus Sphenodon; species Sphenodon punctatus. Next base: position 610,198 of record QEPC01009092.1, on the reverse strand, counting down.
TTATTCCTATTCCTGTCTCCCCCACCCCCCAAAAAAATCTTGATATAGTGTGAATTTTTTTCTAGACAGCTGCTGTCCTTTTCAAATTAACAATTATGGCTTAATTGGGGTCTGTTTGACCCCAACACCAGATTAGTAGAGTGGTCATGTCCAACTTGCTGGGGTTAAAAATAAACAAAAAAACTACAGATACAAAAGGCTGGGAACTTGGGGGCAGTTATTGCCCTATGAGTGGAACATGGGACTCTCTCTCAGAAGACCAGAAGTTTCTTCCTGGGTGGGCTATACACCCACTATGTGATCTTGTACAAGCCTCTTAACCTCTGTTTCTCCCTGGGGGTCCTCCTGGACAGCCAACCTTAACAGTAGGGTAGATCCTGCCATCATCCAGTAGAAGGCAGACATAACGATTTTTGCACTTGGAGGTTCAGGGATCTTCCTTACGTTGTTTGTCTGCTTTCAGACTAGTAGGAAGCAGGCGAGCTGCCTCCTGAAAAAGGAAAAGAAAAAATCTTTGACAGCGAAAATTATGGAACAGAAACAAATAACTCTAGGTGCCAGGGGAGGAGAAATTCCTCCCCTGTTCACCCTACCCCCTTATGGGGGTGTACAGAGCAGGATTCCGGGACCCTTCCCTTTCCCACGGGCAGGGGGGTCCCGAAGAGCGGGGGTAGTGCTGGGCTGAAGTGACCAACTCGGAATCACCCGACCTGCTAGGAGCTGGGTTACCGCGGCGGGCAGCCCGGCCCGGCTGGACCCGGAGCGCCCACTCATCTAAGCCTGGGATCAGGTAGGGAGCGCGCTCTGGAGGGAGTAAGACGTAAGGGGGTTTATAGGGGTCACCACCCTCCCCCCGGCGCTCCTTGTTTTTCCCTGTCCCCCGCTCGGACGCTGCTTCACTCGTCCTGGGGGAAAAACAGCAGGATGCAGGGCACCAGGAGGCACCCACGGGGCCAGACGCAGGCGGCAAAGGGCAGGGCTCCAGAAATCCCTCCCCTCCCCCTCCGTTTCCCGAACGGGAGGGGGGGGCGCTTTCGCGCAGGTGCATACTCAAACGTGCCAAAAAACCGAGTCTCCGCCCACTTATTCCCCGCTGAGGAGAAGGAGAAGCCTCTGGCTCTCGGCGCGGCTAGGCCCGAATCTGCAAAATCTTGCAGTGCCTGAAAAAGAATGTCGGCCAGAAAAAGACCCGCAGCGGCAACGCCATCGCCAGCAGCGGGAGCAGCGGCGGCCTCAGAGGGGCAAGAGAGAACTGTAAGCCCCCCGCGTCCCGCCCCACCCCCCACCCCCTTCCCTAGCTCCACAGGACCCACATATGGAGGTCCTACAACAGATTCTGAGGGAGCTGAAGCGAAAACGCTCTCCCCAGAGAGCACAGCCTATAAGGGAGGCTCTAAGGGGGCTGGAAAGGGAAAGAACCCCAGACCCAAACGGCCCCGCAGGGTCACGAGACCCCTGGACTCCCCAGCCTCGGATGAGGAAAATTCAGAGGAGGTGAGATCTGTCTCCTCGGATGAGGGGGGGCACAGAAGAAAGCAGCCCTCCAAGCGCAGCAGGGAGGTCTCTTCCCCCCGTGCATACAGAAGGGGAAGAGGACGAAGGTAACCAAAGTGGGGAAGGGGAAAATGAGGAGCTGGAATCCGGAGAGGAACCAGCGTCTTCCTCACCTGAAGAAGGGGAATTAGAGGAGGCTCAAATGGAAGCCTCAAAAGACCCAGATAGACAATTCCCTATAAAATACAGGGATCAAATCTATGAGCAGATAATCAGAGCCTTGCAGCTGCAACAAAAGAAAGAGAAGCAGGCATCCTCAGACTCCTCGAACGAGGAGGAGGGGGCAAGGGAGTACATCCCTAGAGCCAGGGGTAGAGAGAGGGGGACGCTGCTTGACAAAGCATACGAAAAAATCATAAAACAGGAATGGCAACAGCCTAATAGACTGTTCAAACTGAACAAAACACAACACTCACTATACTCCTTATCAAAAAAGAAGGAGGCACTCCTAGCAATTCCGAAGGTAGATGCAGCTGCTGCCTCGTTATAGCAAGAAACTCCGTGTTCCAGATGGAGGGAGTGTTTCCCCCGTGATCCCACAGATAAAGGGATAGAATGTAATCTCAGAAGAAACTTTGAGGAATCAGCAGCAGTATTAAAGATGGCAACTATGACATCTTACTTTTCCAGGGCTCTCATGACCTGGATCAAGAGGGCCAGAGATCCCAAGGTATCAATGAAAATGACCAGAATCTTATCCACCAGGATCCAGCTGGCGTACGCGTTCATTGCTGATTCATCCACGGACATGATACGCTGGACAGCGAGAGCAATGGCATCCAACGTGGCAGCACGTCGCCGCCTCTGGCTTTGCTCATGGAAAGGAAACCCCACCGCAAAAAATACTCTGGTGGGGGGTTCGTTCCAAGGATCAAAACTCTTCGGAGTATGTCTGGATAAGGTGCTCACAGACGCTGCTGACAAATCAAAGAAACAGACACTGCAAAGCGTAGGGATCATGAAGAAGAATTTTTGTCCCTACAACGCACGCCAAAATCAGGGAAACTCAAGATGCCCATTCTTCCCTAACAGAGGGCATCAAAACAGATACAGAAACAGATGGAACAAGCAGAAGGGAACAAACCCCAGAAGCAATCAACATCAGGGGCGCAACAAGTCAGATTCATGACTACCAGGCCTCTCCGGAACAACACAGGCTAGGGGGCAGACTCCAGGACTTTGCACAGACGTGGAGAAATACCGTGCAAGACGCCTGGTTCACACAGACGATACAGAGGGGATACTCCATAGAATTCGACCGCTGCCCCCTAAGCTTCTTCTCTGTCTCACCAAGATCAAAAAACCCTAAAAAACACATGGCAATGTCCACGGAAATCAAGAGACTAATCTCGATCTCGGCCATCAAACAGGTCCCCCTGAACGAACAGGGTTTGGGGCTATACTCGGTTCTGTTCCTAGTCCCAAAGAAATTGAACGAGTGGAGAGCCGTTCTCGATTTAAAATGGCTGAACAAATTCATCCGAACCAAAAAATTCGAGATGGAGACTCTGCAGTCCATCAGAGTAGCGATAAACAGAAAGGAATGGCTAACATCCCTAGACCTCAAGGAGGCCTATTTACACGTACCAATATTGCCAAATCGCAGGCAATGGCCGAGGTTCAGGTACGAAAACCTACACTAGCAGTACAAGGCTCTCCCTTTTGGTCTAGCCACAGCACCCAGGACATTCACAAAAATCTTGATCCCCCTCATAGCGAATCTGTGAATGAGGGGATCAAGATTCATCCTTACCTGGACGACATACTAATACTATCACCGTCACACGACCAGGCGCTGAGAGACACTTCTAGGGTGACATCCTATCTACAGGAACACGGATTTATAATAAACTTCAAAAAGAGTCATCTGACCCCATCCCAATCCCTCGAACACCTGGGAGTAATAATAGACACCCGAACATACGAAATATTCCTCAGCCTACAGAGACGACAGAATCTCCTAGAACTTATCCATCAAGTGGCCTCAAGGAGCAAGTCCCGACTGAAAGAACTAGCTAGTCTCCTGGGCAGCATGATCTCATGCATGGGAATTGTAAGATGGGTCAGATTTCACACCAGACCCTTACAGCACCTCCTAAGGCCTTGGCAGGACCGCCTCATGCAGGGGGACAACCCCTGGGTGTTGGTACCGAAAGCAGTCAAAACATCCTTCCAATGGTGGTCTCACAAGGGGAGGCTCAGCACAGGGATCCCTCTGCTGGACCCAGACAGAGTAACAGTAACAACGGATGCGAGCCTCCAAGGATGGGGAGCGCACACACAAAACAGAGCGGCACAAGGAAAATGGCTGAAGTGGGAGAAGAGCCACCACATAAACTGGCTCGAATTGAGAGCAGCATATCTGGCTCTGAGGGAACTCGCCCCATTGATCAGGGGAAAGCACGTAGCTGTCTACACAGACAGCACCGTAGCAAAAGCATATATAAACAACCAAGGAGGGTCGAGATCGGCAGCCCTTCATCAGCAAGCGTCACTCCTGATCAGGTGGGCAGAAACAAACCTGAAGTCCATAAGGGCCATACACATACCGGGCATAAAGAACACCCAAGCTGACTGGTTGAGCTGGAAGACTGGACCCGGGAGAATGGTCTTTACATCCATCGACGTTCCAATCAATAGTCAGGTCATTCGGGATGCCAGTGATGGACCTATTCGCGTCCCCAACCAACATGAAAACAAAGAGATTTGTGACCAGGTTCCCTCATCCTCAGGCAGAAGACTTCGACGCTCTGAACCGGACCTGGCCTCAAGGCCTTCTATACACCTTTCCACCGTTCCCTCTGATCCACAGAACAATAGCAAAAGCCAAGAAGGAGGGAGCAGAGTTGATTCTGGTGACTCCATACTGGCCCCGGCGACCGTGGTTCGCAGATCTACTAGATCTAACAACAGGAACACCACTCAGTCTACCTTTCAGACAGGACATTCTAACACAGGGACCGATTCTACACAAGGACCCTGTAGGCCTAAAACTAACAGCCTGGAGATTGAGAGGGAAGCTTTCAGAAAGCTAGGTTACTCCCAGCAGGTCCTACACACTATGCTCCAGTCTAGGCGACCAGCAACCAACCGCATTTATCAAAATACATGGGCTTGCTTTGCGGGGTGGTGCCAAAAAAGGGGTCTGAGTCCAGACAAAGCCTCTATTAAAGTAATTTTTGATTTTCTACAGATGGGTCTGGACAGGGGCTTAAAGCCCAATACATTACAAAGTCAAGTTGCTGCTATAGGTAGCGTTATAGGCACAGTGAGGGGGAAAGAATTTCTAGACACCCTCACATAGTACGTTTCCTCAGAGCAGCTAGAATTATATCTCCCCCAGTTAGTCATCGCTTCCCCTCCTGGGACTTAAATTTACTACTTAAAGCACTGACTAACATTCCATTTGAACCTCTGGAGGAGGTATCCTTATTCTACCTATCTCTGAAAATAGCATTCCTAATAGGTTTCACAACAGCTAGGAGAATTTCAGAGTTGGGAGCTCTGTCAATTGAACCTCACCTCTGCGTGTTTAGAGAATCGTCAGTTTCCCTCAGACTTGACCCTTCCTTCCTTCCCAAAGTGAATTTCTTATTTCACAGGGAACAGGAAATAATTCTCTCTTCCTTCTGTCCAGACCCTTCACATCAGCAAGAAAAAATTTGGCATACCCTGGACGTCTCCAGGACTCTCAAAATATACCTGAAACGTACAGCCCCTTTTCGACAGTCTACAGCTCTTTTTGTCTCTTACGGGGTACGCAATAAGGGAAAGAAGACCTCTAAGTCAGTCATAGCTCGTTGGTTAACCCTATGCATCAAGGAGGCATATAGAGCTCGGGGAAAAATTCCCCCCGAAGGGATATTTGCCCATTCTTTGAGAGGGGCAGCAACCACACAAGCATTCAGGAATGCTGCTCCTTATGGAGAGATTTGTAAGGTGGCAACTTGGGCCTCTTGACATTCTTTTACGAGGCACTATAAACTCCCCTTACATGAGTCAGCTGAAGCAGCATTTGGGAGAAGGCTACTACAGGCTGTTCTGTAAGATAAATGGAGAACAGTTCAAGAACCTCTTCATTTATCCCTTCCCCTTATACTAAAATTCAGAAAATTCTGAGGGACACCGCTTGGGAAAGTCCCTACTGTTAAGGTTGGCCGTCCAGGAGGACCCCCAGGGAGAAAGGAAAATTGGGCACTTACCTCCTGAATTTTCCTTCTACTGGGGGTCCTCCTGGATGGCCAAACCCACCCGGAATGAAGAGCAATTCTGGGGGGGACCAGATCCGAAGAAATCTTTTATTTGGAAAGAAAATCTGTAGTATAAGTTTGGATTGCCGGTTGACTAGACTGTTATAAATTAAGAAGTGCATAAAGAGTAGGCACTACTGTTTATTATTCTCACAGTAATAACATTGACAATGTATCTAGTTATTTGTCGTTAATAGCAAGTTCTTAGACAGTTCAAAAGACTGAGATACTCTGGAGTAAGGAAGATCCCTGAACCTCCAAGTGCAAAAATCGTTATGTCTGCCTCCTACTGGATGATGGCGGGATCTACCCTACTGTTAAGGTTGGCCATCCAGGAGGACCCCCAGTAGAAGGAAAATTCAGGAGGTAAGTGCCCAATTTTCCTTTCTCCACTTGTAATAAAAGGGGACAATGCTGCTTACTTCCCTCTATACATGCATGAAATCTGGTAGGACAGACTTATGGATTTATAATACTGGTGTGGGTTTCTCCTGCAGCTGGTGGTGTTGCCCTATCAGACGCTCTTGCATGAATCGACCAGATGTGCTTCTGGAATCAAACTGAAAGATCAGGTGGTGATGATCGATGAGGCCCATAACCTGATAGACACTATAACATGTATCTATAGTGCTGAAGTTACTGGCACACAGGTGAGTCAGGACTGGAGGCCTCTGTCAGGGTTGGAGGGGAAGGGAAGGAGGAGTCCACAGGGGACAATAGCCAGGAGATCTCTTAAGGTATAACAAGACCCCTCAGGTTGTTAAGTGGCTAGCCCAATATAGGCAATGCCAAACTGTCCTCACAGGGGAGGGGTGTAGTTTCTCAGCTGGCGAGAGAAAATGTGAGAGTGAACAGCAGGATACAACAGCATATGCTGAATAACACAGTGGGAGGGAGTAACCGAATTCCCAGAAAAGGGTGTGCACTGTATTGTGGGGAAGCACCAGGCAGGGGAAGAGTCCCCTGGGTAACCCAGGAATAACCTCAGGGTGCAAAGGGGGTTCTACAGGGAACGCTAATGTGACACAAAAGGGAAGCATGGGGGGAGGCTAGGTAACAAGGAATTCAAGGGGAAGGGGAGAGGTCTTTTAAAGAAACACAAGAACAACAAACAGAACAAGGGTAAACACTTAAGCACATATATCAACAGGAGCAGACAGTGAGAACAAGTGAGTTTACACACTAAGCACTAAGGCTTAATCACCAGCAAAGGGTTTCCTCTTGGGCAGGTTTAAATAAGCCTCTGCTAATGCAGACAGTTGCAGCGTGACTTCAGTAAGTACCATGAGTCATGATGGTGCATCTTCAAGGGGTCATTCTGCCTCTAAAGAAAAACCTGGGAGTGTCTATCGGACAGCTACTGCTCTGTGAACCGTTGGGTGTTACCAGATGCTCCCCATTTTGGCTTTACACACACGCTTCTCTATTACGTCTGCATGAACATGCTTTTCTCTTCACGCTTACCAGGATTTGTGATCCTGGAGAATGTGGATCAGCGCTTAGCTGTCACTTGTGTCATTCTATGTAAGGATGTGTGCTGCCCCACATCCGGCCTGGTGGAATCATGACCTTCAAGACTTACACCAAAATAAACCACCTCTGCTTTTAATCATGACACTTCTTGAGAGGGCTGGGAGTTGGTGTTGAGGCTGCAATCCTGAACCCATGTGTAGCTTTTGGCAAACAGCTGGAGGGAGGAAGGACTTTTGGGTAGCTGCAAAAACTACACAGGATGATGTCATCAGTTTTCGCACACAATGGATTTGTACGAGGTTATCATTAGATTTCATAGGGCTAATATGTGATTTTGGGGATGACCTACCACAACAGGGCCTTTGAACATCTGGTAGTGTCTATTGTTGTTTTTGGTCTTGTAGACTGCAAACCAGTGACACAGGGTGTCATTACAGGACCATCTTAATGTTTATTTATTTTATTTATTTATTTTATTTAGGCACATAAATGCCATACTGAGTCAGACCAATGGTTCATCAAGCCCAGTATCCTGTCTCTGACAGTGACCACTTTTGGTCACATGGGAGAAGTACCAGCAGTCACAATGGACTATTTATTTACTTTATTTTGATTTATATCCTTCCCTATCCCCTGAGGCTCAGGGCGGCTTACAATAAATACATACAATACACAATTAAAACCCCAGGAAACTAACAAGTCCCCCTCAATCTATCCCTGCCCATTGAATAATACCAGCTTTTTATTTCCATTGTAGTTGTGCTGTGCGCACTCTCAGCTGCTGCAGTACATGGAGCGATACAGGTGAGAATCCCCGACTGAGCAGTCCCATGTCAGCAATGGGAAAGGATGGGTGGGCTTATTTCCCTCTCTGCTTGCCTGCAAGGCTTTTTCTTGTATGGCAGACTGGTGGCAATAATACTCACCAGTGTAAGGACCAGGCTGCTTCATTATCTCTCTGTTTTGGACCCTTGGAAACTTTGCTTTGAAGGTTGGTATTAGCCAGTGAGGGATTTCCCCACATCCTCTGCAACTCCTGCTTTCTCCTCCTCCCCACTCTTGTGTGCTATGCCATGAGCGCTAGGGTTTAGTTTTTCAAATCTCTCCTGCTCTTTTGATCCTTTCTGCTCCATTTGCCTTAGTGACTGAAACCGAGTGAGACTCAAGACTTAGAAGCTCCCCCACAAGGGGGGGTTGCATGCAAGTGTCAACCATGTGCAAACCTTGCATTAGGGCCTGTCCATTCTGCAGTGAGTTGATTGTTGTGTAGTACTAAGAATTCTGGGCTTTTCTGAGCACCTAGCACAATGGGGCCTTTGAACACTACTGCTATGTGAGTAAATTCATGATCATATAGGAGGAGAAGACTGGGCTATAAACTGCTACATGCTTGGGTTCTTGAAGTGGGATACCCTGGGTAGCAGTATTTCTGATCTGTTCTGGAGGTGGTGCCTTGCTCGCAAATACCAGGAGAAAATAGCCTTAAATTCTGTCTCCCTTTGCTCAATTGAGGCCCCTCATCTTGAGTTCTGGTCACTGGGGCTCCTTGAGTTTGGGACTTGGGGAACTACATTTGTTATGGTTTTTATGGGCATCTAATGTCCGTTGACTCTTTCCTAGGAAACGTCTGAAGGCAAAAAACCTAATGTACATTAAACAGATTCTCTACTTGCTGGAGAGGTTTGTGTCTGTGCTGGGAGGTAAGAGAACATTCATTTTATTGATGTCACTAGACTAAGAGGCAGCTGGTGCATGAGATTCCTTCCACTAATTATAATTCCCCCCTCCCTTTTTGGGCTTGCTGCTGCTTGTTGTCTAGCACAGTCACCTCTGGCTTGGTGCACAGGCCTTATGGGCACTGGTGATTTTATTTCTCATCCTGTATTATAATTTGGGGAATGTGAATGTTGACCTTGGTGCCTCCTAGGGGAGGCACCATAAGGAAGCAGCAGACCATAGATAGTCACTGGAGGGAGACATTATTTTTCCTAGATTTCCAGCAAGGTTTCAGACTTGACCTTGCTGTCTTGGCATCTTGTCCTCTCTAACGCCACCGTTGCTCAAAGAGATTCTTGCACTGCTCATTAGTGAGGCCCTTTTGCCGCCCTAGACTCCAGCCTATGAAGTGCACACCACCCCCTTGAATTTTGTCTCTTCTCTCTTTGTGGCAGACCTTCATTGTGCTATGACTCTAGACCTAGAACTGGTGTGGCTCTGTTGTTGTTCTGCTAGCACCAAGTATGTCCTTGGAAAAACTTGTATTCTGTAAAAAGAAAATAGGGTCCCTTACCTTGAGAATTTTCCTTCTTGAAAGCTCTGCTGGACGTCACTTCAAAACACTGGGGAACAATCCCCACCTCACCGGTAGGAGACAAAAGTAGAATCCAACGGAGCATGTCCAGTGGGTGTTTGTTCCCTGCATCTCCTGTTCTTAAAAGCTGAACTCTGAAAGTATACAAATGATTCTAGAAAGAAAGTTAACAGTTTTATTATTTACCAAGGTATTTAATCTGTGGCTTTAAAGGAATGCACGACTGGCGATGACACGCGTCCAAGTGCATCTAAACCCCGCCCACGGCACTTCTCAAAGGCATGGGATTTTTTGGAACAAGTACATACCGCTCGTCTAAAAGTGGGCCTTAGGCTGGATCCTGCTTTTGTCCAAAAAGTTAATTCTATTTTGCATAGATCACAGAAAATTACCTGACCTCCGTTTGGCCCAAACCCAGTCCATCTGAAGGATATGTTATGGCATAACCTCAATGTGGGGAGGACATTTAAGATCTATTAATTACCAAGGTATTTAATCTGCAGCTTTAAAGGAATGCGCAACTGGCGATGAGGTACGTCCATGTGTGTCTGAATCCCACCCACTGTCAAAAGGTGTGTGGTTTTTTTGGTGCGAGTGTGCGCCACTCATCTAAAAGCGGCCTAAGTGTCGGTGATTCCCTCTTAAATATACAGAAGGCTGGATCAGATGACAGTGCTCCCAGTTCAGAAATCCTCCGAGTGGAAGTAATAGCTACGAGGAAATAGACTTTAATAGAAAGGAAGTATAAGGATAACTCCCTAAGTGGCTCGAGTGGGGGATAAAGCAGGGATTTAAGGACTATGTTGGGGTTCCAATTGGAGAGAAATGAGGCATGCCACTCTTAAAAATCTTTTAATATGAGGTGGGTCGGGGTTTTGTTGGTGCCATAATCGTTGTTGAGCAGCCGCTGTTCTGGAGTGCTGCCGTTAGTCAGTCGGGCCCGCATGTTTCTGGGCTCCTGGCAGGGGGCCTGCATTGTGCAGAAGGAGTATCCAGAGGGACTCTTCTGTGCCCACTCTACCCTTCCACATGCCTGCAGGGGTGAGGGATTGGGGGAAGGCGCCTGTGTGTCCGTTAGTACAGGTGAAGAGACTATGCTGTTTCCCACCCGCCGAAGTGTTGGCTGAGAAATAAAAACTAAATTCTTCTGGAGCTGCGTGGCTCTACTCCTTACAGGTCTGAAACAGAAGATTAACTGGAAATGCAGGGAATGAACCCCCACTGGGCATACTCCATTGGATTCTTCTTCTGCCTCCTACTGGTCGAGGTAGGGATTGTTCCCCAGTGTTTCAAAGTGATGGCCGGTAAAGATGAGGAGAAGAACCATTCATTGTGATCAGTAAGAAAATGCACTCATCCTTATTTTTCAATCTTGTGTACTCCACCACTCCTTTCTTTCCTTTCCTATTTTCTCTCTCTCTAAATTAGAGGTTCCGAAAGTTTTGTCTATGTGATTCCATTTTGACTCCAGAAAAACAAAATCTATCTAATATCAGGACTGTGACCTCTTCTGCAGATGGCATGTCCTCCTTCAGGGTCAGGACCCATAGTTTGGGCTCCTCTGCTTTGAATACCTCCATTGGGAAATAGTGTGTGCTACTTCAGGATTTAGGCTACAAACAAGAGACATGAGGGAAGAATTGTCCTTCTTGCCTGCCTGTGTGCACCGGGCAGCTCTCTACTTCTGTGTTCACCTATTGCCAGGATGGGAAGCTGTGTTTCAGTCCTTTCCTGCTGGGCTCTGCAGCATGATAAATACTGCACCCACCCACGTTTCTCCTTCCTGTGCAGAAATAATGCGGGAGTTGTCCTGCAAGTATGCTCCAAAACATGCTCCTGTAATGAGGGGTTAATGTAGAGAGGCGAGGACAGAGAATGTCAGTGAAAGCCAATGTTGTGACTTGGTGCAGTTTTTTTCCTAGGGTTTCATTCCTTGTTGGATTGTTTGTCTGCTGCTTTTATTCAGCTCCACCCAGCACAAATCATTCTGCCTTGAATCTTTTTCCCTTTACAGGCAACGTGAAGCAAAATCCAAACACTCAGAGCATTCCCCAAGTGGGTAGGTCATGCACTCAAATATCTTGGTGTGTAGAATGGTTCATAGCTCAGCAAACAGAGGAGGTGGATGTGGGCAGAGGGATTATTAATATTTAAGTGGTATTTTACAAGGCTAGATAAAAACAGATCCCTGCTTTAAAAGCTTGCAGCCTAAAATTAGACAAGGGAAGGAGCCAAATGAGGTGGGGAGAGGAAAGATGGTTAAAATATAATTAGGGGAAAGTACAGGTACGTAACAAAGTTTTTTTTTTTAAATTGCAGTAGGCAGAAGGTGCAATCAGACATGAGAAGTATAGCGGTGTAGATCCTAGAATACACATGAATCCTTTGCCAGGGTCTCTGTGCCTTGCAGGGAGTGAGTGTGGCGAAGTGTCTAGGCCCAGAAAGGGATGCTGAGGGGTGTGGGGTGTCTCTGGGCCTGGCAGGTAACATGTGTTTCTTGTGTCTCAGGGGCAGAACTAAAATCCATCAATGACTTCTTGTTTCACAGTCAGATTGACAACATCAACCTCTTCAAGGTATTTATTTATTTAGAACTGATATGCCACCCTTCCCATAGAGGTTCAGGGCGGCTCACAGTTCATAAAATAACAATACAATGTAAACAATAAAAACTCCCACCCTTCCCTCAAAACTCCCCCCACATCACCACAACCCTACCTAAAAACCCAATCAACCCCTGTCCCTGTCCACCAAATGCTTTTTCAAATAAAAATGTTTTACACAACCTCCAAAAGATGCTTAGGCTCAGGCTCGAGTGAACCACCTGGGGAAGGGAGTTCCACAAAACCGGGGCAGCAACTGAGAACGCCCTCCTGCGCACCCCTGTCCCACAAACAAGGGTAACCGATGGAGCCTGCAAGAGAGTGCTCCTGGCCGACCGTAGGGAAACATGGTAGAACAGGCGGTCTTTCAGATATATGGGACCCAGATTGTTTAGAGCTTTACAGGTCAAAACCAGCACCTTGGATTGTGCCCAGAAAGCTATAGGAAGCCAGTGCAGACTTTGGAGCACTGGTGTAATATGCTCCCGGTGACTCCTCATCAAAAGGAGCTGGGTAGCCACATTCTGACTAGCTGCAGCTTTCAAACAGTCAAGGGCAGCCCCACGTAGAGCATGTTGCAATTATCTAGCCTTGAAGTGATGAAAGCACGGATGCCAGTGGCCAGATGCGAGTCAGAAAGAAAAGCCCACAGCCTTCTCACTAGATGGAGTTGGTGAAAAGCGCTCCTGGCCACCGCCGCCACATGGTATTCCAGACATAGCAAGGGATCCAAAAGCACTCCAAGGCTGTGAACCTGATCGACCAGAGAGGGCCAGACCCTATCAATAACAGATGTCCCAATTTCCTCCAAGTCACAACTGGCCAACCAGCATCGCTTCAGTCTTGTCAGGATTCAGCTTCAATCAGCTCTATTCTCTTGACAGCAGCCAGACATTGGGTAAGCACCAACATTGCGGGACCTGGGTCGGGTGAAAAAGAGAGGTAGAACCGAGTGTCGTCAGCATACTGATGACACCTCGCTCCAAACCTCTGAATGATCTTGCCCAGTGGCCTCAGATACACATTGAACATGAGAGGAGATGGAATAGAACCCTGCAGGACACCACAGGGAAGGACCTAAGAGGACGATGGGCAATCCCATCACCACCTGCTGGAACCTCCCCGACAGGAAGGAGCGGAGCGACTCGAACGATCACATGAACCCCTGCCAGATCCCACAGTTGTGTCAACATCACCTTATGATCAACTGTATCAAAGGCCGCTGAAAGATCTAACAAGATCAACAAGGTAGAATTCCCCAAGGCACAGCTCATCGACCAAAGGTACAAGTGCAGTCTTTGTGCCAAAAGGAACATAAGTAGTGCCATACTGAGTCAGACCAATGGTCCATCAAGCCCAGCATCCTGTCCTCCGACAGTGGCCAATCTCGATCGCGTGGGAGAAGAACCAACAGTCACAATGGACAATTCATTCCCCGTTGTTCACTACCAGCTCCCAACAGTAAGAAGTTCATCCTGTAAGCTACTTGGTTAATAGCCATAAATGGACCTACTCTCTAAGAACTTATCCAGTCCTCTTTTAAACCCAACTATACTACTGGCCCTGACAACGTCCTCTGGCAACAAATTCCATAAGTTAATTATGTGTTGAGTGAAAAAGTACTTCCTTTTATTTGTTTTAAATCTGCCGGCAGCTAGCTTCATGGAGTGTTCCCTAGTTCTAATACTATTTGAGAGGGTAAATAACCAGTCCCTATCGTTCCATACCACTCAAGATTTTATAAACCTCTATCCTGTCCCCTCTGTCTTCTCTTCTCTTTAAGGTGAAGAGACCCAGCTTGTCAAGCCTCTCTTTGTACGGAAGCCATTTCATACCCTTTATCATTCTCGTTGCCCTTCTCTGTACCTTTTTCTGGTTCAGCTATGCCTTTTTTGAGATGGGGCAACCAGAACTGCATACAATATTCCAGGTGCGGTTGCACCATTGATTTGTGTAGAGGCATTATGACATCCTCAGTTTTATTCTTTATTCCTTTGCGAATAACTTCTAACGTTCTGTTCGCTTTTTTGACTGCTGCTGCACATTGGACTGTGGATATCAATGTATTGTCCACAGTTGCTCCCAGAACCTTTTCCTGAGTGGTAATTCCTAGCTTAGTACCCAGCATTGTGTACTCAGTTTGCGTTATTTTTCTCTATGTACATCACTTTGCACTTGTCCACTTTAAATCTCATCTGCCATTTAGATGCCCAGTCACCCAGTCTCGTAAGAACCTATTACAGTTCTTCACAGTCTGCTCGTGTTTTAACTACCTTGAATAACTTGGTGTCATCTGCAAATCTGATCACCTCATTCTTAACGCCCATTTCCAGATCATTAATGAATACATTAAACAGCACCGGTCCCAATACAGATCCCTGGGGCACACCACTTTTTACATCTCTCCATTGTGAAAACTGCCTATTTAGTCCTAGTCTTTGCTTCCTATCCTTTAACCAGTTACCGATCGATAGTAAGACACTACCTCCTATCCCATGACTTTTTAATTTTCTCAAGAGTCTTTTATGTGGGACCTTATAAAATGCTTTCTGGAAATCCAGGTACACTATATCTACTGGGTCTCCCTTGTCCACATGCTTATTTACACCCTCAAACAATTCAAACAGATTAGTGAGGCATGCCGTATCTTTGCTAAATCCATATTGACTCTTCCCCATTAACCCATGTTTATCAACATGCCCAGTGATTCTGTTCTTAATTATAGTTTCCACCATTTTGTCCGGCACAGACGTCAAGCTTACTGGTCTGTAGTTTCCAGGATCACCTATGGATCCCTTTTTTAAATAGCGGGGTTACATTTGCCACCCTCCCGTTCTCCGGTACAGTGGCAGATTTTTAGCAGTAGGTTACAAATTGCTTAATGGTAGGTCTGCAGTTTCATATTTGAGTTCCTTCATAACTTTGGGATGAACTCTGAGGAAGATTAGAGACAGGCCAATAGCTGGCTGGGGAGTCAGCATCCAAAGATGGTTTCTTAATCAGGTGCTGGACCATTGCTGTTTCAAGGGCTTCTGACACCCTCCCCTCCGTAGGAAGACGTTGACAACCCCAACCAACAATGGGCCCAATGTCTCCTGATGGCTTTCACTAGCCAGGACAGTCAAGGATCTAATTCACAGCTGGTTGCCCTCATCACCCCAACCACCTCCCTTGCATCGGTGTGCGACCAATTGAAACTGATCCAAACAAATGGGAAAAGACTGAGCTTCCGTAACTCCAAATTCTGACTCGGCAGGTAAAACAGCAGCTCCCAAGTTGTGAATATGAGCATTTTTAGACTGTAAGCCGTAGGCAGGAACCATGTCTTTATCTTTGTTCTGTAAAGCACCAGGTACACGGCTGGTGCTATACAAATGTTTATAATAATAATAATATTTTTTGTCTGCAAAATAATTAATAAAAATATCATGGCAGGCATTGGATGATTCTGTGTCCTGATGGAGACTGCCTGGGTTAACCAGGCCCTCACCACCCAGAACAGCTCAGCCTGATGAGACTTTGCAGATGCTAATATAGCAGGGAAGAAAGCTTTCTTCACTGCCATCACAACCACTGCATAGTCCCTCAAAAACGATCTATGCCACAATCAGTCGGCTTCAGCGTGAGTTGAGCGCCACCTGCGCCATAGCCACCTACCCTCCCACTTCAGCTGCCTCAGGCCCTCCGTATTTCAGGGAGACCTGTGCTGACGAAATGGTGGTAAGGCGACCAGGTCATCGACAGAGCAGCCATCAAGGTCAGTGGATGTATCCCCCAGAGAGTTCTGGATACGAGTCGGATCCATCAGTCTCTGGAGGTGGACCACCCTAAGTGGTCAACCACCTCAATGTGGGCATAGGAAGGCCAGGACCTGGACCTTCAGGAGGTAATGATCCATCCATGACAAGGGTGTTATAACACCCCCGATAATTGAAACTCCTGTCTCCAGGCTGGAGCAAAACATCAAATCCAGTGGGTGTCCTGCCTCATGTGTCAGGCCTGATATTAGTTGGGATAGGCCCATGTTTGTCATGGCAGCCATGAACTCCTGCTCCATCCCTAAAAGCCTGGCCTCAGCTTGTATGTTGAAATCACCCAGAACAATAAGCCTACGTGATTTCAACACCACTTCCGAGACTAGCTCACCTAGAGCAGTCAGGGAATCAATTGTGCAGTGGGGTGGTCAGTACACCACGAGGAGCCCCAATCTTTCCCCAGTCAAATCCAGCATACGGTGGACACACTTTATATCGAATGAGTTTGGCACCAGATACCTCTGAAAGGTCAAGATGTCTTTACAAACCACAGCCACTCTGCTTCCCCAAGCCTCGGCTGATGCTGCACTGAGTACCTGACTGGCACCATCTGGGACAATATTGGCCCAGATGCCTTTTCCAGCCAGGTCTCTGTAATGCATGTGAGGTTGGTGACTTTGTCTTGAATCAGATCATGGACGGCAGATGTTTTATTTGCCACAGACCTCACATTAAGCAGCATCAGATCAGGGACCCTACTGACCATTTTGTATTTTAGTTTAAATGGTTTTAAAATGGATGACTGTTAGAAGGGATTTTAGGATCCCCCCTGTTTAGGGGAGTTTGTAAGTTTTGCAATGGCCATAGGCTAAGCAATAAAGGATTATTATTATGACCTCAAATCCCAAATATCCCGAGACGGGCGTAGTGGGACATGGGAACCGACACCACGTGTCTCTCCCGAAAGCCCTGATGGTCTATCCTCATACCTTCCCATGCCCAACATGACCCCAACAGCTGCCCCTCTTTCCTCCCCATCCCAGAAAGGGAAAAATAGCTGCCTATCTCTCCTATCCACTCCTTTTTATGGGAGCGAGTATGTAGATTGTCACGGGCTGGGTGTAGATCATGACTTGTTTCTTACCAGCATGTTATCTCGCATGAAGGGGGTAGGAGTGGAGGGATTCTCTCCATTCCCTTCTATTTGAATAGATATTCTTTTGCATGTATAAAAATGGCAGAGGACTTATATATTGTATGTATAGTCAGTCTGGCAAGGCACAGCGTGTGGAGGAGATTGGGCCACATGGGGTTGTGCGAATGAGAACTCTGGGTGTCTGAGTGGGTGTTGAGCATGGTGTTCTAAAAATATTACATAAAACAGTCTTGATCTGGAAGCTTACATGGGATTTGTTTGCATCTGTGGCTTAGTACAAACCATGTTTTTGGCCATTAGTTCAGTCCTCAGTCAGAACCATGCCCAGAGCAGTCAGAGCAAGGAGGAGGGTGGGCTAGATTTGGAAGTCTAGCTGGGAGGGGTTAGGTGTAGAGCTGAGGGCAATACAGTGGGAAAGAAAATTAGGTAACTTACTGTCTTGTCCTCCCACAGGTTCAGCGATACTGCGAGAAAAGTCTAATCAGCAGGAAGGTATTGTCCTCAGTGCTTCTTAACTGCTATGGCAGAATGCCTGTTTAGTTCACGCCCCTGGGGAAATGTGGCATCGGAAGGGGAACAATGCATTGCTAAATGCTGCTTATGTTACTGCTTTTCCATGTTAATTATAGGCAACTGTGCCCCTCTGACAACTAAACCTGCCATTTGTGCTTGACATGTTCATTCCTCAAGAATAGCATACTAGTACTGTGCTAATACCACACTGCCTTCTCTGGGGCATTGTGAGAGAGCTTACTTCTGGGGTGGGAAGAAGCTACGGCTAGGAGAATTGGGAAGTCCTGAGATGTCAGGTGGTCTAGATTCTGCCACCCAGTAGCAGACGTACATGTAAGATACAGGGCAATGCTTTGCATGCAACCTCTGTAGAGTTACTGCTTTTAATCCTTCTTCTGGGCAGCTCTTTGGGTTTATGGAGAGAGATGGAGCTGCTGCTGTTGTAAAGACCAACAAGGAAAACCGGAAGATGGCTGGACTGCAGAACTTCCTGCTGACCCTGCACCAGGGAACTGACAAGGAAGGTGAGTTCAGCTGTAGACCTGAACGGGAAAGAAGTGAGGTCTCTTTAGGGGAGGTGGTGTCTGTCTAGCAGTGCATAATTAACATGTGGATGTTTAGCTCTCTGGGAACGGAAACCAGGCTGCTGCTGGTTGACTCTTCTTTCCCTTCTTTGATTTGTAGCTCCTCCTCGGAGCCCTCTTGAGGAGGCTGAGAATGGCCAGCCCAGGATGGCATCTCCTTTGATGCACATTGAAGGATTTCTCTCTGCTCTCACCAGCACAAACCAGGATGGAAGAGTCATCCTCAACAGGCAAGGTACTGCTATGAAGAGAGCTCTGTAGAGATGGCTTCCTCAGGGCTCAAGCAAAGCAGGGTGTTAAAGTTGCCAGATACTGCCAAGACATTACATTGATGGGCGTCTTACAAATACAAGTATAATTACTAGATTAGAAACTCTTTGTACAGGACAGACTTAGAGATGGTCTGTACCCAATGCTACAGGTCCTGACTCTTGACTGACTGTCACCTGGTCGTGATGGTCAGAATAGTGATTGAACAATATGCCCAGCAGGAATGCATGGCTTGTGTTGGAAAGCCTCATTCCCCAGAGGAGCAACCTCCATGGGCTTCATCCCCTAAACTGCTGGGAGAAACCTTGGCAGAGATGCTCATGGATCCCCTGAAGCCCACTACTCTCTCCCTGCATATGGGGGATTTCCCCTCACATTAGCGTTTACTAATTGGGAAGGAAATAGACGAGCAGTCTGTACCTCTAAGGGCAGGGTGATGGACTGTGTGAAAGGGAAGATATTGGCAGTGACAGTGCTGGGAAAGGAATGTTTTCTTTCCATGGATCTTCAGGGAGTTGGTGTGCAGTGATTAGGACAATTGAAGGCATCTCTTTTTGTGTCTGATCAGGGCTCTAGGCTGAGGCAGCTTCCACTTTGTTGCTGGGAAGTTTATGTTGCATGTCTACAAGATATATTAATGGGATTTATAATTTTCTCCCCCTGCCTCCGGCTACTCCTCCGATCCAGTAGCTCTGCATAGACCACCAGGAGGCAGAAGAACAAAACTGAGTTACCCTGATCCTCAGTTCCGTCTTCTGCCTCCGACCATCCAGACGGAGTTTTTCTGGAGTGTGGAAGATTTCAGGCGGGGCCAGTGGGGCAGCACTGGTTTCCATGATGTGGTCTTGGGGACCGCTTTTGAGAGTCCCGGGCAGCTCCCTTGCACGGTGCCTGGGAGCAGAGGAGCCGCGCGACAAGGAGAAAAAAAAAAATTCTCATGACTGGGGCAGGCCCTCAGTTCCACCGGCATCCCCCTGCCCAGGAGCAGACGCAGCGCGTCTGGTGTCTGCTGCGTTCGACACCGCCAGCTTACCTCGGGTGCTTGCCTGCTTACACCCCGCCCCCCCTTTCCCGCGTGCGGGAGAAATGGAGGCAACCAGCGATCAGACACGGGCGCAGGCTTCACCAGCGAGCGGAGAGAGACAGGTAGTGTCCATGTCTTCCCTGGCCAGCTCCATGGGAAAAAACCTGGAGTTGCTAGATAAACTATGCGAGCTCCAATCCCGGGGTAAACTAAAAAGACACCCCTACCCCCCCCGGGAACCAAAACAGGGTAAAAGGGCCCCTAAGGCAGGCCGCAAAAGGGTGGGAAAAGGAAATAAAAAGGCACCAAAACGGGGCGCTGTGGCCCTCCTTTTAGCCTCCTCGCAGTTGTCAGAGGAGAGCACTGACGATGAAAGGCCACAGCAGCCTAAACAGTTTAATCTAAGGTCAGACTCTGACGCGGATTCCTCGCAGGACTCCTCGGGGACAGAGGAGGGCGAGTGTGCGGAAGCCCTGCCAGAACCTAAAGGACAAAGATAGGCAATTTTCTCTCTCCTATAGAGATGAGTTTTTGGGCCAAGTCATCAAAACCCTGCAATTGAAGGAAAAAGCTCTGACTCCCAAGAGGAGGATCAGAGAGACTATATTCCCTCTGTACATGGCAAGGACTCGGGGGTGCCCTTAGACAGGGTGTTCGAAAAGCTAGTATTAGAGGAGTGGAAACAGCCTAGTAAGGCATATAAGATGAATAGAACGCAGGATTCATTATATTCCTTCTCCAGAAGGAAAGATTCCCTGTTTAAAAACCCGAAGATTGATGCTGCAGCAGCTTTCCTGGCCAGGCAAATGGTTTTCCCCACAGAGGGAGACGTGTTCCCAAAGGATGCCACAGACAGGGCGGTCGACTCGGCCCTCCGTAGGGCTCTAGAGTCCTCCGCTTATACAGTTAAGATCAGTATTTTAACTTATCTGGCTAGGGCTCAACTCGCCTGGATGCAGGAGCTGCAGGACCCCGAAATCTCAGAAAAGAGATCACAAACACTCTCGTCCTGCATTCTTACGGCCACGGCCTTTATTGCAGATTCATCCACGGATGCCACGATGTGGGCTGCGCGCTCAGTAGCAGGCAGCGTTTTGGCTAGGTGTAGAGTGTGGCTGAGGTCATGGCAGGGAGACATTATGGCAAAAAACCTTCTGGTATCAGGCCCCTACAAGGGGGTATGTGTCTCAATAAGATGTTAGTGTATGCGACCGACAAAGCTAAGCCTAAGACCCTACAACAGGTGGGCTCTAGGGGGCGGCCTTTTCGTAACCAAACATTCAGACCCAGGGGAAACTGGATGGCCCCTAGAAGGTTCCATCCCCAAGGTAGTAGACACACCCCAGTTAATTTCTCCTTTCAAAACAGAGGCCACAAACAGGGTAGGTTTGATAAGCAGAAGTCCAGGTCCACGGCAGCAGCCCAGCCTAAACAGGACTTATGACTATTCCATAGACACCGGGTGGGGAGCAGACTACAGGATTACTCAGGAATCTGAGAGACATCTGTCTCAGACGCCTGGGTATTATCCTGCGTAACTCGGGGCTACAAAATAGAGCTTCAGAGCCGGCCCAGGGATCGCTTCCTCCTGTCTCCCATTTCAAGCAACCTGGTAAAACACGGGGCTATGCAGGGGGAAATTCAAAGGCTTCAAGCAATTCAAGCCATAGGGGAGGTTCCAGCCCATCTCCCCAGGACAGGGTTATTCTCAATTCTGTTTTTAGTTACAAAAAAACAGGGAAGCTGGAGGGCAGTTTTAGATTTAAAATCCCTCAACGAACACGTAAGGAGACAGAGGTTCAAAATGGAGATGGTTGCTTCCATCTCCCAGAGCCTCAGGAAAGGAGACTGGTTGGTTTCCTTAGATTTGAAAGAGGCATATCTACATGTCCCAATTTGGCCGCCACACAGGAAGTGGCTCAGATTCAGTTACCACAACAGGCTCTGGCAGTTCAGAGCTCTCCCTTTAGGCCTCTCCTCAGCCCTGTGGACATTTACAAAGATTCTGATTCCGCTAATAGCAAATCTCAGGAGAGAGGGGATACACATTATTATTATTATTGTTGTTGTTAACAAACATTTATATAGCGCCAACAGTGTACCTGGCACTTTACAAAGTAATAAAATAGACACGGTCCCTGCCCCTAGGGCTTACAATCTGAGCTGGGGGAGAGACATAGGAAGGGGCACAGAGGGAGAGACAAGGGGTCTAACATTCATGAAGATGCGAGGTCTCAAGTGCACGTACTTGGCT
>QEPC01009092.1:499282-581541 GCA_003113815.1 Sphenodon punctatus | reverse complement strand
GAGAATTGGTAGCCTACCTTAGGTGAATTCCTTTCTCTCATATTCTCTGCATACTCCTCCGCCCCTCCCTGCCAAACAGCACGAATTTAGTCAGGGGGCTGGGGGGACTGGTACCTTGCTCACTGTTTTTTAGGTGTTTCCTTTAGGGGAGTAGATTATAGTAATAGGGTTGTTAACCATTATTGTTCTAGTGTTATATATATATTAAGAGAAATTTTCAGCTTGCGAACGGACTGGCGAAGAGCCGGGTAGCTCCGTGGACGCAGGCGCAGACAAAAATTAGTTCATCTGCCTCCTAGCGGCCAACGGTAGAACTACCCAGCAGGAGGAGTATGCAGAGAATATGAGAGAAAGGAATTCACCTAAGGTAGGCTACCAATTCTCCTTTCCCTTCAGCCTATCATCAGTGCCATGGACGTTTTCCAAGACGCTGGTGACGCTGGTACAAATCTACGCAGGGAGGGAGTACATGTGTTCCCTTACCTGGACGATATGCTGATCAAGGCGCAATCCCAGGAGTCAGCATCCCAGAGTGTGGACAGGGTCATAGCTTATCTTTCCCTCCACGGCTTCATGATAAATGATCAGAAAAGCCATCTGTCTCCAAAACGCAGATTAGAGCATTTGGGGGTGATTATAGACATGGCCCTAGATATCACCTGCGTTCGAGAAGAAAGGAGGGAGAAAATTCACCTTCTTGTCCTACTCCTACAAGCCAGTCACTGCTTGAGACTAAAGACACTAGCCAGAGTGCTGGGGCTCATGGTCTCTTGCTCCCGCCAGATAGCATGGGCCAGACACAATCTAAGGCCCTTACAGTCCTTGCTAGCTCCTTTCCAGAGAGAGCTTACACGAGGGGCAAATCCCTGGGTCTCCCTCCCGGGACATTTCAAACCATTAATGTCTTGGTGGTTAGACCCAAAAAGATTTCGAGAGGGGGTGCCTCTCACGGACTCTCCTCGATCGGTGATCACTACTGATGCGAGTCTCAGGGGATGGGGGGCTCACATGGACTCGACCTCAGTACAGGGGTTGTGGAACCAGAGGGACCTGGGCAAATCCATAAACTTTCTGGAGCTAAAGGCAATCTGCCTGGCTCTTCAAAGATTCGGCCCACGCCTGAACAAATCCCATGTGTTGATTTATACAGACAACACGACAGTGAAAGCCTACATCAACCACCAGGGGGGATCCAGATCCAAACCCCTACAAAGAGAGGCGTTTCGACTGTTTACATGGGCTCAGGTTCACTTGGCCTCTCTGAAAGCAGTTCACATCAAAGGGTCAGGGAGCTCTCACGCAGACTGACTGATGCAGGGAAGTGGACCTTCACGAATGGTCCCTCAACAAGAGAGTCTTCCGGATGATTGTCAAGAGGTTCGGGATGCCAATCCTGGACCTCTTTGCAACAAGAGAGAACTCTCAGGTGGAGTGGTTCATAACCGGAGGAAAGGCATTAAACGATCTCCCTCTAGACGTTCTAAATCAGGTATGGCCAAGGGGTCTTCTCTGTGCATTCCCTCCCTTCCCATTGCTTACCTGCACAATAGCAAAAATCAGGAGAGAAAGATTTCAGATAATCCTCGTGGCTCCATGGTGGCTGAGACGTCCATGGTTCTCAGCTCTGATGGAGCTGGCAATTCAGGATCCGTTCCGCCTGCCATTGACACTGGACCTCCTCTCTCAAGGTCCGGCGCTCCACGAGAACCCCAGCGTGTTAAATAACAGCTTGGAGGTGGAGCGCCTAGCGTTACAGAACATGGGGTACACTAATCCTGTTTTGAAAACCCATTTACAAGCTAGGAGACCAGCGACTAGACGCTCCTATGCCGCAACATGGAGGGTCTTCTTATGGGCGGCGGAAAGGAATGTCGATCCCTGCACAGCAACTATTCCTCAGGTATTAGAATTCCTTCAGGAGGGACTCGACAAAGGTCTGAGACATAACACCCTGGCGAGACAAACGTCCGCTCTCAACTCAGTCCTTGGGGCGGTGACCAGCATTAACTTAACTTCCCATAGACACATACGGCAGTTTCTGAGGGCAGCGAAGCACCTGTCCCTGCCTGTGATACATCGATACCCTTCTTGGGATCTTAATTTAGTGATTTGATGCTCTGACAGGACCTCCCTTTGAGCCACTCACACGTTTCACTGTGCTGGCTATCCATCAAGGTAGTGTTTCCTGGTAGCAGTTACTTCAGCTCGCAGAATGGCAGAGCTGGGCACCGTTTCTATGGAAGATAACTTCTGTGTTTTTCAGAAACAATTGGTCACATTGAGACTGGATCAGCCATTTATTCCTAAATGCAATACAGTGTTTCATAGGGCGCAGGAGATAGTTTTACCCTCGTTCTGTCCAAATACAGTTCATCCCAGAAAGAAAAAATGGCGCGCACTAGATGTAAGGCGGGACGTTAAAATTTATTTACATAGAACAAAAGCCTTTAGAAAACTTCAGCCTTATTTGTCAACATAAGACCCACCATAGTGGGAATCAAAGCGTCAAAAATGCTAATTTCTAAATGAGTTAAGCAAGCTATAGTGGAGGCATACAGGGCTAAGGGTAAGATCCCTCCCGTACAGATTTGGCCCCATTCGGTATGAGGGGCTGCAACATCATAGGCATTTAGGGCCAGGGCGTCATACGCCGAGATTTGTAAGGCTGCAACATGGGCATCGATACACTCCTTTGTTCGGCACTACAAAATTGACACCTTTCAATCATCAGCCAGCTTTTGGGAGGAGACTTCTACAGGTGGTCTTAGATCCTCCTGGGACTGTTCCTTTCCCTCCCTAGATTCTCTGATAGCTTGGGTATATCCCAGCTGGAGGACTGTCTGTGGGCGGGGGGGAGAAAAGAGAATTGGTCACCTACCTCGGTGAATTCTTTTCTTCCTCCACTACGCAGACAGTCCTCCGGACCCACCCTAGCTACAGCATGGAGAGGGGAGACTTAGAAAAATTTTCACTTTAGCTATGTTGCCATTTGACTATCTTACAGTTACAGTATTCTCATCTTCTTGGCTGTAGGCTACTAGTGTTAAGGTTACGTTTATCTGCGCAGTTAGCCACTTGTTCTCTAAACTGAGTTTCAGGCTGACAGTACTAAGCTTTGGAACTCACTGGAGATAGGAAAGAAGGCGCAGTTCACGCATGCGCACGAAGGTTTCAACTCTTCTGCCACCTGCTGGTCAAGGTAGTACTACCCAGCCGGAGGACTGTCTGCTTAGCCAAGGAAGAAAAGAATTCACCGAGGTAGGTGACCAGTTCTCTTTTCTGGAGCCCCGCCGGCGGGGCTGCGCCAGAGCAGGCACAGTTTGCTCTACCTGCACATCTGGCAGGCCACCATCAGACAGACGGGGTCGCCCATGGGTGAGACGGAGCAGAAGTGGGGATGTTGTCTGTCTGAAAACACCCTTTGTTCGTGCGACCAAGCTGGGCTTTCCCATCCTCCCAGCTGTGAGAGAAATGTGAGAGTCGGCATGTTCAAAAGAGGATTGGAGCTCTGTGCTGTGCCTGCCCTTCATTTATTGCTGGCAGTGAAAGAAAAAAACCAAGGAGGGCCCTTCTGGCCACCTCTGTCCTGTTACCCATTCCCTTGCTGTGGAATAGCAGTCCCTTACAGCACAAAGCAGCAGAGACCGGGTCTGTTTTGAATGTCCTTGACTACCTTGGTGCTCCAGGTTCTTTGGAGCGAGGAGGGCTTCTTTTCAACCCTAATGCCTTCCGACATTATCACTCTTAGGAGTGGCCTTTGCATGACTTGCCTATGCACAGGGCCTCAAGGGAAACGCGGGTCTGCGATTCACAGATTTCCTGCAGAATTCCCCTCCTCCCGTGGAATCTCCTGCCCCACTTACCCCAGCGCAGAATTTCTAGCCTGCGCTGGGGAGACGCGGGGCAGGAGATTCCACGGGGGGAGGGGAATGAACAAACCCTCGGGGCTTCCCCTCCCCAGCTGCCAGCTCCCCTCCCAGTTTAGATAATTAATTAACTTACTAGTGACGACGGCAGCAGCTGCTCCGTCCAGCGCACTCATACTTCCTGGCCCCTCCCGCAGGGGTGTCTCAGGGCAACGCAGCCGGATGCAAACCCTCACCCCCCCGCCGCCCACATGGTAAATCGCGCTGAGGCACAGATCCGCAGAAGAATTGAGGCCCTGCCTATGCAGTCCAGACCCTATGCAATTTGCTGTGTGCAATGTTCACGCCCCCCCCTCCCCTTCAAACAAAATGCCTTTCTGAACTCTGGCAGCCCTCCAAGCACTAGCTGATCTATAACAGTATATGGTCTGTTGAAGGCACCTAGCAGCCTTTAACCAGCACTGGATACAAAGCTTCTGTGTCTGACCTTACAATTGTCATCTTGCCGGAGGGATATTTCAGTGAGATTAGGTTCCATAAAGGCCTTATCTGTATAGAAGTGCTGGTTGGGTCCCAAGATAGACAGCACATCCCTAGGCTTCCCTCCTTGAGTTTGCATGACCAATATTCCATTTAATTTTAGTTGACTTAAAAGCTCCTAGTTTTCATTGGGTTAATGTAGTTCAGGAGGATGGTTACATCAGAGAAGAGGACATAATTTTCATGTTGGAGCTTTCTGTAGGAGAAACTGCACAGAGGGAACGACACAAAGTGACGTAAGAATCTAGAGCAGGGGTGGGGAATCTTTTTTCCTCCCAGGTGCCACTTTGAAAATTGGTATAAGCTCTGAGGGCTGCATAGAAGTTGGGGTCGGGTATTTAAGGGGTGCACTCAGAGTGGGGAAAGGAAGAGGAGGGTCCAGATCATGGATCTTTGCCATGGATCCATCCTCTGTTCTTGCTCTCATCTCTGCTCGCTTACCCTGAGCTCACTCATTCAGTGCTTGGGAGTAGGAATTGGATCCAGGGGCCAGATCCAGGAACTGCAAAGGGGCCACATAAAAACTAGCCACAGGCCACCGTTGGTTCCTGGGCCTGAAGTTGGGAGTCCCTGAAATGGGACTGTTGTGGAAACTAAAAGGAAAGGAGAGCACCAGGCATAGGGCTTCCATCTAGTAAAATCCTAGTTACTCTATAGCATCCCTCTAGGAAGATCATGTTCCCCACCCCCCAGTCCATCACTGTGGTATTCTTGTCAGTTTGGTCCTTTACCTAGCTCATGGGAGTTCTGGAATTGAGCACCCTGCCTCCATCTGGGTTATATGGCCCAACAGCAGACTCTGCCACCTCCATGCAAGAGACCCATTTGCTTTGAGAGCTGCAAGACTGTGCTGCCAGGGTGTTGCTGGGATATTGCGGAGAGACTGTCTCATGCTCTGTCTATAGCCTCCTCCCATCTCCACCAGGAGCTCAAGGGAAGGTATCAAATCTAGTCCCAGTAGCAACTGGCATGAAAAAGGGGCGGGGGGAGGGAGAGGAAACCTTTAGGAAATGGGGCCCTTAAAGATATAGGTTGCTTTTCTCCAGCTTGGAAACAGGTGGGGTGGACATCTTCCTGACAATACCAGATTGGCTGAGGTTTTTTCAAATGAGCAAGCTAATTAGGGGGTGGGGTCTATGGCTGCCATGTGGCTCTGCAATGGAGCACTCACACAGGTGGAGTGTGTGGGGAACGATTCAAATGGGCGGCTCCCAGCATGGCTGCTGCAGCCAGCATGCATTTGGTTGGTCCCACATAGAGCGCTCCTGATTTCCCGGCATGGCTCAGCGCGAGGCCATGAGTAGGTGCTGTGTGGCTCCTGGGAGCGTGCATCCAGCCGCACCAACTTCAGTTGGATCAGTGGCTCCTGGGTGGCCATGCGGGGTAGTAGCTTGTCTCAAAAACACCTGCTGTATCCGGAACGAGCCCAGGTGGGATGGAGCCATGTGACCACCAGGTGGTGCTGCTGCTCTTTCCCTAGGAAGCACAGGCAGCGGGAAGAAGCCGAGATGGCTGGCAGCTGTTTCACTCTAGGCCTCTGAATTTGCAGCTTGCTTTCTTCTAATCAGTGGCTCCCCTTTCCTGCAAAGGGGCCTGGCTTTGAGTGCAGGCTGAGGGCAGAGCAGGCAGAGTTTTAACAGAGCCAAAGCCCCTGGCCTAGTTTCAGGTCATGGCTGCATCTCTCTGCAGTATTACTGCACCCACTCTTCCCTGTGCCAGTCCTTCGGCTTCTTCATAAGCACCAGGCCTGGCACATAGGCTGCATCCATGGCCTGGCTCCCTGTGTGCATACCCTCTCCTGTGCTTACAGCATGGCTCTCTCTCCACATGTGCTGCCTGCCTTGTGCACTGGGGCCTCGCTGACTCTCTCTTGGGTGTATGTTTGCAGGTGGCTGATTTTCGGGAGCAGTTGCTGGCGAGTGCAGGCATTGGTGCCGACAGGGTGGTGGAGTTCTCCTGCGGTGAGTGTTGGGTTAAAGGAGCTGCTCCTAGGCTTGCTCATTAGCCGGGCCCCACGCTTTACTCTATTGCCGTCCTGGCAGGGCTGCTGGTTTGCTTTGCCAGCTCTTCCCTTGGATAGACTTCCCGAAAAGGCAGCGAGAGTCTCCTTCACTTCTGTCTGAGCCGAGTACTGTGATCTAAGCCAATGTTGACTGGCAGAGACTGCTTTGTTTATCCTTCCACTGAATGAAAGGGCAAGGAGTGATCATTTTTTTTTAACCAGTCTAGGAAGCCTGATGTCGATGAAATGGTGCCATGCAGCTCTTGCTAAAGCGACTTGTGCTGCCTTGTACCTAGAGACAGTGTGTGCTCAACAAGATTTTGTTGCAACATTTTGTCCCAGGTGCCTCACACCATTCACTTAACTTAAGAGCATAAGAAGTGCCATAGTAGGTGAGACGCATGGTCCATCGAGCCCAGCATCCTGTCTCCAACAGCGACCTGCTACAATAGTGCAAGAGAAATACAAGTACAGGTCATGGAGGTGGGACCTATCGCTCCTAATCACTCCCAACTACAGTAGCCAGGGGTTTAAGCCCCAACTAGTAAGCATTTATGGTTCTATCCTCTAAGGATTTATCTAGTTTCCATTTGAAGCTACTTATGGTGCTGCCTTTCACTGCCTTCTCTAGCAACGAGTTTCACAACTAATGTCTACTGAGTGAAAAAGTACTTCCTTTTGTTTGTTTTAAAACTGCAGCCATTTAATTTCAGTGTGTCCCATTGCTTTCTTATTGTGAGAACGGGCAAACAACAGTTCCCTATTTACTTTTTCCACACCACTCATGATTTTATAAACGATCATATCCTCCCTTAATCATCTCTTCTCCAGGCTTAAACAGCCCTAACCTGTTGAGCCTCTCCTTACATAGAAGTTGATCCATTCCTTCTATCATTCTTGTTTCCCTTCTCTGAACTTTTTCCAATTCTATTATATCTTTCCTGAGATGGGGTGACCAGAACTGCACAGTGTTCAAGGTTGGGGTTGTACTGAAGATTTATAGAGTGACATTATTTCCCTTTATCTTCTATTCCTTTTGCGATCATGCCTAGCATTTGGTTTGCCTTTTTGACTGCTGCGACACGCTGAGCTGATGTCTTCAAGGAACTATCCATAATGACTCCAAGATCCTTCTCCTGAGTGGTTACACCCAGATTAGAACCTAGCATCGTGTATGTATAGTGAGGATTATTTTTCCCTATGTGCATTATCTTGGCACTTACCAACATTGAATTTCATTTGCCATTTTATTGCCCATTCTAGTTGTGAGGGATCCCTCTGTAGTTCCTTCTTCACAGTCTGCCTGGGTTTTAACAATCTTAAATAATTTGGTGTCATTTGCAAATTTAGCCACCTCACTCTTGACCCCCTTTTCCAGATCACTAATGAATATGTTAAACAATACTGGTCCCAGTACTGACCCCTGAGGCACCCCACTATTTACCTCTCTTCAACTTGAAAAATGACCATTTATTCGTAACCTTTGTTTCCTATCTTTTAACCAGCTACCAGTCCATGACAGGACTCTTCCTCTTACTTAGTGACTACTTAGTTTGCTCAAGAGTCTCTGGTGAGGGACTTTGTCAAAAGCTTTTTGAAAATCCAAATATACTATATGAACTGGATCACACCTATCCACGTGCTTATTAACAATCACATAAAATTCTAATAGGCTAGTGAGGCACGATTTTCCCTTTGCTAAAGCCATGTTGGTTTTTGCCCATCAAATCATGCTTGTCAGTATGCCTAGTAATTCTTCTTTTTAACAATGGTCTCCACCAGTTTGCCTGATACCGATGTCAAGCTTACTGGTCTGTAGTTTCCAGGGTCACACTCTGGAGCCCTTCTTAAAAATTGGGGTTACGTTTTCTAACCTCCCGTTCTCTGGCACAGAGGAGAGTTTTAGTGATAAGTTTCAGATTACTGAAAGTAGTTCAGCAATTTCAAATCTGAGTTCTTTCAGTACCATCAGGCCCGGGTGACTTATTACTGTTTAAATTATCAACATGCAATAAAACCTCTTCTTGTGTGATACTGATTTCAGATAATTCCTCAGATTCCACACCAACAAAAAATAATTCTGGTGTGGGTATTGCCCCAACATCTTCTGCGGTAAAAACTGATGCAAAGAACTGATTTCGTTTTTCAGCAATGGCCTTGTCATCATTGAGTCCCCCCTTTGTTCCCTGGTCATCTAGCAGACCAACTGCCTCTCTAGCAGGTTTCCTGCCACTGATGTACTGGGGAAAAAAAATTGTTATTGGATTTCGTATCCTTAGTAAGTTCTTCAAATTCTCTCTTGACCTGTCTTTTTATGGTTTTATACTTTCTCTGCCAACGTCTGTGCTCATTCCTATTTACCTCATTTGGAGTACTTTTCTATTTTTGAAGGACAATTTTTTGGCTCCTTAATTTTACCATTTAGCCATGTAGGCATTTATTTGTTTGAGTCTTTTCCTGCTTTTTTAAATTTGTGGCATACCTTTAATTTGGGTGTCTGAAAGTAGTTTTCACTAGTCTCCAGCTCTTTGACCCTGATGACCTTCCCTTTTAAGTTCTTCGTAACTAAATTTCCTCATCTTTGCAAAGTTCCCCCTCCTAAAGTTAAACCCCCTTGTGGCAGATTTATTTGGTAATCTCTCACCTATTCGCATGTTGAATTTAATTACACTGTGATCACTCTTAGCAAGTGTTTCTGTCACTGTTACCCCTTCCGCTAGGCCCTCAACTCCAGTCAGGAAAAGATCTAAAATCGTGTCTCCTCTTGTGGGTTCCAAGACAAGCTGCTTCAGGAAGCCATTATTTATGGTGTCTAGGAACTTGGTTTCTGCAACACATCCCAAAGAGATATTTCCCCAGTCAATATGGGAGGTAGTTTGCACTGTCTCTCTTTGTAGCCTGCCTAATCTCCCTTAGCATATCACAGCCACTGCCCACATCCTGGTCAGGGTGTTGATAGTATAGCCCCACTACTACTAGTTTAGCCCCACTACTTGGCTTTTAAACATGGAATTTCTATCCATAGTGATTCCAGGAGAGAGTCTGTCATTTATGATTTTTATTATGTTTGATGCAATGTTGTCTTCACTCCCAGTACAATTAACTCTGTCTTTTCTATATATTTGGTATCCTGGTATTACAGTGTCCCGTTGATTGTCCTCATTCCACCATGTTTCTGAGATGTCTGTAATATCAATGTCCTCACTCAAAGCCAAGTACTCTAATTCCCCCTTTTTACTTTTGAGGCTTCTGGCATTGGTCTGCAAATACCCTGGTGCTTGTGGTTTACCTATTTGTTTAATATGGAAGTATTTAGATGCGTCTGTTCCACAGTAGTTACCCTCCAAATCGCTTTCTATTTCTTCCCTATCCTTGTTAATGGAATACACTGTTCCACTACGGATAGTGGTGGCAACCATTTGGGATGCCTCCATGCAACTGTTGGCTTTCCCCCCAGGTCTTAGTTTAAAAACTCCTCTGCCACTTTTTTGATTTTTAGCAGCAGCAGTCTGGTTCCATTTTGGTTAAGGTGGAGCCCATCCTTCCGGTATAGATTCCCTCTTCTGCAGTTTGTAATCAATCTAAATCCTTCCTTCTTGCATTGTCTCATCCACGCATTGAGACTCTGGAGCTGAGCCTGCCTCTGGGGCCCTGCATGTGGAACAGGAAGCATTTCAGAGAATGCTACTCTGGAGGTTCTGGATTTCAACCTCCTTCCTAGAAGCCTAAATTTAGTCTCAAGTCTCTTTTCTAGACCTTCCTATGTCATAGGTACCAACATGGACCACAACAACCGGCTCCTCTCAAGCACTTGTTAAAATCATGTCTAGATTATTTATTTATTTAAGTTCTTTAAACTACTTACCGTGCCCTTTCCGCCAAAGGCGGCTCAGGCGGTCCACTACCTTTTTGGTTAGGTTAGATGTTGTCCACTACCGTTGCATCCAGCAGGCAGTTGACCGTGCTGTCACAAACCCAACTATTTATATTCCTAATTATTGAATCGCTCACTACTACAGCCATCCTATTCCTGTCAGTTGGGGTTCGTCAGTGCGAGAGGATTCTATGCCATCATCTAAAAGGCAGGTCCCAGCTACGGGCTCCTTCTCCAAGACCTTCATCTTTCAAAACGGCACAGGGGTTGCAAGAGTGGAGGTGGGACTGCTCTGCTATGTCCCTGTAGGTCTCCTCTATAAAAGTCTTGGTTTGCCTCAGCTTCTCCAACTCATTCTCAGTCTGGCCCATTCAGTCCACAGCTATCCTGGACAACAAAGGTACTGGTGTAGAGACTGCACTATGCACTCTTTTTCAGAGTCAGGAGCTCTTTGAACTGACTGCACACATACAACCTCTCCCCACGTGGAAGACAGTCATACATGTTACACTGGATAGCCCCTACCCTGCTACTGGACTCCTACCAGCATCTCCCTATTTAACCTTCCCTTTAACTAAGCTTAAATGTACAATTTGTAGGTCAGGGGCACTGTATTACTCTAACTTCCCTTTTAATTTTTTTTAAAATGTTGTTAGCTTTCCAAGGGTGTGGTGCCCTTGGGCTTGTTACAGCTTAGATCCTACCTCCTGAGCTTCCTCTTCCTGTTTGAAGAGGAGGCTCAGTGAGGGTAGAGGTCAGTAAGAGCCAGCCCTGCATGAATGTCTATGGCTTTAATTCCATCTACTTGTTTGTTGTCAGGTCACGTGATCCCTCCAGAAAACATTTTACCCATAATCCTCTGCAGTGGTCCATCCAACCAGCAGCTGGAGTTCACCTATCAGAAGAGAGACCTGCCCCATTTGGTCAGCAGTTTTGTGTTTCATTCCTTCCTTTGCATGTGCACATGTGTGTCTCGAGTGGAAAGAGGGTGGATCCGGAAGTGTGGAGGGACAAAGTAGCAAGGAGAGAAGGTCTGATTTGGAGAAGCCCTGGGGACATGGTTTGCGATGTTTCGGTTTTTTATTTTTAGACTTTTTAAGCTCAGTATTAGATTTGATAGCCTTGGAGAGGAAAACATTTATTTATTTAATTTTTATTTTAAAAATTTTGTACCCTGTATTATAAAATGAATTAATATCAGCACACAATCATAATAACCAAAATAGTAACAGAGGAACTAACCCACCTCCACCCTCACCAATCTCCCCACTCCCTCCAACCCTTACCCCTCTCCAAACGCCTGACGGAACAGCCAGGTCTTACAGTTCCTACTAAAGGCTGGGAGGTCCGGGGCCAGACGGGCCCCCACTGGGAGGGAATTCCAGAGGCGCGGCCACTGAGAACGCCCTATTCTGCGTGGCCCCCCGGGGGACCTCCAGCACGGCGCCCCTGGACGACCGCAGGGGCCGGTCTAGAACCCGGGGAGTGAGGCGATCTCGCAAATAGGCAGGGCCCAGGCCATGTAAGGCTTTATAGGTCAAAACCAACACTTTGAATCGAGCCCGGAAGACTGTTGGCAGCCAGCAGAGATTGGAGCACTGGTGTAATGTGCTCCCAGCGGATAAGTCCCAGCAAGAGCCGGGCTGCCGCATTCTGCACCAGCTGCAGCTTCCGAGCCATCACCATAGGTAGCCCCACATAGAGCGCGTTACATTAGTCTAACCAAGAGGTAATAAAAGTATGGATGATTGTGGCCAGGTCAGGAACTGAAACCAGTGGCCGAAGCCGCCGAACCAGATGTAACTGGCGGAAGGCACTCCTCACCACAGCCTCCACCTGGAAATCCAGGCGGAGCTGCGCATCGTGGAGCACCTCCAGGTTCCATACCTGGGAAATCAGTGGAGGACAGATCCCATCAACCGAAGGAGCCATCACCTCCACTGACTTACTAACATCACCTCCGTCTTGTCAGGATTCAGTCGCAGTCGGTTAGCCCTCATCCAGTCCCCCACAGCTGCCAAACATTGGGTAAGCACCGAGACAGCCGGCCTGGGTCAGTTGAAAATGAGAGACAGAGTTGGGTGTCATCTGCATACTGATGACACCTCACCCCGAATCCTCTGATCACCTCGCCGAGTGGCTGCATATACACGTTGAACAGGAGAGGGGACAAAACAACCCTGCGGAACCCCACACGAGGTCTTGGTAAGATGAAAAATGGTCACCGAGAAACACCCGCCAAGTTCTCCCAGTCAGGAATGAGCAGAACCATTAAAGAACAGTCCCGCCCACCCCCGCACTGTCCTGCAGGCGCGTCACCAACATCTCATGGTCAACTGTATCAAATGCAGCTGAGAGATCTAACAGGACCAATAGGGTCGATCGACCCTGATCCTTTTCATGGCGGAGATCATCCACCAAAGCCACAAGTGCTGTCTCAGTGCCATGACCCGGACGAAAGCAAGACTGAGAAGGATCAAGGTAACCGATGTGGTTAAGATGCCCCTGGAGCTGCTGAGCCACTGCCCGTTCAGTAACCTTCCCTAAAAAGGGAAGGTTAGAGACAGGCCGATAGCTGGCAGGGTAGTCGGCATCAAGTGATGGTTTCTTGAGCAGAGGCCGCACCACCGCCTCCTTGAGGCAGCTCGGCACTCTGCTCTCCCATAGGGAGGCGTTGACTACCCCAGCCAGCAATGGCCCCATTGTTTCCAGGCAGCTTTTAACCAGCCAGGACGGGCACGGATCTAATTCACAAGAAGTAGCCCCAAGCACACCCACCACATCAGCGGGTGTCACCGACTGAAAGTGATCCCACAAAATTGGACAAGTCAGCGTTTCTACAACCTTTGCATCCTCCACTGTATTAAGTGCGGCATCGAGGTCCTGGTGAATGAGTGATTTTTCTCCACAAAATAATCCGCAAAAAGGTCACAGCGGGCCGATGATGACTCAACCCCAGGGCTGAGGGAGGCCGGACTGACCAGACCCCGTACAACCCGGAACAGCTTCGCCAGATGGGATTTTGCAGACACTGAGGGCAGCAAAGAACTCCCTCTTTGCTGCCCGCATAGCCACGGCATAGGCTCATAAACTAGCTCTATGCCGCAATCTGTCAGCTTCAGCACGAGAACGACGCCACCATCGCTCCAACCATTGCCCCTCTTGCTTCAGCATCCACAGCTCCTCAGAAAACGAAGGTGGTCTGCAGAGCCTCCGCTTGGGCAACAGCCACCTGGGAGCTGTTCGATAGATGGCCTCTGTCAACACTGTGTTCCATAGTTTGACGAGGTCATTGATGAGACGGTCGTCAAGGTCAGAGGGTAGCTCCTCCAGAGCGCCTAGAAACTGCACTGGGTCCAACAGCCTCTGGGGGCAGACGTGCTAGAACTGAGGTCTGCAGGAGGTAATCCATCCATGACAAGGCCACAGCTGATAATGCGGGAGATAACGGAGCACCCGCCTCAATGCCAGTGCAAAACATGAGGTCCAAGGTATGTCCTCCAAGATGTCGGGCCGTTGACCCTCTGGGACAGGCCCATGGTTGCCATGAACTCACATTTGGCTCCCCCGAGAACTGCGTCGGCGTGAATGTTGAGGTCCCCCAAGACTATTGTCTTTGAGGACCGCAACACCACCTCCGACACAACCTCCGCCAGAACATGCAGGGAGGCCGCCGTACTGGTAGGTGCACGGTATATCAGCAGCACTTCCAAACTGTCCCCCGCCAAATCAAACACAAGGTGGAGACCTTCAATGCCTACCATGTATCGCACTGGATACCTCCTCACAGACCAACCCTCTTTAAAAATCATGGCTACACCCCCCCGCCCCGTCCCTCCAGCCACGGCTGGTGCTGCACAGAATACCCGGCTGGGACAAGATCAGACAAAATAGGTCCCGATTCGTTGTGCAGCCAGGTTTCCATGATACATGCGAGATTGGTGGCATGGTCCAGGACCACCTCCTGGACTATTGTTGCCTTATTCGCCACTGATCTCGCATTTAACAGCACCAAAACCGGGTTGAGGGCCCCCTGACCAGGTTCCACCTGCTCTCCTGCTGGGAGAGGGGTAAGCAGGATGTGCACCTGTCTCTTATACACATCTAGATGTGTATAAGAGACAGGCATTAAGCATCTATCCCACCTCACCACTCCCACTCCCCTCCCCCTGAGACCATATCTCCCCTGGCTTGTCACGACCACAATAGCCGCGCCCACCCCCTCCCTGGCTGTCCCATCCAGGGTGCGAGGGAGAACCCTCACGTTTACCAGCACCAAAACCGGGTTGAGGGCCCCCTGACCAAGTTCCACCTGCTCTCCTGCTGGGGGAGGGGTAAGCAGGACGTGCACTAAGCATCTATCCCACCTCACCACTCCCACTCCCCTCCCCCTGAGACCATATCTCCCCTGGCTTGTCACGACCCCAATAGCTGCGCCTGCTCCTCCGACAGCCCCCCTCCCCGGCTGTTCCGCCCAGGCTGCGAGGGAGGCCCCATCTCCTCCCCCAAAATATCCCTCCCTGCTTCCCCCCCACACTCCCCGTCCCTGGGACTCTCTCACAGGGAGTCCCTCCTCCCTATCATTCGGACGACACCCCGTCTCACCTGAGGCACATTTACCCCCCCCTTGGACTCACCCCCTCTCACACCGACTGGGGTAACCCTATTCCTCCATCCCAATGCCTCCCCCCCGAAACCTCCAACCCCCCCTGTCACAGAGGGGCATCCCAAAAGCCAACCCTCACCCCTGCATCAGTTCTTCCCACCCCATCCCTAACCCACACCCTCCCCTCTTTAACTAAAATATTTCCATTCCCCATAACCTTCAGTATAACCCCCCGATGCAAAGTTATTTTATTTATTTATTTATTTGTTTATATTTCTTAGCTGCCCCCTCATTCTCATGGGCATCTTGGGGCAGCATACAACATAAAAACAGCGAAAAATAAAATACAGCATGTAAAAACATTTAAAAATCCATCTAACCAACAACTACTCCCCCCCCCCCTCCGAAGGCCTGGGAGAACAGCCAAGTTTTGCAGGCCCGGCGGAAGGCCAACAAACTTGGGGCCAGTTGGGCTTCCTCCGGGAGGGAGTTCCACAATCGTGGCACGGCCACCGAGAACGCCCTCTCCTTTGTGGCCCCCCACTTTACATGGGAGACCTCCTAAGAGGGCATCCCCGGTGGACCGAAGAGGTCGTTCTGAGGTGTGGAGGGTGAGACGGTCCCTGAGATATGAAGGGCCAAGACCATGTAGGGCTTTATAGGCCAAAACCAACACCTTGAATCTGGCTCGGTACACCATAGGCAGTCAGTGCAGTGCGCGGAGGTGATGTGCTCCCGCTGGCTCGTCCCCGTAAGGAGACGAGCCGCTGCGTTCTGCACCAGCTGCAGCCTCCAAACCAGCGTCAAGGGAAGCCCCACGTAGAGCGTGTTGCAGTAGTCCAGCCTCGAGGTGATGAAGGCATGGACGATGGTGGCCAGGTTGGGTCTGGAGACATATGGACGTGGCCTCTGCACCAGATACAGCTGGCGGAAGACAGCTTTAGCCACTGCTTCCACCTGCTGATCCAGGCGGTGGTCTGAGTCCACCAATACCCCCTGACTCCAAACCTGCTGGGCTACTGGTACCCTCTATGAGGGGGTCTGCCCCACCACCCCTGACCCTGCCAAGGGCCATGCCCAAGGGCCCTTGGGTGTGGCCTTTAGGCGTCCTGCTGGCGGCACAGCCGGGCCAGCGGCCCCCTTTAGCCCTACCAGGCCGGGAGTCAGCATCTGGGCGCCGGCCCCGCCCCCTCCTCCAAACCGGGGGAGGGGGAGATGGACCAGGGGCCAGCTACTCACAGTCCAGGTCGGGCTGCTGGAAGCCTCGGCCCCGCTGCTCTCGCTGCCGTCACTTCCACCGTCTGCACCCTCCACCCAGTAGGTGGTCTCTGGGTCTCTATGGGGGGGAAAGGAGGATGTCCTGCTGGGGACATGGCCTCTTGGACTTGATCTAGTCTGAATTAGGGGACTTATGTCAGACCAAATGCCCTCACTAATTGCCTCTGGCTTTAAAATCTATGGAAGCCCAACAAAAGCTTAGCCACCTCTTAATGATTCACCAGTGCATCCCCTCGCCGCTAGGGAAGTGAAGGGACTGCCTCGCCCATTCAGTCCCCAGCCATCCTGGACAACAAAAGTACCAGTAGCTCGTGCCACAGTAGATTTGATGTAGAGTGGACACAGGCCCACTATGAACTGGAGCTGGTCTGAGAGGCCATTACAGAGCCAGTGGTTCATAACAATTTTGAGTATGGTTTAGAGAGGGAAACCTGCAAAGAATGTCTCACTCCCGCTCCCCAAGCCACCATGCACGTCTCTCAAACCATTTGAGAGCTGATCCCTCTGCAGAGGTTCTGTTTGGAAACTGTCACATGAGTTCCCCATGCTCTGTCCACTGAGAGGCATTTGTCTTTGGAGACGAGGATTAGGCCTGGTACTGACAGTGACCATGTGGTGGCTTTTCTTCTCCCCCAGATGGATGAGACAGGCCGAATCCTTTGTAATCTCTGCAACGTGGTCCCTGGCGGTGTTGTGTGCTTCTTCTCCTCCTACGAGTATGAGAAGCAGGTGTACACCCACTGGGAGAAGACAGGGCTGCTCACCCGCCTGACCACAAAGAAGAAGGTAATTGTGCAGCCGGGGGCGGTTGGTGTTTTAAACGGAGGTTTCAGAAGTCAAATGATTATCTTCAGATTACAGTCTTCGTCTCTCTTTCCAAGCTGTTCACATCCCCTGCACAGCAGAGCAGAGCGGATGTTTATCTAGCCAATCCCTCCAGTAATGAATAAATGATACTTCCCAGGCGACTGATCAGCGAGCTGGGATCTAAATTAGATTAAATGCTGCTACATCGTTTCTGTAAGTTCAGAGACCGTGGCATGGTCGCAAAGGGCGGCAGTAGCCAGCCTAGAGTGTGTGCTGATTGCCTGGCTCTGAGGGGGCAGGGTAGTGAGGGTTTACAGGGGATTTGCAGACTTGGCCATACACACTCCAAAGTAGAGAGAAGAGTGACTGACTAAGGCTGAACTCTACATGCAAACTTGAATGAACCAGTATTGGCTCAATGGGCAGCATGACTGGATCTCACCGTTAAAGCATAGAACTTGGAATTGAAGGGACAAAGCTTTGCTTCTGACTCTTCTACCACCTTGCTGCATGTCTTTGGTCAAATTGCTTGATCTCTTAACCTTTTGCAAAAAGGGACTGATCAAGCCTCCCAGGAGCATTGAGAAGTTTAACACAAAGCCTTCCTCTTGAGGAAGGCATTGCCTTCTTTATGAAGTATTGGCTGGTTGTGGAACTTCATAACATTTATTTAGATTATACAGCTGTTGTATGAAGATCCTGTGCAATGTGCCCAAGGAAGGTGCTCCAGAAATAGCATTGATGGGAGGCACTCTAAAAGAAACCCGCCCCAGCAAACTGGAGTGCCCTAGACTGTGTGGTAAGGCCTACACAGGCTGTCCTGACATCACTGGCAGAGTCATCCGAGGGCAAAGGCAGAAGAGCAAAGTCCCACCCTTTCAGGGGGTAAGGTATTCAGCCCCCCTCCCAACACACACACACACACACTCTCTCTCTCTCTCTCTTTCCTAATAGTGGGCTGTGTTAGTCTTCCATGGGATGTGCTTTTCTCCCCCTGCCTCCGGATACTCCTCCTTCCGGGTAGCTCTCCACTTTGACTGCTAGGAGGCAGAAGTAACAAGCTTTCCAATGCACATGCATGTCAGAGCTATCCCTCTCCTGCTCCCCCAGTCTGTCTTCTGCATTTGGACCGGTAAGAATGTTTGTTGTTTTGACACCCTTCTCACGGGCGCAGGATCAGCAGGCGAGGCCAGAGTGGCAGCGATATCCCCTGATGCGGTCTTGGGAGCCACATCAACAAGTCCAGCCAGCTCCCTTGCACAGCGCCTGGGAGCGAGGGAAGCCGTGCACACACCACCACCCCCTTCATGCTACAGCCAGGGCTTTGATCTCGGCTGGCGTTCCCCCCACCTAAGAACAGCTCCAGCGCGGCTGGAGGCGGTTCACTCGGCGCGCTATCACCCTCGGAGAAAAGTGCCCCTCAGATCCATCCTCCAGAGGCAGGCTGGATCGGGCGGCTGAGCAGATGCCAGAGCAGGTTATGTCGGCTAGTGGAGACGACACGCAAGTACCATCTGTGGCCTCTCTGGCTAATTCTATGAATAAAATCCTTGAGTTCCTGGATAGGCAATGTGAGCTCCAGGTCCAAGGGAAGAGAAAAAGATCCCCCTCCAGACCAAAACCGAGCAAAAGGGCCCCGAAGACCAGTGGCAAAAGGGCAGGAACAGGGGAGAGAAAGCTCCCTCGAGGGGGCGCCAAAGCCCGCCTTCTAGCTTCAGTCATCTGAGGAGAGCTCTGCCAGTGAACAGCGTGGGAGGTCTAAAGGGCACTGCCTACAACTCTCTAAAGACTGGAAATATATATATAACCACATGGGGTTATATATTGTGACCTTATAGGAAATGTAGGAATATTTTGGGCTATTTGTTAATACATTTTGGGGTTTTGGTGGGGGTTCCTTTTCAAATTCATAGGGCTAAGATCAGTGGTATGAGATATGCCCATTTATGGTCAGGAGAAATTTGGTGATATAATATTGAGACATTAAATACCTTGCAGTTCTATTTACCAATTATTGAGGCATTTATCTGGATACTGCTTTTGGTTTTGTTCAAATGTGTGGGGCCTGATAAGGGGATTTGCCACCCTTGGGCTGAAGCTTGGGAAATAATGGATTAATATTGTTTATGCCATTGATTGTGGTCCATTAACCCCTTTCTGTACCCCATAGGTATACTTGTCATCCATAGACTCATCAGCTTGACAGGCTCCACAAATCTGTATACTGTACTTATATTTGCTTTGTATTTGTGTTGCTGATGAAGACCAGACCAACCCGTTGGAAACATGTCATGTCCAACACAAAAAATAATTTATTCAAGTGGCTCAGATTTTATCATCAGGACACTCATTGGCAATTCAGGGCCCTTTCCTTCAGTCTTGCCTCGGCGCCCTGAACATTCACAAAAATTCTGATTCCCGATTGCGAATTTGAGGAGGGAAGAGAGTACACATTTACCCCTACCTCGATGATCTCCTAATCGGATCCCAGTCGCGGTCCAGAGTCCTAGCAGATCTGGAAAGGAGGGTCCAGTACCTGTACATTCATGGGTTTCTGATCGAGGACGAGTCACCTGGCCCCATCCCGCAGGTTGGAACACTTAGGGGTGATGCTGGATACTGTCTTAGGCCTCGTCTTCATACCCCTATCCAGACAGCAAAAGATTCTCTCTCTGATACGCCTGCTGAGGCATCAAAGTCGGATGAGGTTGAAGTCGCTGGCCAGACCTCTAGGCCTCTTGGTCTCCTGTATTCAGCAGGTGCAGTGGGGCAGATTACACCTCGGACACTTGCAGCAGTGGCTACATCTTTTTCAGAGAGAGTGGACGCTAGGGCTCAATCCAGAAGTTTCAATTCCTTTAGGCCTAAAACACTCAATGTCTTGGTGGTTAAGGCCACAGACATTCGAAACCTGA
Source organism: Sphenodon punctatus (assembly GCA_003113815.1). Lineage (NCBI taxonomy): Eukaryota > Metazoa > Chordata > Lepidosauria > Sphenodontia > Sphenodontidae > Sphenodon > Sphenodon punctatus. Next base: position 561,653 of record QEPC01009092.1, on the reverse strand, counting down.
CCCCTGTTAACAGAGCCCACCCGTGCGGTGGTCACAACAGACGCCAGCCTCAGTGGATGGGGAGCCCACACAGACTCCAGCTCGGTCCAGGGCTTATGGAACAATAGGGATCGGAACAAGGGAATAAATTTCCTAGAGTTTAAGGCAATCCGTCTGGCACTCAAACAGCTCCGTCCAGTTCTCTCCAGCAGGCATTTGCTAATATGCACGGACAACACTGTGGCCAAGGCCTACATCAGTCATCAGGGCGGATCAAGGGATTCCCCATCCCTGAACTCGGAGGCGCAAAAGCTGTTCGCATGGGCCCAGAGGCATCTGTTATCGATCAAGGTGCTACACACATCAGGGGCCAGGACACTCTTCAGGCGGACTGGCTCAATCGCCAGACGATCAACCCACATGAGTGGGTCCTGGACAGAGCGGTTTTTCAGGAATTATCAATCCTATTCGGTCAACGCCAGATGGATCTTTTTGCCAGTTACAAGAATGCCCAGGTTCATGTCAAGGACTTCCTGCAGGCACGCAGTGACTACCGATGCACTGAACCAGCCTTGGCCACAGGGTCTTCTATATGTGTTTCCCTACTTTCCACTGATCCAGAGGTCAATATCAAAGACTATCCGGGAAAGAGCACAGGTGATTCTGATAACACCGTAGTGGCCAAGACGACCATGGTTTTCGGATCTCATAGAATTGAGCCAGGGCCAGTACAAGATGGTGCCGATTCTCCCCACTCTTCTTTCACAGGGCCCCATCCGATGCAACAAGCTGCAAAACCTAAAGTTGACAGCTTGGAAATTGAACGGACAGCGCTAAGGAAGAAGGGTTATTCCGCCTGTCCACCCTCCCACGCGCCAGACGACCAGCCACTAGAAAATGTTCACGCAGTGGTCACTATCAAGAGATAGGGATCCCTGCAATGCAGGAATCCCAGAGGTGCTCAAATTCTTACAACAAGGGTTGGACAAGGGTCTAAAACCCAATACCCTTGCTACACAAGTGGCGGCTTTGGACTCTGTTATCAGGACAATTTCCAATAGAACCATCTCGGAACACAGACACGGCAAACAGTTCATGAAAGTGGCAAGAATTATCTCTCCACCAGTGATCCATATATGCCCTACGTGGAACTTGAATTTGGTCCTCAAGGCGCTCACTGGTCCGTCCTTTGAACCTCTCAGACACGTGCCGTTATACATACTGTCAATCAAGGTGGCCTTCCTGGTGGCGGTTACCTCACCCAGAAGAGTTTCTGAACTGGGGGCCCTGTCGGTGGAGGACACTGTTCTTTTCAACCACAATCAGTGACTTTGAGGTTGGACCAGGCATTCATTCCTAAGGTCAAATCTATGTTCCACAGAACACAAGAAATAGTGTTACCTTCCTTCTATCCTAAGCCAACTCACCCAAAAGAGAAACTATGGCATACCTTAAACTTACGTAGGGCGCTGAAAACTTACCTAGCACGGACCCAGGTTTTCAGAAAATCATCAGCCCTGTTTGTTAATATTAGACCAGGATACAAGGGCACCAAGGCCTCAAATCTCTAAATGGGTCAAACGGCATCGTAGAATCCTACAAGGCTACGGGTAGGGTTCCCGCTCTCCAGCTCTAGGCACATTCTGTGAGGCGTGCAGCGACCTCATATGGTGTTTTAAGGCTAGGGCATCCTATGAGGAAATATGCAGAGCAGCCACGTGGTCTTCTCTACACACCTTCGTTAGACACTACAAATTAGACCTCTATAGATCAGCCGAAGCGGTGTTTGGTAGAAGGGTGCTTCAGGCGGTAATGGACTCTCCCAGTGCTGCTTGTTCCTACCCTTGGAGGAGTTTTTTCTGCTCGGGTACATCCTGAAAGGAGGAGTATCCAGAGGCAGGGGGAGAAAAGAGAATTGGTCACCTACCTTTGGTGAATTCTTCTCTCTCCTGCACTCCGGATATTCCTCCGGCCTTCCCTACCAAGCGATACAGGGAGAGTCAGGTGCTCATATTCAATAAATGGTTACGGTTGTTGACTCCGTTTTTGGAGTCCGTTAATAAAGTTCTGGTTGTTGGTTGGGACTATTAGTGATCTCTTCTGTAATTTTAGTTGTTTGATTTTCACTGTCACCTGTCCGGAGGCGGCGAAATCAGGTCCTCTGCTTTGGGATAGACTAGGGGAGCAGGAGAGGGATAGCTCCGACACGCATGCGCATTGGAAAGTTTGTCACTTCTGCCTCCTAGCGGTCAAAGTGGAGAGCTACCCGAAAGGAGGAGTATCCGGAGTGCAGGAGAGAAAAGAATTCACCAAAGGTAGGTGACCAATTCTCTTGGAATGTTACTGCCCAGGCAATCTGAGGAGCTCGAAGACTATACTGTGAGGGAACAGGCTTTCACTGCTTCCCGCAAGGAGGCCGAATGTCTCTGTGCCTGCCCTTCTCCTCCCTCTCAACTGTGGTAGCTTGTGGCTACTTGGATTGTAAAGCATTGTCTGTGCAGGGTCCCTGGTGCAGCATTAGGGATATTCCAGCAGTTCTTGGAAGCCCCAGCTTGAATGAGACCCCATTGTGCTAGCATTAATTTCTTCCATCTCTTGTTACTCGATGCCATGTTGCTGAAGCAGCTTTTACCTTTCCAGAACCAATCCTTTTGTTCTTACATCCGTGTTACTCCATTACTTTTCCTGGTGGACCGGATTTTAAAAAGGACACAACTACTTGGGCCAAACAGTTGATTAGCATAAGCTTGCATGAAATCAAAGATGCAAATTTGACTGTTGGTGAAAAGCTGGGAGGTGAAGAGGCAGGGCAGAAGGGATGGCAGGGGGATAAGGAATGAAAGGGAGTAGAGTAAGAAGTTTAAAGTCCATGGGGAGGGCCACATGGGTAGCTTAGACACAGTGGATGCTTCCCACTCTCTCGCTTGCGCGCGCACACACACACACACTCACTCACTCTCTCTACTGGGCGCAAGCTCGCAGAAACCCGCAGTCATTCTCTCAATATCTCTTAACACACTTGCCCTCTTACTTGCACGCACTTTCTCAACCCATCTCTGGACACGTACTCGCATATACTCTCATTTCACATGCCTATTCAGCTACACACTCTTGGTAGGGGTGGTATCCTTCTCTCTCTATAATGGTACAGAGCAAAGAGAGGAGCAGCTCTCTCCCTTAACTAAGACTGAGCTGCTGCCATTGTGTCTCTCCTGGGGAGTGAGAAAGGGGCGAGCCTCATCTACCCTGGATGGGAGGAGGAGTGAGAGTGGGCAGAACTAAGCTCAGATTTCAGCTTCAGCAGCTCAAGCTGAGCTGTGTCTGTCAGAGAGCTGGGGACCACAAGAATAGGCTCTGCAGGCCAAATCTTATGCAGGATGGGGCTGGGAAGGGAATCCTGGCTAATATTTCTGTCACTGGAAATATCCCTAGATTCACTGGGAGTGGTAACTAGATTAGATTTGCTAGGTCTTCCAAGGTGCCAAGCCATCGACTAGCAGGGTGCATATCCCCAGGCATGGCCTCACTGGTCTGTTCTCTCTAGGGAGGGGTGGGGATCCTTGGGGCCATGGTCCACTTCTGGCCCCTGGGGGTGGTTCTCTCTGGCCTGTGGTACTTCCTCCCGTTCAATGTGGCTTAGTTTCCTTGATTGCATGGCCTGCAATCTCTCCAGGGGGCCACTTTTTTTGAAGGAAGCCCTGGAGGAAACACCATGGTCTGGAGAGAGATGCCCTGTATGCCAGAAGAAAGATTTTATCAGGGCCAGCTGAAGTGGAGCAGCCCTGCTACGCCTCCCAGTCTTTCTGTCGCACAACGGTCCCTGCCTATTCCAGCTCATGGCCCCACTGATGCCTGCCCAGCCCACCCTCCCTCACCAATCTTGTAAGCAGAGGAAGGGACATTTTTGCCCTGGTTGGCTTGGTGGGGGTGGGCAGGCTTGAAGGAATAGGGATTTGGTCAGGGCAGGGGAGCAGGACTCTTGGGTTGTTTGTGGGAGGTCAAGGGAAAGGGGCTTTGGGCAGAGATCTAGGACTCCTGGGTTTTTTGAGGAGAGGAGGAGTAGATGGTTAAGGAAAAGAGGCTTTGGGCAGGGATCCAGGAGTACTGGGTTCTCTGTGAAGGGGGAAAGGGTAATGGAGGGTTAAAAACTTAATCGGTTTTAAAACAACAGAAGTGTTGTGTGTATCCATTAAGGTTTTAAATATTATTATTATTATTTTTTTGATGTGGTCCCAGGCCATTTTCAAATTGCCAATACGGCCCCTGAAGCAAAAAAAGGTTCTTCACCACCGCTCTGGGTTTTGAAGACTTTTTGTAATGTCACATGATTAAATCGTACTTGTTCCCCTTTCTGTTTGCATCGTGCTGCTCCTGTAACTCATGCCTTGTGCCTGTGACAGATATTCCAGGAGCCCAAGAGAGCAAACCAGGTGGAGCAGGTGCTGGCCGAGTACACCAAGTGCATAAAGGTAAGCAGGGCTGGCTGGCCGGCCAGCTGCTGGCAACAATGAGCAGCCCTGGTAAGACAAGACTGGTCCCTGCAAATCTTGGAGTCACTGGGGGCTTCTTTCATGCAGCGCTGCAGTCACGTGGGCAGCCAGCTGACGGGAGCCGTGCTGTTTTCTGTGGTTGGTGGGAAGATGAGTGAAGGAATCAATTTCTCCGATGACCTTGGAAGGTAAAGAAGTGTCTGCTGTGCGTGCTGGAGTCTGGGTCAGTCCTTGGGTGGGAGACCCGTAGTAATCCAAGGGGAGAGGCCTAACAGGACTGGACAAGATCTGTTCTCTGCATGGGCATGATGACCCTGTCTCACCTCCTGATGCTCCAAAAGAGGCAGGGTCACCTGCGGTTGGGTGAGGCCACAAAAAAGCTTGGCTGCATTGGCAATTCCAGCCTCAGCAGCAGGGCTCTGCTCCAGGGGATGCATCGTGAAACAGTGCTGGATGCAAGCAGTCAACGCTGAGTCAGCAGGGCAGCACCGGGCACTGCTTTTCAGATAAAGTTCTGGCCATCTGTGGTCATCCAGGCTGTGATCCACTTCCTCTGGAGTAGCCCCAAGGTGCTGTCTAGAAGCAAGACGTGTACAACTTTCAGGGTTTCTGAGTAGCCTACAAGCTTGTGTCTCATTGAAAGTCAGGGGAAATTTAGGCTCTTGTTCTTTTGAAAATTGTATCCAGTGTGGTTAACACTGCTACACTGAAGTAAAACTTTAGGTTGTCTCCCAAATCCCCCTGAAGTTTCCATGAGTATTCTTCGTTTGCTGTTGCCTTCCACTGCAGATGGCTGTGTTTGTGGTGGGAGCTGCTTTCTAGTGTGCTTTTGCATGCTAGCCTGTAAGGCACTTGGGATGAAATAATGTATTGCTATATGATGCTTGTGTGTATGTCCCTGTCTTTCCTTTGGCAGGTGTGTGGTTATGGTGGGCATGCCTTACCCCAACATCAAGTCTCCCGAGCTCCAGGAGAAGATGGCTTATCTTGATAAAACAATGGTAACTGAAAACACCTCTCCCCACCCCACCCCGCCTAAGCAACTCCGGCTTGCTGTGCTTTGTGTCGTATGAATGCGGAAGAATGGTTGCTCTTTAAAGACTCCTTTTGCCAGAGCTAGGTCACTCTGCCAAGGAAGCCTCTACACTGGGTAACTAACTGCATGCATTTGGGAAAAGGCTCGGTGGGGTTTGACAGGCAGGCAGAGAGCTCTTTAGGAATGGCCATGCTGTGAGCTCTCAGACAAGAAGATGGACATTCCCTAGGAGAAGCTGGCAGGACAATGTTATACACAGTGAGAACCTCATTCCTGGGTCAGTGACTTTCTCTAACTTGCTGCCTGGCACACACACACACAGCCTTGAAACCTAGTGGTGGTGGTGGTCAGTGGGATAGCGGTCCCCTTCAGATGGCCTTGGGCTGGTCAGTTGTCTGTTCTCTTCTTGTCGGGGCTCGTGTGTAATCTTCACTCCTGCTGGCAGTGGAGATGATGCTTGATGGCACTTCAGCTGCAGGCTGAACATGTGGTTCAGCTCCCATTTCTTTTCGGTAGAACCCGAGATCCCTCTTATCACCAGCATCTGGAAACTCCATCAGCCCCATGCGCTGAGATAGCTAGCTAGCTTAGAGGGTGTAGGCATGGACGAATTCATAATCCCCCTCCCCGGCAGGCTTCTGTACTAAAAAACTAACTCCTAATCTGAATTTCGTCACTCAGTCTTATTTCTCTCCTCCAGGCAAGAACTGCAGGCCAGGCGCCTGGCAGAGCGCTGATTGAGAATATCTGCATGAAAGCAGTCAACCAGTCAATAGGTAAGAATTCATCCTGCCAGGGAGGAATAAAGTAGAGAAGCAGTTGGAGTTGATAAGTGGGGAAGGGTGGTATTGTAAGACTTGTAATTGCCCACTGACTGAGCTCATGTGGTTGGAAGCTGGATGGAGGAGGAATTAGGCTACCGAATCCTGGCCTGATGGGCGATTCCTAGGCAGAGCGGACAGCGCTGATTCATGTTTATATGAGAAGAGAGCGTAGCCCCAGAGGGAAAGGATCCTATTAGTGTGGCCAGTGCTTGCTAGCAGGCACTAGGGCTCGGAGTAGAGAAGTGAGCTCTCTCTTTGTGGTGCTCTTTGCAGGGAGAGCAATTCGTCATCAGAAGGACTTTGCCAGCATTGTGCTCTTAGATCACAGGTACACGCGACCAGCCATCTTCAACAAATTACCCCAGTGGATCAGAAACAGGACCCAGGTCAAACCAGCCTTTGGGCCAGCCTTTGCAGCATTAAGGAAGGTGAGTTCCATGCATGGTAGGACTGGGCTTGCCCCACCACTGCATCCCTCAGTGACTCTCCCCAGCTATTGAACTGTGGGGTCGAGAGTGATTAATGCCACACTTTTTAATGTCTCCCCAGTTCTATTGTGAGAAGAGAACAGGTTCTGAATCTCAACCTTCCTGAGTGCAATGGAGTGGCCACCTGCCTGCTGCAGCCTGGATGTACACAGTTTCAAGCCTAACACCTCAAAGTGGGTGGCCAGGCCTCTGAAATGGATTTCTGCTCCCTGCAGCGATTGAACTGGTTAATGACATGGTTGATAAATATTTATTTTTCAAACCCCTTGGCTGTGTGGTATGTCTTCAGAAACCAGCTTGCATTTCTGTGTATGTATTGTTAGAGTGTCAACTTTACACTGGCTAAGCTTAAGGCAGAATAAAGTAGTTTGGGGAAAATAGCCTTTAGCAGGCACAGTGGGGGAAGACTTGCCCAGCTGCAGACAAGTTATCACTTTGGCTGCAAACCGCTTACTCCAGAGGAACGATTTTGGAATAAGATTACAGCCTGTCTCGCTAAACTCTTGGGCCAGGTGTAGAGTGAGTCAGTCCGCCTTCCTCACACCTTTCCTCATTCTCTAGCAATGTAGTCTGAACCTTAATTTCTAGTGGGGTGTACCAATGGCTCTAGTAATTTCCCTGTGTCTAATCTCGCTTTCTCTTCTGACCCATTTTCAATACTCAAAGCTCCACTTTTTCCACAAGCAGTTGCACCAGAGACCTGTGGATGAGCATTATTACAGAAGCTAATCTGCTGAAAAAGAAAATAATTCCACCAATCAACTGCAGCTTTGGGCATTTAGGCAAGGGATAGGTGTACATTAAACTGGGACAGGATGGCTTAGTCAACGCTGCTGCAAGTGTTTATGCTGGTGCAGGACTGTCACCACAGCTCTGAATGTAGCTGAAAGTGAGATTCCCCAGGGCAGCATTGAATGCTTCAAAAAGTTGAAGCAGCTCAAAGGAACACGATGAGAAGCCACTGAGCGACACAGAGTCCCACAAACAGGGCCAGAAAACAGGAGTTTGCCTAGGAGTTAGCTGTGGGGAGGAAGCCTGCAAGGGAGACTCTGTTGTGAGTTTGGGTACAACCCCACTCTACTCAATGACTCTACTCTGAGATAGCTAGCTAGCTTAGAGGGTGTAGGTATGGACGAATTCATAATCCCATGCCCCCTCCCCGGCAGGCTTCTGTACTAAAAAACTAACTCCTAATCTGAATTTCGTCACTGTCTTATTTCTCTCCTCCAGGCAAGAACTGGCTTAATCTAGGACTCAACTAGCTGTCCTAGATTAAAGCGGCGGGCCTAGGGGTGCTCCCCAGCTTGGGAATGGGTGGCTGAGCACTCCCCGCCACCCATCCCTAAGCAGCCATTTGGATTCAGAATCGGATCACTTACCTGATCCACTGCCACTTCCACCCTGGACACCCCCCACCCTCCCCCAACTGCCTGTCACAGTCTCGGCCAGGAGAAATGAGGGAGAAAGAAGGGAGAGGCGGGGCCTCTGCCTATTTCCCCTGGCTGGAACAGTCAGGCAAGCAGAGGGAACCAGCAGCATGAGGGAGAGGCAGAGGCTTGAGGGAGAGGCAGAGCCTCTGCCTTTTTTCCCCCTCACTTCCAGCAGACATGAGGGAAGCAGCACAGGCCCTGCCTCTCCCTCACTCTGTGGGTGCTCCCCCCTGCCTGACAGTCTCTTGGCCAGGGGAAATGAGGGATAGGTGAGGCCTCTGCCTCTCTTTCTCCCTCATTTCCCCATGCCAAGACTAACAGGCTGCGGGGGCACGGAGTGAGGGAAAGGAGGGGCCTCTGCCTCTCCCTCACTCCTGCTGGCCCCCTCTGCTGCCTGTCAGTCTGAGTCAGCCAGGGTCCCTTACTCAGTTCCCCCCAAGAGTGGGGCCGGCCTTGCTGTGGTTAGTCCCGAAGCAAGCAGGTAGCATGAGACCTCAGTTGACTAAATTCCTTACCTAAATCCCTGTTGGAAAGATTAGCTCTTTCCTGTCTTAACTAGGTTTAAGCATCCCCCCCACTTTTTTTTAAGGGGGGGGGGGGCTATCCAGTCTTTTGCACCAAGTGTAACATGTAGGACTATCTTCCTGTTGGGGAGAGGTCGTGCATGTGCCCCACCGCAAAGAGCTCCTAACTTTCAGAGAATGTGTGTGATTGCTGGAGGAGCTGAGGCAGACAGAGGGGTATATAGAAAAGTCCTTCAGGGACACAGTAGAGTGGCCTCACTCTGGCAGCCTCGGTGCTGCCTTGGAGGGCTAAGTTCTCCAGGAAGGAAAGCACCAAACTTCAATAGTGGGAAGTGATCCTGTAGCTGGGACCTGCCTTCCAGGGGATGTGTGGCTGGGAGTAGGATGGCCGTGGTAGTTGGTGATTAGATAGCTGGGATACTGGTGGTCATGAGGACCGCATGGTAAATTGCCTGCCTGGTGTGAAGGTTGTGGACCTCACATGTCACCTAGACAGAATTTTAGAGACGGTGGGGGAGGACCCAGCTGTCATGGTACATGTGGGTACCACTGATGGGAGGTAGGTTCTGGAGGCTAAACTTAGATTTCTAGCTAGGAGACTGAAGTCCAGAACCTCCAGGGTAGCATTCTCAGAAATGCTCCCCGTTCCATGCCCAGGAGCTGAGGCAGGCTGAGCTCGTGTCAATATGTAGATGGACGCTGGTGTAGGGAGGAGGGCTTTAGATTAGTTAGGAATTGAGGGAGCTTATACTGATAGGATGGACTCCACCTTAACCAGAATGAAACCCAGCTGCTGGTGCTTAAAACTAGAGTTAGAGCAGCTTTTACACTAGAATCCAGAGGAAAGCCAACAGGCACTAAGGAGCGTGAGATTGGAAGCATCTCTAAAGGATGCTATTCAGGGAAATTTTAGTATCCTGATATAGAGGATAGGAAAGAAGCTGAGGGAGCACAGAACAGACAAGTATAAATGATTCCAAAATACCTGAGAGGTACTTATAATGAGCAGATGAATAAAAAGAAAAAGAATACATTTGTGTCTATATGCAAATGCTAGAAGTCTAAAATTAAGATGGGAAAATTAGAATGTATGGTCCTAAATGAAGATCTAGACACTAATGGAATGAGGATAACCAACTGTAATAACGGGTACAAAATATATCAAAATGACAGAGTAGATCAATCTAGCACTGGGGTGGCTCTATATGTTGAAGACAGCATTGAGTCAAGTAGGACTAAAATTTTACAGGAAGGGAACTTACTCTGGAATCTCTATGGATAGAAATTCCATGTGTACTGGGGAGGTTTAAAGCAGTGGGCCTGCACACCATCATCCTCCTGACCAGATGGTGAGACTATGAAATGCTAGCAGAGATTAGACAGGCTACTAAAGTAAGTAACATAATAATAATGGATAACTTCAATTATCCTTATATTGACTTGATTAATGTCTCCTCTGGGCATGATATGGAGGTAAAGTTTCTAGATGCCATAAATTACTGCTTTTTGGAGCAGCTGGTCCTGGAACCAACAAGAGCAGCAACTTTGGATCTAGTTCTAAGTGAAGTGCAGGACTTGGTGCAAGGGGTAATGGTAGTGGAGCTACTTGGCAGTGGTGATCATAATAAATCAAATTTGACAATTACTGGAGGTAGAATGGTAAATAAAACTACAGTAGCATTTAACTTTAAAAAGGGAAGCTACAATAAACTGAGGAAACTAGTTAGGAGGCTTAAAGGAGCAGTGGTGAAGGTTAAATGTCTGCAAGAGGCATAGAGACGATTTAAAAACATCCCGCCTCGCCCCTCCCTTCGTACCTTCAAATCCCTCCTCAAGACCCATGTCTTCCGCTCTGCCCTCCCCGATTCCTCGCTTCCCTCTAACTCCTGCTTATACCTACCATCGAGTATTCTCTGTTACTGTGGTCTTTGTACTCATATCCTCACCACATGGACCAACCAGCCATCATTCTCGATGTAGCCAAGCACATGCACCTAAGACCTCGCATCCTCATGAATGTTACACACCTTGTCTCTCCCTCTGTTCCCCTGGCTCTCCGATTGTAAGCCCTAGGGTAAGGACTGTGTATATTCCATTACTTTGTAAAGTGCTGGTGCTATGCAAATGCTTGCTAATCATAATAATTGTGGCAGCCCAAATTAAATCTATTCCATAGGTTAGAAAAGGTGGCAAGGGACTAAAGGCCTGCTAGCATGGCTAAATGGTGAGGTGGAGGAGACAATTAGAGGCAAAAAGGGGTCATTTCAAAAATGGAAAACTAGTTTAACGAGGAAAATAGGAAAGAGCATAAGCACTGGCCAATTAGATGTAAAATGTTAAGGCCAGCGAGAGAATTTGAAGAGCGACTCATTAAAGAGTCTCTCTTCAAAATGGTTGAAACTATCATTAAGAACAGAATCACTGGGCATATTGATAAACATGGCTTAACAGGGAAGAGTCAACATGGATTTAGCAAAGATAAGACATGCCTCACTAATCTGTTGGGATTCTTTCAGGGTGTAAATAAGCATGTGGACAAGGGAGACTACCTTGATTTCCAGAAAGCATTTGATAAGACTCTTGAGAAAATTAAAAAGTCATGGGATAGGAGGTAGTCTCTTACTATGGAACGGTAACTGGTTAAAGGATAACCAGTAGGACTGAATGGTCAGTTTTCACAATGGAGAGATGTAAAAAGTGGTGTACTCCAGGTATCTGTATTAGAACTGGTGCTGTTTAATGTATTCATTAATGAGCTGGAAAAGGGCGTTGAGAGTGAGGTGATCAAATTTGCAGATGACACCAAGTTATTCAAGGTAGTTAAAACACAAACAGACTATGAGGAACTGTAACAGGATCTTACGAGACTGGGTGCCCAGGCATCTAAATGGCAGATGAAATGTAATGTGGACAAGTGCAAAGTGATACACAAGAAAAATAATAGGAGTACACAATTCTGGGTACTAAGCTAGGAGTTATCACTCAGGAAAAGGACCTGGGCATGACTGTAGATAATACACTGAAATCCTCAGTCTAATGCGCAGCAGCAATCAAAAAAGCAAACAATGGTAGGAGTTATTTGCAAAGGGATAGAGAATAAAACTGAGGATGTCATTATGCCTCTATACAGATCGATGGTGTGTCCGTACCTGGAATATTGGGTGCAGTTCTGGTTGCCCTATCTCAAAAAAGACAGTTGAACTAGAAAAGGTGCAGAGAAACGCAGTGAGAATGATAAAGGGTATGGAATGGCTTCTGTACAGAGAGGCTTGACAAGCTGGGTCTCTTCAGCTTAGAGAGAGAAAAATTGGGCACTTACCTCCTGAGTTTTCCTTCTACTGGAGGTCCTCCTGGACAGCCAGCCAACACAGTAGGGTAGATCCCCGCCACTACCAGTAGGAGGAGGACATGGCAACTTTTATGTCCATACTCAGGGGATCATCATCCCTTCTCCAGCATTCTTCCACACTGTGAACACTCTACTATCGAAAAATATCAACTGTAAATAACAAGAAAAAATTAACTTTCCAAATTCGCCTTTATTGGTCTAACCATATTTGCCCTTTTTGGGTCAAAATTTCTCTCTGGAGTCTATAATTCTAGTCTAGATCTGCGGGCAACTCCTTCCTACTCCCTAATCCTAGGGAAATAAGGAGTCAAGGTCTCCCGAGACCAAGTTCTCCTTTAACTACTGCAATCCTCCCAGAGTTCATTTCACTCTGGGCGGGTCTGGCCGTCCAGGAGGACCTCCAGTAGAAGGAAAAGCATGTCCTGTCTGTGGCAGCCTGAGAGGAGGAGCCGTCGCCATGTCTAGTATATCTGCGAACCATGGACGACGTGGCCAGTAGGGAGTGATTAGAATAACTTCTGCTTCTTCTTTTCTGATCTTTGCCACTGTCCTGTGGATCAGCGGGAATGGTGGGAAGGCATAAAGAAGCTCCCGGGACCACGTTAGATTCAACGCGTGGAAAATGGGATATGAAGAGTTTTGTTTTTGCGTTGCTTGCGGAGGCGAAGAGGTCAATCCCTGGGGTTCTCCAGGTGTCCACTATCCTCTTGAATGTTACCGGGTGCAGTGACCACTCTCCCGGGTCCACCCTCTTTCGGCTGAGCCAGTCTGCCTGTATATTCTTTTTCCCTTCTATGTGAATTGCTCTGATCGATCTTAGGTTGATTTCGGACCACCTTGATGAGGGCTGAGGCTTGATGATGTAGGTTTTCTGATCGTGAGCCCCCTTGATGGTTATACGCCTTTGCCACTGTGTTGCCCATATATATTAAAAACGTGATTCCCTCAAATCCATGGGACCAGCTTCTGTAGGGCTAGGCTGCCCTCAGTTCCAGCCATTTGATATGGTGCCTCTTTTCCCAACAGAGCCACTTGCCCTGGACGGATCTGCCTTGCACGTGTGCTCCCCACCCATGTAGGCTCGCATCTGTGGTGATTGGATTCTGTCGAGATCTATGAGCGGGATCCCGGGCTTGAACCTGTCTTCCTGTGTCCACCACCGGAATTATTTCTTGAGTAATTCTGTCACCGTCACCTAGGGGTTCTCTCATTGTGTCAGGTGGTTCTGTCAAGGTCTCAAGAATCGCTGTAGCGGTCTGGCGTGGAATCTGGCCCACCTTAGAATTCCCAGATAGGAAATCATACTGCTCAGCAGGCAGGCTAGCTCCTTGAGTCTGGACCTGTGGCTCCCGTTTATTATCTTGATCAGGTTGAGCAATCCTTGTTGTCTCTGGTGTGTCAGTGAGAGTTTGCAGTTGAGCATGTCCAGGATCATCCCCAGGTGTTCTAGGGACTGAGATGGTTCAAGGTGACAATTCTTGAAGTTGATTACGAACCCATGTTCCTGTAGAAACTATGACTCTGTGCACGTCCCTCTTCGCAAGTCGGGGACCGGATTAGGATATCATCCAGGTATGGATGGATCTTTATCCCTTCCCCCCTTAGGCTCGCTATCAGCCTACTCAATACCTTGGGGAATGTCCTTGGAGAAGTGGCAAGACCAAAAGGGAGGGCTGTATATTGCCACTGCTGTTGGTTGTACTGGAAACGGAGCCACTGCCTGTGGGTGGGGAGAATGGGTACATGCAGGTATGCCTCCTTGAGGTCGAGTGACATTAGCCACTTGCCCTGGGCAATCGCCACCTGTATAGATTGTAGGGTCTCTATTTTGAATTTCCTTATCCTGATGAACTGATTTAGTCGTTTTAGGTCTAGCATGGCTCGCCACTCGTCTGATTTCTTCGGTACCAGAAACAGGATTGAGTATAATCCCGTTCTCTGTTCGTGTGTCAGTACTTGCTTGATCGCTCCGATGGACTGTAGTCTTTCTATTTCTGTTAGCATAGCTCGATGCTTTTGAGGGTTGCTGGATCTTGGTGAGATAGTGAAGTAGCTTTGTGGGCATTGGTCCAATTCTATTGAGTACCCCTTCTGGACGGTTTGTAGCACTCAGGAGCCGGAGATGACTGTTGTCCACGTGTGAGCGAACTCCTGAAGCCTGCCACCTAGTCTGGTCTCGTCTTGGGGTTGCTCGTTTAGATAGTCATGCTTCTGATTTAGGTCGGCCTACCCCTTGGGTGTGTTTGGGTCGCTGGCCTGGGCCCTCCTGCTTATTCCACCTGGTCCTATACCTTTGCTGGTTCCCTCTATTCGGGAAGAATGGGCGTCTGTTACCTAGTGGTTGTTGTGCGCTGAACGGACGAAAAAGCTTCTTCACAATGCCCACGCTCTACAGCATTTGTTTTTTGGATTTGTCTGCTGCATCCATCAAGACCTTGTTCAGGCAAACACCAAAAAGCGTTGCTCCCTGGAACTGTCCCCCTACCAGGGTGTTTTTGGCCGTGGGGTCCCCTCTCCATGATTGGAGCCAGAGTCGATGGCGTGCAGCTACATTTGATGTCAATGTCCGGGCTGCCAATCTTAGCATGTCCATAGAGGAATCTGTAGTAAAGGCGTGGGCCAGTTGGATTCTGGACAGAATCCTGGTCATTTTCATCGAGCCCTTCGGGTCCTTGGCCTGTTTAATCCAGGACATGAGAACTCTGGAGAAGTATGACATCAGCGTCGCCATCTTTACAACTGCTGCCACTTCCTCGAAGTTCCGTCTGAGGTTGCATTCAATGCCCTTGTCCGTGGGGTCTCGCGGATAACACTCCCCTTCAGTGCGGAATACTGAGTTTCTGTTGAGAGATGCCACTGCTGTGTCCACCTTTGGGATGGCTAACATAGCTTCCTTGTTTTTGGAAAAAGAATAGAGGGACAATTGCGTTTTGTTCATTTGTTTTGTTTTGTTAGATTGCTGCCATTTTTTCTTTATAGTTTCATAGGCCTTGTCCAGTACCATCCCTCTATCCCTAGCTCTGGGTATGTATTCTCTTGCTTCCTCCTCTTCCTCATTGGAGGAGCCTGAGGAGGCCTGTTTTTCCTTTTGTTGGAGGTGTAGCTCCCTGATGACTTGTTCGAAGATTTGGTCCCTATACTTGATAATGAACCCAGATAAACAATTCCCTAATACCTCAATTTCTTCCTCTATCTCCCTCTCTTCCGGGGAAGAGCTGTCCCCTTCTTCCCCTGCTGCTCTCCTTGGGTATGGGTATCAATCCCGGTCTCTTCCTCCCCCTCGCTAGTTCTTGAGGGTGTAATGTCTCCTGTCTTTCTTACCTTTTCACCCTGTTGGACCTCCCCTCATCAGAGGAGGGGACCGACATAACACCTTCAGATGCCGTTTCGGAGTCGGCGGGGGAGTCTAGGGGCCTGGCCATCCGGTGCCGTTTCTTTGCCCTGGGAAGTTTCTTCTTTCCCTTCGCCGCCCCCTTCGAGCAGCCCTTGTATGCTGCTGGTTCCTTTTGGTGCAGGAGGAATCTCTTGCGCTTAAGCCCTGCAAGAATCTCTCTTAGGACCTCCATCTGTAGGTCCTGAGCGGCAGGGGGGGGGGGGCGGCCTTACTGTGTTTTCCATTTCTCTTGCCTCCGCCGCCCATCACCTCCTGGTGGTCATCTCCTTTGTCAATCCGGGGACGGGGGCTAGAGGTGGTGAAGAAGACATTTTTTTTTGGCCCAACTGCCCCGACAAGGATCGCGGTGTCCAGACAGACCACGTCTAGTTCTGCCCTCAGGTGCGGGAAAGATGGGGGAGGAGTAGACGCTGCCTTGCACACGCCACTGTTTCCTCCTGCTTTGCACTGCTGCGGGCAGGACACCCCCACCCCACCCCGGTTGCGCATGTGCCTCTCCAGTCTCCGGGCCTGGCCCCTTCCTAGCACCCAGGCCTCCCAAAAACGGGGGGGGGGGGGGAGAAATGCCCATGCCGCTGAGGTGGATGTTCGGCTTGCCGGCGAAGCTGACGGATTCCTGCCCCGGCTGTCAGCAGCTTCCCCAATGAACGTTCTCAAAACTGGGGGGAGCGCGGTGAGTTTTGGGGCAGTGACTAGCCCCGCTATGGGTGTCACCCCCGCTGGGAGAGCGTTTCTGCGCGTCTATCCCCTATCCTCGCCAGCCCTTGCCACCTCGCTGGAGAAGGCGGGGGCACCCCTACCGAGTGCTGTGTCGCGGTGGGGTTTTGGCCTGTTCTTGTACCAGCCGTAGTGGGTTCAATAGCCAGCCCCCAAAAGGGTGCTACTCCCTTAGTGACCCCAGGAAGGGGGGGCACCCTGGGGCTTAATCCTTAACCCCCTCCACATGAGGGGGGTGAACAGGGGTACCTCAAATCCTTATTCTTTTGAAGACTGCAGTTCCTGCTTTTGTTGTTCAGGAAGGCAGCCAAACTGGAGATGGGATGATGATCCCCTGAGTGTGGACATAAAGGTTGTCATGTCTGTCTCCTACTGGTAGTGACAGGGATCTACCCTACTGTGTTGGCTGGCCATCCAGGAGGAGCTCCAGGGAGAAGACAGAGGGGACATGATAGAGGTTTATAACAACTTGAGTGGTGTGGAATGAGTAGATAGGGAACAGTTATTTACCCTCTCAAATAGTACTAGAACTAGGGGACGCTCCATGAAACTTGCTTCCGGCAGATTTAAAACAAATAAAAGTAAGTACTTTTTCACTCAATGCATAATTAACTTATGGAATTTGTTGCCAGAGGAAATTGTCAAGCTGGGTAGAGCTGGATTTAAAATATGACTGGATCAGTTCTTTTAGAGTTAGGTCCATTAATGGCAATTATCCAAGTAGGTTACAGGAAGAACTTACTGTCAGGAGCTGAGAGTGAACAACAGGGAATGGATTGCCCATTGTGACTGTTGGTTCTTCTCCCATACGATTAAGATTGGCCATGTGGGGAGGACAGGATGCTGGACTTGAGGGACCATTGGTCTGACTCAGTATGGCACTTATGTTCTTAAGAAGCAAAGACTAATAACAATAACTTTTTAACGTACATCAGAAGCAAGAGCCCTGCTAGAGTATCAGTTGGGCCATCAGATAACATGTGGCTAAAAGAGGGGCTCAGGGAGAATAAAGCCATTGCAGAGCAGCTGAAATGAATACTTTGCAAGGGACCCTGAATAAAGGGCAGAGGGAGCATCTGTGAGCAGTTTGGAGATGAGAAGCTAAGGTTTCAGGATGGATGTAAAAGAAGGGTAAATGCATTTTATGGAAAAGGAGACTAAGGCAAGCAAAGGTGGTGGCAGAGGAGGAGTGATGGGGAACAAGTGCAAAGAGGCACAAGGTCGATGACGCTGGCAGTAGAGTGCTAAACAGAAGTGAGGGGGTCATGATGAGATGAAACACTTACCCCCGTTTAGGTTGCATAGTGGGAACAATAGGATCCAGCTGTTCTTAGGAAGCTACAGTACTGGACACCTTTCTGCTTTCATTGCCCGTTGGCCACTTGCAACCTCTTCGTGCTACCCCATCAAAGCATCTGTCATTACTTTTTGGGTTAAGGGAGCAACTTCCAAGATGATGTGAACAGAACTTCCTTCTAGCATCTGCAGTACATCTTCAGTGGGGTACTGCATTATGCTCCCTTGTAGCCCATAATGAAGACTTAGAATTCAATCTTGCTCTCAACAGGGTCTGGCAAGAGCACCAAACAGGTATCGGGGCTTTTTTCTTACCAGTGGTAGCTTATGTAAAAAAGACTTCCTGTTGTGGACTATGTTTACAGGAGGTAATGATGACCCTGTTTCTTTGAGCTTATCCAAGAACATCAAATGCCTGAATAAGATCTGCAGTGGGCATCTACCTCTCCCCCAAGAGTGCAATATAGATAGGTGTGATGTCACTAATGAAAAACATACATTCAAGTAAAGACCAGCTGGCAAACTAACCAACTGGCTACAGTGAAGGTGGTAGCCTCTAACAGAGCAGGGTGATAATTATTGTGCCTATTTGGATACTTCTGGCCCAAGCTGGATATGATGATTCAGTAGTAACTGACAAGTTCTACTCTCCTATTGCCCTGATTTCCCATCTAGCACCCAGCTTCTCCTTGCTAAGTCTTGGGACAGGCTCAGTTCAAGGCAGCCTCTGAAATTCTATAATTTCCTCAAGAGGGTTCAGGCTTGGCTGATGCCTGCATCTCTCTTACATAATTACAGATGGCAGGAACCGTATTTCAGGGGAGGGGGACCTTTTTCTGTCCCAGGAGCCACTTTGAAAAGTAGTACAAGCTCTGAGGATCCAACGGAAGTTGAGGAGGGAACTGCTCAGGAAGAAGAGGCTTCAGATCACAGATCTTTCCTCTAGCCTTGTGTGCATGCCCTCAGCTCTGCCCCCTTATCCCAAAGTCACTCAGTGCTTCAGGGTAGGAAATGGATCCAAAGACCAAATCCAGGAACTAGGCAGTGGCCAAATAAAAACTAGTCCTAGGTCACATTTGGCAATTGACCCTGAGGTTCCCACCCCTGTCTTAACTCATCAGCTTAAGCATGACCAACTGTACTTCAACCATCCCTGAGAGAGGTATAGCCTATTTCTAAAGGCTGGCAGCTGTCAAGATTATAGTCTCCCTTAGAAATTGGTTTCCCTATTTAACTGGCCTTGTGACTAGAAAGGTCTTCCTAATACTTGAGCTTAAATTGAAAGGAGAAAAGATCTGGACTGTTACCGCTTGTCCTCAGTGAACACCTATGGTAGTGTAAATAGTGCCATTTCCAGTTTGGCTTCCAAGCCTAGCTTCAGGCTGGTCTTTCAACCTTCAGTTTGTCTATGTATTAAATGTAATTAGCCCAACACCAAATGCTATCAGGCATGGCCAGTGCTAATTAGAGGAAGGAAGATCAGTTATGACAGCTGGGCCTCTCCTTGCAGATTCTCTTAATTGAGAACACTTCACTCATTTGGTGGAGAAGAGAGAGGCTGCTCAGTGCTTGTTACTTTATTGAGTGTATTACACGTTCCTTATAAGCCACTCATGCGGAGCACAGCTTTTCCATTGCTCTTGCACAAGGGAGGCAGGCAGCACCAGAGTTAAAACCCAAACAAATGGACTCACTCTGCAATTGGGCACTTTGAAAACAAGGCTTCAGTCTGGGGCTGAGCACACCCCAGCCCAGGACCATCCAAGCAAACAAGTGCCTGCCAGCAGCAGCAGAGAGACAATAGGGAGGCAAAGGCTGTCTGCCTGGGAGAGCTGCCTTTGCAGTCTTCATGCATCATGGCCTAAAGCCTGGAGGCCTCTTAATAGGAAGAGATGCCAGCTTGGATCCTCTATGAGCAGGAGCTGCTCAACAACCCTCCAGCTCTAGCCGACTTTATGGAGCAAGCAGCAGTGGTTGAGATGGGGTGGGGAAGGCAAACAGCATAAGTAACATTAATGGATCTCTGTACTCAGCAGGGGCTAGCGATGAGCTGGAACAGCAGGAGATGACAAGGCCCCTCTGTTAACCCAATGCCCTCCTCTCCACAAGTTGGTGCATCAGAGGCACTGAGCTCAGTAGGGCAGAAGTTCTGGTGGCAGGGAACCAAGCCCAGGCCTCTGGCACAATGCTGCCTATGACTCCCAGTCATCTTCATCCTCCTCCCCAGCTGCCTGCTGTGGGGGTGGCAGAGGCGGGATCGAATCTGACATGCGGGCAAAGGCACCAGCCGGTGTTCCTGGGGTGTCGGCCCCTCCTCCAGCTGCAGGTCCCTTGCCTGAAATGCCTGCATGGGGGGAGGAGAGAGCACAGCTGCAGTAAGTGAAGTGAGTGACACCTGAGGACTGGCATGAGACTGCTCCGATGAAATGGGAGTGAGAAAGCCCTGGCAGAAGAACTGCTGCCTCCCCACCCAAGCGGCCCAGGCAGACAATCACAAACAAGATGAACAGTCGGGAAGCTGGGGAACACCCTGCTGTGGGGGAAGGCATTCAGTCAGCTGCTGC
This sequence comes from Sphenodon punctatus, assembly GCA_003113815.1. Lineage (NCBI taxonomy): Eukaryota > Metazoa > Chordata > Lepidosauria > Sphenodontia > Sphenodontidae > Sphenodon > Sphenodon punctatus. The sequence goes on along the minus strand of QEPC01009092.1, from coordinate 541,562 downwards.
TCCTGCTCCCCTTCACCATTTCCAGCTGTCAGCATCCTGCACTGGGAGGGAGGGGGGCCTGGGCAAGGTCAAGAAGAACAGGATTTCCTCCTGGGAGCAGCAGGGCTCGCTGAAAGAGGGGGAGGCCTTAGCTTGGAACAGGCAGGTAGGAAGGGCTTCTCTGGGTTAAAAGCTCTATCCCTCCTCACAGGGTGAAGCCCAGGAGGATTGGGACTGGCACTGAAAATGGGCCATTTGTGCCAAGTGAACTGTTGCTTGGGCTTCTCTCTACAGGGTGCGAGGTTCATTCCTGCTGGCTCCTGTGGCTGCCCTTCCCCTCTGCACTGACTGCTAGGACAGAGGGGAAGTGCTGCAGTCAGGGCCAGTGTCTAAACCAAGCAGCATCCTCTTCAGCATAAAAGCACTATTTCTAACTGCTTGCTGGACCCTGCTTTCTTGGTTACACACAGGGACCCACCTTGTTTACCGTGTCTTCCCCACTGCTGCCAATGGTGGAAACGCAGTGACCATGGGTCCCTGGTTATAACCGTAGCAAGCTGCTGCTGCAACAGCGATGCTACCAGCCTGCACCTTGCAGGAAAGACGTATGGTACCTTTGCGCCGTAGCACCAGCTTGTTGAAGAGATCCGACATCAGGTCACCACCCTGTCCTGTAGCTCTCACTGAAAGAAAGGAAAATTCTACAGGTCAAAGACAGAACCTGCTTCCTGTCTAGTAGGATCACAGAATATTAGGGTGTGGCCATGGACCAGCCTCAGCTTCCTGGCAGTCACACAGGACCTGACCCATCTAGCACTATAAATAAATGCAAATGTTCTAACGAGCAGGACTGAATTGCACTAACAGAGCTCATGTTGGGACCCAGAGCCTAGCAGCATTTCTAGTTACCTAGAGAGCCAGTGCCTTAGGGATAAGATGCTGAACTTGGACCTGGGAAAACAAGAGCTAAAATCCTATCTTAACCATGAACTCAGTGGGCAAATCACATTTCTACAGATGAAGAGCTGAAGCTGAAAGAAAAGGAGACTATCCCCAACTCTCCCTACATCCCCCTTCCACCCCTTGTCTAGTCTAGATTGTAAGCCTCCCAGGGCAGGTACCCATCTCAGAAATCATGGCTGTATAGCACCAGGTACTTTGCCGGTGCTACATTAATAGTAAATGTCTCCCTTTTGGGCAGTCAAACCCACACAAACATGTTCCTTCCCCGCTCAGTCTGCGAGTCAAGGGTCCCATCAGGACACACGTCTAAGACTTTTCTGTGGTAAGCTAGAACGGCCAGCTTCCTACTTCAGCTCTGGAGGAAACAGCTTGGATTTTCATGCCATGTGACAGAAATGAAGTGAGGGCGCCTGCTAAAAACAGCCCATTCCTGACCCAGGATTTCCTGCCAGGAGGCAGCCCGCTCGGAGCTGCTTTCTAAACGCTCATGTGAAAGATTTTAACCTTTGCCACTGAGCCGGGATGAATCCCCCACTGCAGGGCGCTAATGCACTTCTGGCAGCAAGGGGTTAACAAGTTCACCGAGCTGCAGCCAACTGTCACCCAGGCTCTGTGCTGAGCTGAAATCCTTGTGGACTGTTTGCTGAAGCCAGTGCCCAGCGTGGGGGTGTCGTGGTTGCCATCCTCTTGCCTAGTTGGGGCATGAGGGAGAAAGAGCAGAGGCAGTTACGGATACTCGCGAGATCTCTCCAGGCACCTTGTTCTTGCTCCTTCTGCTTCTTCTTCTCCAGCTTCCTCTCCTTGACGCTGCGGAGGTTGGCCTTTCCAATGCCACCAGCTTGGCGGATGGACTCCAGCAACGTGGCCCGGCCGGTCGAAGGGTTCACCACTTCCGTTGGAGCCCCTTGGACTGGAGCTGCAGGGGGACAAAGAGGGGTGTGATCACCCTGGAGAGGGCCCTGGACCTGCTCTGCTGGGGTAGCCAGAAGCCCAGAGCAGGAAATTCAAGGGGAGTTCTCAAGTTTCATGATGTCGGAAGGCTGATCAGAGCACCCAGGATAGCTTGTTTCAGCCAGTGCCTTGCACAGCTCCACAGCACTGACTGACGGCCCCAGGGCCTCGAGCTGGGATAAGAGCCCCTCGCATTGCTCTACAGTGAACTCGCTGTCGAGCTCCGAAGCAGCACTCAGTGGCTCAGCCCAGGACTCCACTTGGGTGCAACTCTTACTCCAAGGCAAAACTCCCCCTGACTTTAATGGGGGAGGATCCACATCCCTAGGCTTCAATCCTCATCTCACTCACTCCAGAGTGACCTCATTGAATTTAATGGAATGGTTTGGTTTGAGGTGAAGTAAGTGGTTTAAGGATTGTACCCGTAGTCTGTTATCCCATAACTAATGGCAGCCAGTACTAACAACATTTGATTGCTTGAATGCAGGGATGATGGTTCTTCCTGTAGTTTGGGCAGTTTTTCCATGCAGCTCTCATCAAGAAGCTCACTCTTGGCTGGGAGCAACACTAGCTGCACAACTAAGACCCTCAGAAATGGTCAGGTTTTACATAAGGAAACAAAACCCTAAACCAATAGAAAGGTCTTCATGAACAGTTTAGACTAAATCCAATTCACTGGGATATCTTATAGAAATATTTGCACCCCAAACCACCACATTACGATGCTAGTGCACAAGAACTTGAATGTGACGACAGAAACGCTGAAGTGGCCAGTCTGCTCACATTGCTCTAAAGGACAGGCATAAGCCAAGCACATGCACCTGGGACCTTGCATCTTCGTTAATGTTACACTCCTGGTCTCTCCCTCTGTTCCCCTTCCTTTGTCTCCTCCCCCCTCCACGATTGTAAACCCTTAGGCAGGGACCATGTCGATTCCATTACTTTGTAAAGTGTCAGGTACACTGCTGGTGTTATATAAATTCTTGCTGCTAATAATAATAATTAATAATGAGAGAATCATGAGATTTTCTACAGTCTCCCCCATTATAGATGAGGTCAAGAACATAAGTGCCATACTGGGTCAGACCAATGGTCCATCTAGCCCAGCATCCTGTCTCCGACAGTGGCCAATCACGGTGGCTTGGGAGAAGCACCCAACAGGTCACAATGGGGGATCCATTCCCTGTTGTTTTCCCCCAGCTCCTGTCTGACTAAATGCTCCTGTCATGAGCCTGTCCTGTCTGCTAATGGACCTATCTTCCAGAAACTTGTCCAAACCTCTTTTAAACTCAGCTATTGTTCTGGTCCTTACCACAACCTCTGACAGATTCCACAACCCAATTATATGCTGAGTGAAAAAATACTCTCTCATTTGTTTTGAACTTGCGACCCATGAGTTTCATGGAGTGTCCCTTAGTTCTAGTACTAGCTGAGAGGGTAAATAAGGGTTCCTTGTTTGTTAGTTCCACACCACTCATGATTTATAGACCTCTATCATATCTCCTCTCAGTCGTCTCTTCTCCAAGCTGAAGAGCCCCAACCTACCAAGCCTCTCCTCATACGGGAGCCCTTCATCATTTTTCTTGCCCTTCTCTGTACCTTTTCTAGTTTGTCAAGCCTCTCTTTGTACGGAAGCCATTTCATACCCTTTATCATTCTCGTTGCCCTTCTCTGTACCTTTTTCTGGTTCAGCTATGTCTTTTTTGAGATGGGGCAACCAGAACTGCACACAATATTCGAGGTGCGGCCACACCATTGATTTCTCTAGAGGCATTATGACATCTTCCTTTTTATTCTCTATCCCCTTCCGAATAATTCCTAACATTGTTTGTTTTTTCGACTGCTGCTGCGCACTGCGCTGTGGATTTAATTGTATTGTCCACAACCACCACCAGATCCTTTTCCTGAGTGGTAACTCCTAGCTTAGTACCCAGCGTTGTGTACGCATGGGTTTGGATTATTTTTCCCTACATGCATCACTTTGCACTTGTCCACATTAAATCTCACTTGCCATTTAGATGCCCAGGCACCCAGTGTCGTAAAATCCTGTTGCAGTTCCTCACAGTCTGCTCGTGTTTTAACTACCTTGAATAACTTGGTGTCATCTGCAAATTTGATCACCTCCACTCTTAACGCCCTTTCCCAAATTAATGAATACATTAAACAGCACTGGTCCTAATACAGATCCCTGAGGCACACCACTTTTTACATCTCTCCATTGTGAAAACTGGCCATTTAGTCCTAACCTTTGCTTTCTATCTTTTAATCAGTTTCTGATCCATAGTAAGACACTATCTCCTATCCCATGACTTTTTAATTTTCTCAAGTCTCATGAGGAACCATGCAGAGGGTCTCCGTTGTGGTGTGCCCATTTCAAACAAGGAGCTCTCAGTGTTTGCTACATCTGGGGGATGCCTGCTCTGCACCGTTGTACCCACCAGGTGTACAAACCCTGCTGCTGTCCAGAAGGAATGCTGAAGGGATTAACTTGAAGGCAGAAGCCACCTTCGCCTGTTTCAGCTTTCCATGCTGCTTGTGAGGAAGGAGACGTAAAGGAAGAGCTCAGTTCTTACCTGTAGGTGTTGCTCCACTGCTGTCCCCCCTCACCAACAGGGGTGGCTCAGAAGGAGGTGGAGATTGGGGCAGAGGCGGTGGTGGCACACCAGCTGGCAGGAGAGGTGGCGGCGGAGGAGGGGGTGGTGGTGGGGGAGGAGGATGCAAGAGCACATCATCTTGAAGATCTGGCAGTGTCAAAGGGAACAGTATGAACATGGCTAGGCAGCAGAAGACACTAGTCTCCTCCCCGATGTGCAGGAGCCCTCCCCAACACAGGTCTCAAGGCAGCCCCACCCCTCGCCCCTCATGGAGATCCTTAGCATCCAGTTAGTGTAAATGGAAAGGATCAAACTAGCTACTACAGATGAGAAAGCACAACGGGGCTTAGTGGCTTGCATGCAAGGCGGAGACATCTTTTGCCATGAAGGATGACATCCAACTGGCCTGCATTATGAGGGAAAGTCAGGAACCAGCTGCTAATGTGACATATCCCTGCAACTTCCTCTCCTTCATAATAGCAACAGGAAAATTCTCTTTAGTCCTTAAGTTGCCTCCTTGCCTTCCCAGGGAGTGGGAATACCTGGCCTGAAGGGCTCCACCGACTCCGTGTTAAAGGTGGGGAGGTCTGGTATGACACTGCTGGGGGCAGAGGGTGCAATGCCAGGTCCCAGGTCTGCACTGTACATGAGATCAGCCGCAATGCCGGGCAGGTCTGGCAGGTAGGATGGCACGTCTATCTCGGGCACCTGCCCCAGGTCTGGTACATAGAAGTAATTTTCAGCTACCTGAAAGCAGAGAAAAACAGTGTTTGCCTGTGGACAGATGGAAAGAGCTTGGCGGGGGGGGGGGGAAAGAGGCAGGCAGACCGCTGTCAACTTTCCTGGTCTCTCCAGCAGATCTCCAGCCAAGGACACAGGTGTTTAATCAGACAACTCATGACTATGCTCAAGGCTGAAATGGAACCTCATGCAACTCGCTTGCACAAGGTGTGTGCTGAAGGCAACTTGCAGAGGGGAAAGTAGGGCTGGGCTCCTTTGTTACTTCTTTACAATGGAGACCCACCTGGCTATTTTGACCCACATTAGAAATTCTGGTCCTGTCTGACCAGGGAGACAAATGGCATCCTAAGATCCAAGAGTGAGAGCTGAATGAAGAAGGGATTTTTAGTCCTAGGTTTAAACTAGCACCTAGTCAACTTCAGTGGCTAACATTCTGGATAAAAGGAAGCCCTAAGTTCACTTAAGAGGCACTTCCCTCAAGCCTCCCAGAAACCCTGTGAAACCGGCAAAGTCCAAACTTGACTTTGCTGAATGTATGGTAAAAACTGAACCCCCTAGTCCACACCTCAAGCCAGTCACTTGCCCCAGACAGCAGAAGCCCAGCAATGACTACTTGACCCTTCTTGACAAGGAATGTCCATGTCTGCTGACTGAAGGGGCTTGGGCTGGTTGCAGGTCTGCTTGGGGTAGGAGGTTGAGCTAGATCTGTTGGTGGCCATTGTGTGGTCTGCTTGAAGTGCCTTTCTCAAAGTGCCCCGAGGGGCGACTATGAAGAGGGCATTCTTGGTGGCCGCAATGAGGCTGTGGAACTCCCTTCCAGTGGCCCCAGATCTCCCCTCCTTCCGCCGACAAGGTAAGACCAGGGTTTCGGTGAGGGAGATGGGGGGTGGGAGGGTTCTTTTGTTTATTATTTGATAGCCCCCCAAGGTGGACTATGTTGTTTTAATATATGTATTTTGTATTTATTACATTTATATTGTATTTTTATCTTTTATACTGGTTAGCTGCTACAAGCTGCTTTGGCAGGAGGGGCGGGGTAAAAATTTGTAAAATAAATAATTATAAATTATCTGAAATTCCCCATCCCGGCACCAGTTCTGCAATTACTGCCTCCAGGAAATGGGCTGCTCCTCCCCTCAGCATCTTCTCCCTCTCTGTGCCTCCGGCACTTTGTATTTGATAACAGCACTGTCAGACTTTCCTGATTTTGGAAATGCAAGGTATTGGGACAGGTATTCATTTTTAAGAGCCTCTTGTTTCACAGTCAATTCCCAAGCAGTTGTGCTGCAGGCCCTTCCCTGACTTTGGGGCAAGAAAAATCACTCCTCCTTGTTCCAGCCCCTTAAAACTTAAGAATGTGACCTCTCTCTCAGGCTACAGAACAAAGGCACATACAAGAGCTATAACGCTCATTTCCCAACAGAGCATGAACAGGTGGCAGGCAGGCAGACCCATAGGCAAGCCAGCTCTGTGACCTGCAAAGCTGCAGCCGTTTCATCGCTATTCTAGAGAGCTGCGAGACCGGTTTACAAAGGCCTTGCATTAGTCAAGCTCAGCAAGACCTTTGTGAACTGAGGTCACTGCAATTGGTGGAACATCCCTGAGGCTAAAGGGAGGCTGTTCCGCTTGAGAGGGTATCTTCAGCACCCATTCCCACCCCCAAAACATGAGCCTCCCCGCTCTAGGCAAGCGCTAAGCACCCGAAAGTCAGCAAGCACTCTCCCCCAGACTGGCTCTGGCTGCCCCATACCTGCCGATCCAGCTGCCCCGTTTTAGTGATGGAGAGAGGTGCGTCAAAGAGCTTCTCCTCAGTCTCATTTGCTAGTGCCACGTGGGTCTTGGTGACTGCTCCATCCAGAGGATCCAGGAAGACGTACTTCTTATATCTGGGAATGGAGAAATGCCAGGTGATTCCACCTCAAGGAGGAGAGCTGCGTGACTGATATCAGTCAGGACAACGGAACCAGACTTTAGGGGTGAAGATCAGTTGTCCACTGTCCCACACCACCCATCACTTACAACCCTTGTTGCTTCAACTCTATCCCTCCTCCCCTCCACAGCCCACCACTGGCTGTTCTGCCAACTAACCTCAACCCACCTGGATTCCAGCAAGCCTCTCTCTCCTCATAGAAAGTCCCTGCATTGTGAGGGCTGAGCTTTAGAAAGACACCCCCCCTGTGCTGTAAACACAGGCATTAGAAGCAGGAAGAATGCTGAAGAGCCAGAGGAGAGAGAGGGTGACACACCGAAGAACTGGAGAGTCGAGGAGGATGAGAATCAAACAGCGGCCATTAATCTGCACCTGCAGGAGAACCCACAGCTATGGACTGAATGGAGCTTGTAGGTAAGGAGGGGGGAGGAGACAAGAGCAGTTGCATGGGCAAGTGGGGCAAAGGGCAAGTCTAGGCAGGGGGAAAGGAACCAGGTCAGCAGAGAGGAGCAAGAGTGTGAAGTGGGGAGAGGCAGGCTGCTTGTTGCAGCACGATCACACAGAAGGGGAGAGAGAGTGCACATTGGTTAAGGAAGGACTGTCTGCGCCCCTTGGAGCAGTGAGAGCAGCCCGGCAGACCCCAGGCAGCGGGAGCAGTGGAAGGTTGAGGCAGCTCCAATACTCACAAGTTCTCAGTGGTGTTGAACAGCAGCAAGGAACTAAGGGAGCTGATATTCCTGGGGAGACTGCCAAGACCTTCTTCCGCATCATCCTCTTGATGAACTTTTGTGCTTACACGGACTGGAAAGTACTTCAGCTTCTCCTGCAACAAGACAGACACCTGCTGAACATACCTGGCACTTGAAGACATGAAAACAAAGAAGCAGCCCAGTGACTCAGCTAACCCAGTATCCTCTCTCTGACAGTTGTGGATGCTTTTGGGGAAGGGGACAAAAATAAGGTAATCCGAGAGAGATCCTTCCGCTCCTAGCTTCTGACAGCCGGGGATTTCAGCCATGTGGGAGACTCTCCCCCAGCTTGCCTCAGCTTGCCTCCAAACGATGCCCCAAAGTCACCATGCAGGCTGCTCTACTCTTCCATTGTTCCTGACACCACCACTCCTGTAGGCTGCAGGCAGGAATCTCCTGGCAGCGGACTCAGGTTTTACACTGTCACAAACAGAACAAAGTGCTTCACTGCAAGACCTTCTGCTCTTTCCCCAGAAGTATAGTTCCACGGATTCCCCACAAAGCCTTTTCCTGGCCTGGAGACAACTCCTTCACCCTCCTAGCTCTTTCCCAAGACCAACCTCTTAATCGAGGGCTTTTTATTCTCCCCTGTAGTTAGCTGACTTTTCCTGTCACAGCTGGCCACCCTCAGCCTCCCTCCATTGATACATCTGGAGAGGTTCAGCTAGCTAGAAGCAGGGAAGCGGAGGCTACAGGGCCAGTATACTCTGCCACCATCCCCTCACCAACATGGCTAATAAATAGCTGTTGATTGACCTATCCTACAGGAATGTATCCCGCCCCCCCCCCTTTTTCTTCTTTAATAAAAAAAACCCTCAGCTACACCATTATCCTTCAAATCTTATGACAATGAGTTAACACAGGTTAGTTATATGACAGAGAGAGAGAGAGAGAGAGAGACTTGGTTTCACCAGGTACCCCTAATGCACGCGTTCTAAGAAAAGGCAAGCAGTCTAGCACACCCCTGCTCCCACCAGCTATAGGAGCTGTTCTGTGTAAAACTGTCCCCACATCCTAGACATTTTCTGTTCTCCTTTCCTCCTTCATAGTAGGGAAGGGGGACAGGCCATGCCCTCTGCATCCCTAATACAAGGTGAGGGAGTAATCAAATTCTAGAAGAGAGTCCTCCCCCCCCACACACTATAAAGGTTCTGCGTAAACAATCCCATGGAAGTGAGATTGCTCTGGCTTGACATGAGCAGCACTGCATCACCTCCCCATTGAGAAAGGAAAGGGACAGAGTCCCACTGACCTCCCCCCCACCTCCCTCCCTCAGATCTCCAGCTGGGATAGGCTGCAACAGGAGAGCTGTGAACTTCACACTGTCAGCTCTCCAAATATAATAATTATAGCACTTTCCTTCCTTTAAGGACCCATCCATTTTGTCACCTTCAAATTTCCTCCTGTCGAGAAACCCCACCACCACTTGGCTGGGCTGGGAGCACCCACTGTCAGCACAGGGAGAGGAGACCGCAAGACACAGATGGTTTTACAAAGCCTGGGGGATTTGCAGGACTTTTCAACTCTAATGAACTGAACTCTCTCCTTTCTCAGCTTTAACACTTCATACATAATATATAAAGTTCCTTTTATAACGAGTTATTTCAGCCAAATGGCTCAACTTTTATAGAACACTGGAATTGCCACACCAGATTAGAACAATGGTCCATCTCCTCTGGCAGCAGCCTGGGCCAAATGCTTCAGGAAGGATGTAAAAATCTCCCTGATCTTAACTGTGCACATCTTGAAGAGAAGGAGCAACAACAGCAGTGGTTTCCTGGCCCAATTTGGGGACGCCTAGAGGCAGCATGGCTTGGTGAGCTCAGCACAGGCACCGGCGCAAGCTCTACTCTCAGATTAAACTCCCCCTCTTAGGCCAAGTAACTTAGCTCCTCTAAGTTTTTTCACCTGTAAAATGGGGATAAGATTTGGGGGCAGTGTTGGAATCGAGCAACCCATGAAATTACCTTGAGACCCAAACCAGCAAAAGTGCCCTGCTGCCCCATGCAACTGCATGGCCTTGGACTGCCACACAGAACCTGCTCATCTGCACTTGATCTGCTACAGGGCATCCACCATTTCCCCTTTAGCTGCCAAGATTCAATACTCAGCAGGGAGCAAGCTTTAAGCAAGAGCAGCGAGAGAGGAAAGTTGGGGCTCCAACACTTCTAGTGACTGAGAAGGCCTTGGTGGTACTGTACAGCCACAGCAGCTGGACTCCAGTAATATTTTGGAAACATTGCAGTCTGGGTTCCAGCCTTCCTATAGGGTAAATACCACACTTGTCAGGGTGATAAATGATCTGCTGATGATTTTAGATTGAGGACAAATGCCCATTTTGGTCATGTTTGACCTTACAGTCAACATGACTGACCATGGGTTACTGTTTGGAATCTGAGAAACACCACTGGTTCAATGGGAGCTGCTGATTGATAGTTTGAGTCAGACCTACAAGAGTGGAGTCACTTGCTGGTGAGGGATAGTTGGGAGTAATCCCCAAGAGACTTGAAATGCAGCATTGCCCAAAGTTCTATCCTATCTCCCATATTGTTCAACATAGTCGTATTGGTTTTCTTGATCCCTCTCAGTCGGGATTTCGACGGGGTATGGCACCAAGACTGCGCTTGTGGCATTGGTTGATGATCTACACCGGGAACTGGATCGGGGTCATTCGACCCTGCTGATTTTATTAGATGTCAGCTGCGTTTGATACCGTTGATCATGAGATGCTGGTGATACGCCTGCAGGATTGTGCAGGGGTGGGTGGGACTGGTTCCACTCCTTCTTGACCGGACAAACTCAGTGAGTGGTGCTTGGGGGATTATTTTTCATCATATCGAGACCTTTTATGTGGAGTCCCGCAGGGTTCTGTCTTGTCCCCTCTCTTGTTCAACGTGTATATGCAGCCGCTGGGTGAGGTCGTGAGACGGTATGGGGTGCGGTGTCATCAATATGCTGATGACACCCAGCTGTATCTCTCTTTTTCAGCAGACCCAGGCCCGGCAGTCTGAGTGCTCACTCGGTGTCTGATGGCTGTGGGGGACTGGATGAGGCCTAATCGATTGAAGTTGAATCCTGACAAGATGGAGGCAGTGGAGATGGCGGCTCCCATTATTGATGGGGTCTGCCCTCCACTAGTCTCCCAGGTATGGAGTCTGGGGATGCTCCTCGACTCACAGCTCTGCCTGGATGCTCAGGTGGAGACTGGCGAGGAGTGCCTTCCGCCAATTACATCTGGTGCAATGGCTACAGCCATATATTTCAGATTCTGACCTGGCCACTATCATCCATGCTTTCATCACCTCTATTATTATTATAAACATTTATATAGTGCCAGTCAGTTACTTGGCACCGTACAGAACATAGAAAGGGACGCAGTTCCTGTCTGGGGCTTACAATTTAAAAGTCGGGGACAGGGGAGAAGACAAACAAACATTCAGGCGGATGCGAAGTCTCAGGTGCGTGTGCTTGGCTTGGTTACAATCAGGATGGTTGCAGGAGGGGGAGACAGGGAGAGGGGACAGTGGGAANAAAGTCGGGGACAGGGGAGAAGACAAACAAACATTCAGGCGGATGCGAAGTCTCAGGTGCGTGTGCTTGGCTTGGTTACAATCAGGATGGTTGCAGCAGTCTGCAGAGGAGGGCAAATAGTAAGTATATGGGGAACGACTAGCAGGCATTGGGAAAGGCGGCGAGGAGAAAGTGGGTCTTGAGGAGGAATTTGAAGGAGCAGAGGGAGTATTCTAACCTCTAGATTGGACAACTGTAACGTGCTCTATGTGGGGTGAGCCACGGTGACGGCTTGGAAATTGCAGCTGGTGCAGAATGTGGTAGGCCGTCTCCTGGTGGAACTGGGCCGCTGGGAGAATATTACGCTGGTTCTCTGCACTGGCTGCTGGTAGTTTTCCAGGCGCGATTCAACGTGTTGGTCTTGGCCTATAAAGCCCTAAACGGCCTAGGCCCTACCTATCTGCAGGATTGCCTCACTCCCCGGATTTAGATCAGCTCCTGCAGTCGTCTGGGGGTGCCCTGCTCGAGGGGCCACACTGGGGAGGGCATTCTCAGTGGCCGCACCACGGCTGTGGAACTCCCTTCCGGTGGAGGCTTGGTTGGCCCCGGATCTCCTCTCCTTTCGAAGAAGTTGTAAGAGCTGGCTGTTCCACCAGGCGTTTGGCAGGGGAGATGGGTGATTGGGTGGGGGGAGCGGGTTAGGGTGGTGGGTGGGGCGGGATATTTTTATCATTCTTTTAGAAGTTGTTTTTAGCTTTACTGTTTTATTTTTGTTGTGACTAAGCCGGCCTGAGCTGCAGCAGGAGGGACAGGGTAGCAATTTATTTTAAATAAAATAAAATAAAATAAAATAAATAAATAAATGCAGATCTTGCATGGGGCAGGAGGAAGAAGTTGGAGGGGGCAGGGGTGTGGGGATCTGTGCATGTGAGAGAAAAATTGGGGGCCTCCAATTTAAACAGACATGTGAGAAGGTGTGACATTTAGTTTTTAGGCACATAGTGGCATTTAATTTAATTTAATTTGGACATTTGGAAGGATTTGATAGCATTTCCCTTTAACATGCAATAGCTTTGGGTTTAACATGGCTGGCTTTAAATTTAGCCAGATTAAATGTGTGTCAGGAGCAAGAACAATTTGGGAAGGAAAAGATGTACACCCCAGTGTTCTCACCTGAGGGTGCAGGCATATGCAAGTCTCAAAGTGGGGTCACAGACAAAGATTTGAAACCAGTGCCCTGTTAGAGGAATCCCTGCAGCCAGACTCAATAGGTAGGGAGACAAATTGGGGAGGGGGGGGGTTAAGACCAGGACCAAGTATGCTGCCCTTCTCGCCCCACCCTACAATGTGGGGGAGGGTCCTTGCACTGCAGAAGTGAAAGCCACAGCCAGCCAACGTGCAGTGCACCCCTCCCTCACTAGACTAGTGGAGGTGGAGCCACGCAACTCAACCTTACATTGGATTCCAGGGGGGCAAAAGCCTCCACTGATGGGGCAGGATTTGTCTTACAGGCAGTGTGAAGCAATGAATCCCCCAAACAGAAGGGATTTGTACTTGAACCTGCCATTTTCCCAGGTTCCATTTTTTAAAAAAATACAAAAATTAATAGCATGTGCCATGACCCTCCCCCTCCACCCAAGTACTGTCCTGCAGTCAGATTCCCATCATCATCAGGTTACATCCCTTCTTCCCACAGAGATCCCCTTCTCCACTCCATGCTCACTAGATGAATATTTGCACCCCAGTCAGCAGGGGTAGTTTCTGCCACAAAAGTCTGGGAATGGAGCTCTGAGTCTTAGTGTCTGGCTTAGGCAAGGCTGTTAATTAGGGTAGCGCTTGCATGATGCTTTGAAATGCTATAAAAAGCAGGCCTGGAAGGTCATAGAATTTTTTATGAGTTTCAACTTGTGGAAAGAGTCAAACCAGCATCTTCCATTTCTTTCACTCGCTGCAAGCAAAAGAGAGATATAAATCGTTAGCTACCAAGTGGAGAAGCAGAGCTGAGAAATAAAGGTTAGATTAAACATTAATATTCATGTCTTAATGTTTAATTTTTAAGCATCATGGAATGCTGACGTCTTTGCTAGAGCAGCTCACACCCCCTCTTAGCCCTCCAGCAGTATGTTTTTAAACTTTCCCTTTATAAAGTTTCAATTAGCACTGGAAGGATGTGTGGCACTTTTGGGGCGGAGTGAGAAGCCAACCATTCCTCACATTTTCTGACGAAAGTCTAATCCTTTTAAAGGCATTTATGAGGAGCGATAAGTATGTGACTATCACCTTGAAGCATTAAGCTTCAGAGTTCTTGTAAGTTTTATCCTACATAGTGTAACTGCAAATGCCATTCTTACTCAAATTGCTAACCTTGTTTCAAAATTCACACTGTCTAATATCCTGCACCTGTGAGTTCCGCAGATCGTAGCTATATACTTTTTCTCCTCCACATAATGGTCTTCCCTGTACCCCTGTTCATATGAGATGCCAAGTGCCTTCAACAATTACTGATGTCAGAGTCAAGGGTATTCAGCACCTTACAGAACAGACTCAGCAACTTGCAAGCTCTAGAACCAAAAGTTGCTGCCTCTTAATCTATCTTTTAAAAACAGCCACAGGCTAAAATATTTCCCCATGAAAGAATTGTAGCTCTCCCTCCAGCTACAAAATCTTGCAGCAGCAGGTTTCAGTAGATCGTGCTGAGAGACTACATACAACAAAGTCTGTTGGCAAACATGCAAGAGACTTTTGCCGAGTTGTTACTTTTGACTTTTGCAGGGTTCTGGCGGAGCAGCAGGAATTTGCTCTTTGCCTTGGCCTCCAATTAGAAGAAATGTTTGAGGCAGAGTTTCTCCTGTGCAACCTGCATTTTTCTTGGGATTGTCTGTACGCTGCTTGTGACCAACTGTTCTGGGGTGACAGGTCTGTGTAGGTAAAACCAGTTACACTTTGAACTGGCTCTGGATTATATTTCTTCTCTCTCTAAAGTCAGTCTGCAAGGCCCCAGACATCAGTCAACACCCAGCAATGTGACCTCTAGCATTGCAACAAGATGCTGAGGAAACGAGAATGGAGAACAGTGCCTTCTTCTGAGAGTGGTTTCAGGGTGTTTAGATAATTGTACATACTAGATCTTGTCCATCTGCATTGTCACCCCTTTTACAGAGTTCTAGAGCGAGCATACGGGAGTTAGTAAGATCAGTATTGGTTAGTACCGAGGACGACAAGGGCAGCAGAAGTCTCTAGTTTCTCTACTGCACAATGGCAGCATCAGATACAGAGTTCTCCTATTCTCCATCCTCTTTATCCGCTCCCAGCTCTCAGCACGCAGAAATGGCCCTTCTTAGATGCGAGATCAGGGAAGGCTTGCTGCCACTGAGAGCTCTGAATAATTGAGGAAAGTATAAATATGGAGAGGAGATGTCCCTCTGTCACTTCTCATTATTCTGAGGCATCTCAGTGTCTATCTGGCTGCAGCAACAAGCAGGAAAGGCTCTCCATTCCCTGGAATGAGATCAGCACTGTTCCTATAATGAACCACCCTCGACGTGCCAGCTGCTGCTTCGCCAAGGCATCGAGTCCCGTCATGAATAAAGCAGCAGACACCTGCTCACACCAAGGATGGCAGCACGGCACATGGCCTTGGTGCCCTCACACACAGCTCTACACTCCTGGTAGAGATTTGGGATGGAAGAGGTTAGGAAGGGAGGGAGCTGGTTGGTTCGGAAGACCTGGAGCAGAAAGCAGCCAGAAATGCAGGAGAGTAGGCCCTGGACAGACTTTTTGGAAGGAAACCCAACTAGAGGCTTAACAGGTAGAGCACACATAAAAATGGCTGCTCTGCAGG
This sequence comes from Sphenodon punctatus, assembly GCA_003113815.1. Taxonomy (NCBI): domain Eukaryota; kingdom Metazoa; phylum Chordata; class Lepidosauria; order Sphenodontia; family Sphenodontidae; genus Sphenodon; species Sphenodon punctatus. The sequence goes on along the minus strand of QEPC01009092.1, from coordinate 526,304 downwards.
AGTGCAATATTTATGTCTGTGGGGAATGGTCAAGTGCTGGAGGATCAGACCCACAGCTAACAAGCACCCTTCCAAAGGTTATCTGTGGCCCATTAGAGGTGAATGGGGTCAGATGACAGGAAGCTGGGAGTCCGAGCAGGAGAAGGGACCACAAGGGAGAGTCGGCATTCAGACTGAAGCTGCCTCAAAGGGCTGGGAGCTTGCCTTAGGGCTTCTCCAGGCGGAAGAGGCTAAGAGCTCGCCCCAGCAACTCTATTATGAACAGAACTTGAGCAGCCCTGGAAAAGAATACAGCCTAGCAGGGAGGCTGGCAGCCTATAAGGAGATTATGCATTGTGTGCTCCACATAGTGTGGCTTGTGGGCCTGTTCCTGCAAGAACTTAGGGCCGCTCCATTAAAACAAACAAAAGTGAAGGAGGGGGACCAAAGAGGGATGTGAAGTACAAGGGAGAGAGGAGTAGAGATGCAGCACAGAGTCAACGTGGAGGATGAGGGAACAAGAGCACAGCATCTGATACCATGGCATCTTGTGTAATTGTAATTGCTGCTGATTAACGCGAGGCCGGTGGTGAATAAGTAATACACACAAGGTTGGCTGACTGATCAAGGATTAACTCCCTGATCGTAGCATCCCTACATGCTCTAGCAGATTCAGTGTCAGATGTGGTCTTGCGGTCTCCGAGAATGGTAGTCCTGGGGGATTTCAATATCTACGCCGACGCTGAACTTGGGGGGGGGGGGCGGAGCGTGAGTTCATGGCCATCATGAAAACCATGGAACTCTCTCAGAGGGATGTTGGCCCAACACATGATGGGGGACGTACCCTGGACTTAATATTCTGCACTGGCCAAAAGGCGGGGGATCCAGTAGTGGGGGAGGTGTCAACGGTGCCCTTGTCATGGTTGGATCATTATCTCCTCCAGGCCGGTTTCCCGGCGCACATCCGCTCCCGGAAAGGTGCTGAACCAGTTTGGTTGGTTTGCCCCCAAAGACTTATGGAACCAGAAAGGTTCCGGAATGCTCTTGGGGAAAATACCTCCCAATCTTGAAGGTCGTTCGCTTAACGGCTTCGTAGTCCTGTGGAACGTCATTCTGACCGAGGCCACTGATCGAACGTCTCCTAGGCGTCCGCTTCCCGAATGCCGACGACGTCGGTCTCTGGTTTACAGAGAACCTGCGACGGATGAAGCAGGAGGGACGGTGGTTGGAGCAACGGTGGCGTCGCACTCTAGCTGAAGCCGAACAATTGCGGCATAGAGTTAGTTTAAAAACCTATGCGGTGGCTGCGTGGACAGCAAAGAAGATTTCCTTTGCTGCCCTCATAGCGTCTGCGAAGTCGTGTCCAGCTGAGCTTTTTCGGGTGGTGCGGGGGCTGGTCAGTTCGGTCTCTCTCTGTCTGGAACTGGATTCTTCCAGTGCTCGCTCTGACATGTTTGTCAATTTTTTTCACGGATAAAATTGCTCTGATTTACCACAATTTCGATGCCATGCTTATAGCAGTGGGAGAAGCAGAGGTAATGATCCATGGGATCAGTTTCAGTGGGTGTTGCCCGCTGATGCGGTAGATGTTCTTGGGTCAGTTTGCGCCACCTGTTGTAAATTAGATCCTTGCCCATCCTGGCTTATTAAAGCTTGCAATGAGACACTTGGATCGTTGCTGGCTGGGGTTGTCAATGCCTCCCTTAGGGAGGGCAGAGTGCCGGACCGCCTCAAGGAGGTGGTGGTGCGGCCTCTGCTCAGGAAACTATCGCTTGACACGGACTCCCTTGCCAGCTATCGATCAGTCTCTAGCCTTCCCTTTTTAGGGAAGGTTACTGAACGGGCGGTGGCTCGGCAGATTCAGGGACATCTAGATTGGATCAGTTTTCTTGATCCCTCGCAGTCTGGTTTTTGCCCTGGGTTTGGCACAGAGACTGCGCTTGTGGCTTTGGTCGACGACCTGTGCCATGAGTTGGATCGGGGCAGATCATCTCTTTTGATTCTGCTAGATTTGTCGGCAGCATTTGATACTGTTGACCATGAGATGTTGGTGGCTCGCCTGTGGGACCCAGCGGAATTGTTCTCAATTGGTTCCGCTCTTTCCTGTCTGGAAGAACTTAGCGGGTGGTGCTGGGGGAATGCTCGGCATCTCCCCGGGACCTCATGTGTGGAGTCCCGCAGGGTTCTATTCTGTCCCCTCTCCTGTTTGTGTATATGCAGCCTCTGGGTGAGGTTGTGAGAGGGTTCGACGTACGATGTCATTAGCATGCTGACGATACACAGCTTTACCTCGCTTTTTCAGCAGACCCAGATCTGGCAGTCTCCGTGCTTACCCAGTGCCTGGCGGCTGTGGGGGATTGGATGAGGGTGAGTCGTCTGAGGCTGAAGACAGAGGTGATGTTGGTGGGTAGGGCTGGGGGGGTCATGGCCCCTGTCATTGATGTAGTCTGCCCCCCCCAGCCACTCAGGTCCATAGTTTGGGGGTGCTCCCTGGCCCACAGCTTTGCCTGGATTCTCAGGTGGAGGTAATGACGAGGAGGGCCTTTCGCCAATTACATCTGGTGCGACGGCTGCGGCTGTATGTTTCAGACTCTGGGGCTCCCCTTGGCGTCGGTCCGGAAGCTGCAGCTGGTGCAAAATGCGGCGGCCGTTTCCTTACGGGGATGTGCCGTCGTGAGCACATTACACCAGTGCTCCATTCTCAGCACTGGCTGCCTATTGTTTTCTGGGTGCGATTCAAGGTGTTGGTGCTGACCTATAAAGCCCTAAATGGCCTAGGCCCCACCTATCTGCGGGAACACCTCATGCCCCAGACCATGGTACGGCCCCTGCGGTCGGCGGGGGACGCCTGACTCAAAGTCCCCTAGGTGGCAATGATGGGCAGGGCGTTTTTGGTGGCCGCTCCTAAGCTGTGGAATTCCCTCCCGTCAGAGGCCCACCTAGCCCCAGACCTCCCTTCTTTCCGACAACAGTGTAAGACCTGGCTGTTCCGCCAGGCCCTTGGGGAGGGGGACGGAGAGGTTGGGTTTGGGGGGAGGAGTTTATTTCTGCCCTTTTAAAATGTAAATGAATTTTATAAATGTTACTGTGGTTTTGTTGCTGTTGTGAGCTGCCCCGAGCTGCCATTGTGTGCAGGAGAGGGCAGGATATAAATATTTGTAAATAAATAAAAATAAAAATATTCTCCCCCATCCAGGTGCAGTGCTGCAGACTGAGAGCAGGTCTTCAGGTGTGGAAGCAAGGGAATCCTGAGATCCCTTAGGGAGATCCAGCCCCCCTGCAGGCTTGCAGCCAGCCAACTAAACAGATTTCAAAGCAGCTTCCTCTTGAGAGTGCCATGTGCAGGCTTCAGCAAATCCCACCTCCACAGCTGTAAGGCCCTGACTTCAGACTGTTGATAGAGCTGACCTGCTGTGGGGGTGGGCAGCTGCCTGAAATATTCATGCCACTTCACTAGAAGAAAGGCTTCTTCCATTAAAGTTAAGGAAAGTTTATAGCACTGAATTATTCAGGAGTAGCTTTATTTTGGGGCTGAGACACATAAGGATTAGAGAGAAGGAAGCTCTTTTCTAGGCCCAGGGGAGAAGCAAGGGAGCTGCTGGGTTGATCCCTAACTTGCAGGGAATTTCACATCTGTTACAAGTCTCAGCATCACACATTTATTTATTTATTTATTTCCTAGATTTCTATACCGCCCCATCCTGCCATGCAGCTCGGGGCGGTTTACAACAGTAAAAAGTTTTAAAACATTTAAAATACAAATATAAAATATATCAATAAAACAGGGCAGTGTACAGTCATAAATAAGTATATAGGTGGGGGATTAAAAATCACCCCCCCCCCCCTCCCTCCCAAAGGCCTGGGCAAACAGCCAGGTCTTACAGTTCCGCCGAAATATCAAAAGGCTTGGGGCCAGGCGAGCTTCCTCCGGAAGGGAGTTCCACAGCCGCGGCCCTACCACCGAGAATGCCCGCTCCATCGTGGCCCCCCGCTTCACACGGGGGACCTCCAAGCGGGCACCCCCGGCAGACCGCAGGAGCCGTTCCGGGGCGCGAAGGGCGAGGCGGTCCCTAAGGTAAGAGGGGCCATTAATCACCTCCTGGGGGAGCATCACGTAATGAATGCCCTTTCCTCTGGGGAAGGAGGCATTCTTCTGGCTTTGATTATCAGAAATCCACAGACCATAAAAAATTCCCCTCTAATCTACCCTCTTGGCTATCCCACTGGCCCCTCGATCAGAGTTAGAGGGGCTGCCTGGTGCATCTTAGCTCTCTCTTTGAAAGTCAAGTATCTCAAGCTGGCCTTTAACAGCACCACTGACGTCCTAACTCACAGCTTGAGAGCCTCTGCCCTAGAACAGCGTTTCTCAGAGTTGGATACTATGGACTGCCTTAACAGCTTGCCACAATCTCACAGAAGCAGAGACTGGATTCACTGTGTTTTCCCTAGTGAGTCCCTGCACATAAACCAGTCCTGAACCCTTGCCTGGCAGAGCTCTTTCAGAGCTCAGTCACTTGAGCTGCCAGAATAAGGCGGCTTGCACAAGCGCGGAGTCTCATGTTCAGTTAGCAGTAACGCAAGATTCCTGCTGGGCTGCATGCCCACATTCTCCTCACAGGATTTTTCCAATGCACAGATCACATGACCATAATGGATCCATGCACACATTACAACGCTAGTGACACAAGACTGTCCTAGCCCCATTTCAACCTCCTCCCGGATCCCGGAGTACCTTTACCAGGCAATCTCAGATCTCCCAACCAGTTTTCACTCTGTTCCCACTGTTGGATGACGCCACCGCTAGTTTGCTCTCTCTCACTTCCATGTGCGCCTTTCTCCCAGGGCTTCCCACTCATCACCCCACAAACTCCCTCTCTCCACCTGCAGCCTGTTCACCTGGGCTCTTAACGTTTAGCCTCATCCCCACTCACCTGGGCTTAATGACTTAGGTTTTGGCCAGAGTTTTAAAGGGTCAGCTGCCTTGGAAAAGAACTGGCAGCAGCTGTTACAGCTAGCATCTACATATTGTGGTTTTGTAACCCCATGCACACATTCCAATCTCACATCAGAAGAAACTCACCGTGTCAGAGCTGGATTTCCCTGCCCTGACATCCGTGATGTAACTCACGTTAATTTCCATGCTGAAAAGGTGCATGCACAAGCTACAAAATCTCACATAAGATAGAAATCAATGTCAGATTGGGTCACATGGGCAAGCAGTCTAACTACTGGCTACTTTAAATTCAGCACAAGAGTGAGACCGTTGCCTGGCAAGTTAAACAGCTGTTTGCTCGGATGCTGCAGCAGCGTGGCCAAACATCTTTATGATGCCAGAATCCTGTTTCACTGCCCCCCACCCCCCATGGAAGCCCCTTACCTGTAGTGATTTATCATCCAGTGCTCTGTGCTTGCTCTGAATCTTGTGCCTCGGCCGTTTCTGTAAAACTGGATCCTCCGCACCGGCAAAGATGGAGGTGTATTCCTGCAGCCGTTCTGGAGCTGGATATTTGGCACTAGAGAATACCTGTTATGGGGTGGGGAGAGAAAAAAAAATCTAAAATAGACACTGAAGCTAGCGAGGTGTTAGGGCACAAGCTGCAGAGTGGCCAAGAGATGCCAATCGGTAGGGCCAGCGTTGCGCTTCAGCCACCAGTCCCAAAGGTTATCTAGCTGAAGCCGTACATGCCCTGGTCTTCTAGCATCAGCAGCCCAACTTCCCCTTTTGCAGGTACAGGAGACAGCACTGGGGAGGGCAGAGAGGAAACAGCAGCTCCTGGTCTGCAGTGACTGCAAGGAAAATGGAAGCTCTAGAGCCCACGGTTCGTGCCAATCAAGTCGGGCACAGAGATCCGTCTGAAGTGCTATGTGGCTAGCAGGTTTCAGTAGGGGTAAAAAGCAAGATCCTCAGTAGCCAGGATGGATGGATGCAGGTGACAGATGGAACGAGTTGCTGTTATTTACCTGATACCACTGGGAATATTTTGGCAAAAGGGGATTAAGTTGAAGGTAGACACCTCCTTCAAATCAGGAACATGCAGGGGTTTAGAAGAGCAGAGTCAATAAATTAAGAAGGTATCAGGGTCCCAAAGAGAGATTTCCTTGCCTAGACAGATAGGCTGTGACTGACCAACTAGCATGTGGCAATGGGCCTTTCACCAGAGATCTTGCACCAAGAGTGAAGGAGGAAGCCTCAGGAGGAAGGCTGCACACACAGGCGACTCAAGGGGGAGGGGGTATGTATCCCCCCCACACCGATATTATTAGCAAGCATTTATGTTACGCCAGCAATGTACCTGGTGCTTTACAAAGTACTCAGGAGCCCTATAGAATCCTATGAGACCCATGCCCAGCCTCCACTCCTGTGCCCCCACCACCCCACTATTGACAGTTACCAGTCACCTGTGGCTGCACACTCAAGAGTGACTGGCTGTGAAAAGCATCCACTACCTTAATCGCTTTCTTGCTGCCTTTTATCTTCTCAATCTTGGCCTGAGCAAGCGTGACCCTCTCACTGATGGCCTGCAGCTGCGTCCGGCTGGCCTCCACCCGCAGGGAGATCCTGAGAGGCAAACAATCCCAAAGTGTAAGAGTCTAGCACCGAAAGACCCCTGCAAAAACCAATCACCAGAGAGCTCTAGATTTGTATGGAGGTGGCTCCTAGCAGTCTCTCCCAACTACTTTTAGCAGTAGCCCCAGTTCCCCTCGCTGTGTGTTACCTGCATTTGTCTGGGGTTAACACTCCATTGCCTGTACAGATCTCTTATGCATCAGAGCATTAAACCCCTCCGGTAGTGGAAGCGAACCATTCCTTTCTTTCCTCTTTCTTCCTCCTTTCCACCAGCCTCAAATCCACATTGCAACTCGCCCTTTCTGTTACTAGTGCTTACTCTTGTGCAAGAAAGTGGGGCTATCCAAGCATGGGTTTAAAATAGGTCTGAAACTCTATTCTTGGTTCCACACTGTTCCCTGCCTAGCTGTTTTACCTTGTCTGGGACTGGCAGCTGTCTCCCTGAGGAAAGCTTCCCGATTACAAATCTTCAGGAATGGGAGCGGGGGAAGAGCAGGAGGAAGAGGGTAGACTCAGCTGATATCTTAGCATTCTATTGGCTAGCAGGAGTCAGCAGCCAATAGAATGCTAAAAAGCTGTGCTGAGCCCGCCTCTTCCCTTCAGTGCTCCCCCCTCCCATCTGGAAGTCCTTTTCAGATGGAAGTGGGGAGAGCAGGATGGAAGGGGCAGATCTTGACCATTCTATTGGCTAGCAGGATTCTGAGTACCCAAAAAATGCTGAAACGCTCTGCTGAGCCCACCTCTTCCCTTCAGCTCCCCCTTCCCATCTGAAAATAGGGAGGAGTACTGTAGTTGATTTGCACATGTTTACCCATGTGATTACCTTGTTGGGGGCTGGAAACAGAGAAGGGGAGAGCTGAAGGGAAGAGGCGGGCTTAGCACAGCTTTTCAGCATTCTATTGGCTGCTGACTCCTGCTAGCCAACAGAATGCTAAGGTATCAGCCTCCTGTTCCTCCCCCTCCCATTCCTGAAAATTTGCCATCGTGAAGCTTGCCCCACTGAGAGCTGCCAGCCCGAGACAAAATAAGAACGCTGGGCAGAGAACAGCGTGGCTTCCTCTCCAGGCTGAGTCACCAGCCTGGGCATGGGGAGAGGGGAGCAAGAAGTCTCATGAGAATCGGAATCAGGGTTAAAATGTCTGCAAAAATCAACCCTGATTCTCGATTCTCACAAGATTTTTGCAAGAATAAAATCTACTCTCGTTTCAGCCCTAATTTAAAACCTACAATGGCAATCTCTGCCCAGTCACATGCTACCAATCCTTCTCCCATCTTCCTCCCCAGGCCGCGATCTCAGCTTTCACTGTGTGCGTCTGAAAAGATCAGATACAGAGGGGAAGCTTCTGAACCACCTTCTCCAGCAGCCCTGGAGACACTGGAGCATGGTCACTGGAAGCTACTGGTACTGGGGGTGATGGGAGACAAAACTCTGGAGCAAATTCCCCCAGTTGAGAGCAGTGGAAGTAGTGCTTCCCAGACTGTGGGTCCTGACCCCCAGTGGAGTCATGCTGCCTGCAGAAACAGCCATCTAGAGTGCCAGCAGGGGAGAGAAGGAACGCTGCTGAGTGGCAGCTGCCCGGATTCCAGATCTGGCCACAGCAGCAGAACAGAGAATTCCTGCCGGCTGCTTTCCCCAGCTGGTATTTGTTTCCCAATCAGAGAGGAGCCTGTGAGCGCCCTTCCCCACCCTCCAATCAATGCTGGATGCCAGCAGGCCTCCCCTGAGTAGGTAAGGGTTTGCTTTGTGTGGTGACTGCCAGCAGGAGGGGCAGCAGTTCCATATGTACCAAGGGAAGAACCATGACTTAAGAGATCGTTACTTCATTCTCTCCCCCACGGGAGCAGCCACCCCTCCACTTTCCATTGCTTGAAAGAAGTTTAGAAACAGAAACTCAAGTTGTTTCCCTGGGGACTTTCAGTTTGTCAGATGTTTGCTCCTAATGCGCAGGATGGGGGAGCGGAGATTTTGTTCCAATTCCTTCCTTTCCTGGGCAGCACTCCAGGATGCTGGACAAAGCTAGCAGCACCACTCAGAGCAGAGCTCTTAGAACCAAGAAATTACCCTATATTTTCTGTTGGGGCAACAGCAACAACAATTGTGCCGCTTCCCAGGAAACCATCTATTAGTAAAAAGAAACGTTACACACTAGTTTAGGGGCACAGAAAGACAGACTTGGAAGAGGGGGTGGGGGGGAAGGAGTGAAAGTAGGTGGTGGTTTTATTCTGAAGCACTAGATCAGCTGATGAAGCCTGTGTAAATAAATGCAGTCCTCTCTAGGCTGGAGCACGACAGCTGCCATGCAATGAATGTACCCACCACAATTAGGGACAGAAAGAAAAGATCCATTTCATTGAAAGTATTTGAGGATTTATTCTGCAGCCACCACATGGGGGACAGGCCCTGTGTTTTACATCTGATCTCACACAAGAAATGCAGCCCCTCCAGCCAGACAATGCCTCTGCCACCATCCTGGGGAGGTTGCTCGGTACTGACTCCGATGCAAGCGCAGACTGTGCTGAATCACCGACACGGCTTCCTGCAACACCCTGCAGTTTCCTTTGTGATCCCCCCACCCCCCGCAGCCAAAGCTTTACCAGGCCTAAGCCTGCTGAGCTTGACAGATCCAACAAAATCTTAGCCGGAGGTGGGACAGCTGTGGGAGCCTAAGCACAGAAACAGCACACACAACCTTCTGGAATTAATCCAATTGTTGCTGACCAAAGTAAGTATAAAAAAATGATTAAGCTACCTCAATTCTGCTAATCCAACAAATGCACATCCCATGGGCTGCGAACTAAAAATACAGGTGCTGGAGTTGGGTAACGTGACTATACCTCACCACCCGTGGGGTGGGTCGTGGCTCAGGTGGCAGAGCGCATGCTTTGCGTGCATAAGGTCCCAAGTTCAATCCCTGGCATCTCTGATTCAGGATCTCTGATAGCCCACCTGGGTCAGGCCTCTGCCAGCGATCCTGGAGGGTCTCAGGTAACACGCCTCTGCCGGAGACCCTGGAGAGCCAGATTGGAAACCCTGCTGCCATGTCAGATTGTGACAATACTGAGCTAAAATGGACCATTGGTCTGACTCAGGCAGCCCCTTACAAAGAAATGCCAGTGTTTCCTCTAGTTTATACTCTCTAGATATTCACTGAAAATTATTATGTAGTAATAGAGCACTAGCAATTTGCCTGGCACTGAACAGCTGTAATTAAGAAACAGGTCCCTGCCCTGTGGGGCTTACAATCTAGGATGGAGAGAGGAGGGAAGACAAGGAGGAGGAGAACATAGGGAGAGACAGGGATACATACATACTCATTTTACAGATGGGGAACTGAAGCAAAGAGACAGCAACTTGCCCAAAGCCACCCACTGAGTTCATGGTTAAGCTGGGGTTTAATTTGAACCTTGGTCTCTCAGGTCCAAGTCTAATATCTTAGCCACTAGGCATTTAAAAGTAGGACACAACATTAAGGAGAACCATTTCTCTGGAAGAGTCCGGAATTCTGGATCTAACTTCAAGGAGGCAGCCATGTAATTCGGGGGGCGGGATCATGAAATCTGATGCAGAGACTCATTTCCCCACTGAAGTTAATGGGTAAAGCGCTTTACCCTAGATGGACACAGTGTCTCCCATTTAGTTTCTGCTTCACCCCTAACCCCGAGTTGGCTGTACCTGCCTTTGGCAGGGACCTGGAGAACGTCCTCCACTTTTGCAGCACTAACTTGTCATGTCTAGGCATTACACCAGAGCCAGGTAGAATTAGCTGGCTCCAAGCCATTCCCCGACAAATATTTATCCAGTCTCATCTTAACAAAGACATTTCACACCTCCTTTTGGCGACTTTTCCCACTTGCAAGTTCTTCCTACAGTTAACCTACAGCTGTTTTTCTGCAACTTGGAACCCATTTCTTCTTGTCCTTAGAATGAAGTCAAGTACATATCCTAGCCCCTCACATAAACTAGACTGGAACCCCCTGGCCTTCAAATTGCCCTTTCGAGGCTTCACCACTTGAGCTTCAGCAGCGGCTGCTCTGGGGTAAGAAACGCAAGAGAGGTTGAATGAAACAACTAGGAACATTTAGGCTAGAAAGAAGACTAAAGGAGGGACATGATTAGTTTTCAAATATGTACAAGGCTGCTTTAAGCAAAATGATACCTGGTTCTCTTTGGTGACAGAGGACAGGACTAGAGGGGAATTTCTAACTACCAGGATGGTTCGGCAGTGGAATAATTTGCCAAAAGGCAACTGTGGAGGTCCCACGACTGAAGGCTTTTAAAAGCAGGTTAAACAGACATCTCTCCGGGATGGTGTATGTAGGTACTGTGGATCCTGCTTAACGGCAGGAGGCTGGACTAGAAAACACTTGGGATTCCTTCCAGCCCTGTGATATTTACACATTTTAAAAAATGGTGAGGTTTTGTTTACGTCAAAGGCGGTCCCTTCCCCACATCAGAGAGATGGTGGAGGATAAATACGTTAAGGACGGAGGCACTCTGATAGTATGGTGATGGGGTCTAGATAGCAGCTTAAACAGATTGCCCCTCAGTCCCTGAATCTTAAACAGCAGTTAGCATTCAGACGGAACCTATTAGCCATCACTCATTGTTATCTGGCTTTCAGTACTTCTTCCAGCTTGAAAAGCTCCCTTTGTTGGGGTTTGCAGACATGAACACTTATCTGAAGAGTACACAAAATTACCTGCACAGCACAGGAGGTTTTTGTGTTTGTGGAAAGGCTTTGCAGAAAGGCTGTGCAGCAGACTTTGGTTCACTGTGCTGTAGTTAACACCTGCTTCTCTCCTTTGTGTAGGCGCTACAGTGTAGTCCACATTCACTCCACCTATGCTGACAAAGCCATATCCTAGGATGCCTCAATAGGACAACGAGAGGTGCCAGATGGCCTTTCTGGCCACCAGTCAGTTCTTTATGGTAAGAACCTGGAAAGTCCCAGAGCTTTCACCAATGCTCTGGTCCATACAATTCATGTTCTACTCCCTGCTTTGCTGATCACTGGAACCTCAGTGCAGATATCAGACCAGCAGGAATGGCCAGAAGGTCATGCAGAAGGCGGCAATAATTGTCAGTTGTACTCCTCCTGCCCCAAGCTCTCTCCCTACAAGCCAGCTGTGCCAACAGCATAAAAACACAAGTGCCATACCACATCAGACCAATGGTCCATCAATCCCAGCATCCTGTCTCAGACAGTGGCCAATCTTTCTCTTGGGAGAAGTACCTAACCAGTCACAATGGGCAATCCATTCCCAACCCCCATAAACCACAGCGAATCCCAATCCTAACCTCATGACACCCCAGATGACTGCCACCTTGTTGCTGTGACAATCAAAATTGTAGGGCACACAGCAGTGTGGGGAACTGGAGAGTTCAGGCAACCCTTCACTGCCAGCACTGCAACAATCGTGCTTTTAAAAGGGTTATTGTGGAGCTAGCAGCAAAGGAGCAAGAAGGGTGCAGCTGGCAGTGGTGCCACTGGCACACTAAGGATTGCTGGCAGGCATACAGAAAAGCCAGAGATGCCTGGGGCAGCTGTGGAACTGGGGGCCATGCTAGGAACCTGTGACCCTACTTTGATAGGCTGGACCAGACTCCCTCTGGAGGAGTGGCCAAAGAGCCCAGGAAAGGCTCGCATGGACAGCAAGACTGAAGAGGATGCTGCTGACTCAGATGCTGACAGATCCTAGAACTTGTTCACTGATGGGGAGGATATCACCCAGCTATCAAAACTGCTGGATGACAGTCAAATCCAGAATCCCCAGAAGGGTACAGAGTGACTTGGTGAAAGGCCCAAGCAAGTGCACATGAAAGCTGTGAGAATGGCAATTTATGCTGTTGATCAAACAGATTGCTATACTGATTTTTGTTCCATACTATTGGGTTTCTGTGCTGCACACATGGGATGTGCCACGTGGCTCCCCTTGCACAAAATTGAGGTTGCTGTGGCCAGTAGTCTTCTTGCTTACTTCCTAACCTCCTCATCTTCCCTCCCCACCATTCTCCCCTGCTCCTTGGCAGCACTGGCCACTTGGCAGACCACAGTCCCTTAACCCCCCCCCAATTCCTGAACAGCTTGCTCCAGATCACATTTCTTTACATTCACACTTCCTTCGGCATCACTGCCACATATTTCCAGCCCTCCTCCTCCTCCGCAATAGCCAAACACCCCCAGCCACCTCACTCTCTCCACTCCTCCGTGAAACGTGTTGCCCACATCAACTTCACATCCCACGCAAGACTCATTGCTTTCTCAACACAAGTTGCAGCTTTGAAAGATTCCAGGCACAACTGGCCATGGCTGAAAAGCGAGCCCTATCCTCGTCATCCCAGCATTGCATTACAAGCTCCTTACTAGACAGACTCAACAGCCCTGGAATGGCTGGCACACCTCCTCTAGCCGGGGGGGAAACAGGACAGCAGTACTAGCAACGGGCTGATCCTGCAGAGTCATCTGGTTCAGTAGCAGGTTGTGGAGCTGAACTGCTCTTCCAAAGTGCACCAGCAGCTCATCTTGCTGAGCCTCGCTGAGAGCACGGTCATCAAACAATTCTTGAACAATCATCTGGGAAGTCTGTGCAGCTTGCAGCATTGTTAGCACAACCTGGTTTCTCAGGACATCAGTCACTACAGCCATGCGGGCCAGGTAGGCAGCATACAGCACAAAGCAAAAGACGTATTGTTACTCAGAGAAACTCACAAGCATTATCAACCCTTTGCATAAGCCACACTTGCATCCATGAGTGACCATCAGCTCTCCTTTCCAAATATCTGCCACCTGGGCTGCAAAACCATGTTCACTGTAATTTAACTACAGCGAACATGGGTCCTTGCTTATAGCCCAGTCAGTTGGTTAAGGTGCAACAGCATCATTAGCAGTGTAGCAAGGATGATAAAAGTTCTGGGTTCTATTCCTCCTTGTGCCATCTCTGTTAGTTGATCTTTATAAAATAAGGGAGCAGCTTCTAAGGAGAAAGAGGGAAGTGTATTGAAAGCGCAATTGGTGGAATGGGATTCAAACTCACAACCTTCTCTAGCCCATTCCTGGAACATTTCTCAAGGCAACAGGATAATCTGGGACTAGATCAGGCTCTCTCTCTCAAGCCAGAAGTGCTGTAAAAGACAAGTGCAGTTACTTAAATTGAGGACATTGACCTCTGGGCCCCAAACTCAAGAAGGGATGTGCCTTCTTCCTCTCTCCACCTTAACTTTTTTTAAAAGTCATCCCTGGCCAGTTGTACAACCCAGCAACTGCAAAATTCTATCTACTAAACAGGTCCCCGTGGCAAAACAGTTCCAGCAGCAAAAGCCTGTGCTGTTTGCATGATCTGGACTTGCATAGATTGCACAGGATCGGAGACTGAGTTACCAACAAAAGGAAGGTGCCTTTAACAAGTGTGACCAAGTTGCTTAATAAATGGGTTTTAGAAACCAAATGGTTATGAAGACCTGTCCTCAGAATAATCCCCTTGAGAAACAACCCAAGGGGGAAAAAATGAATTAGGTAAAACTGCATGGATAAGTCAGACACAGGTCATTTGCAATCAGTAGCTGGGTCGTAGATACAATCAACAGACAATAATTCACTCCAATAAAATAGAGGGAGCAGAAAGAAAGGGAGGTGGCTAGGCAATTACAGGCGAGTGTCAGAAACGTCAAGAGAAGCTGTGAAGTAGACCTTACTGGAATACCAAACTACTCCAATTTCATGTCTGAAGTACAAAAGTAAGTGATCAGCCAAGGAGAAAGAACATTGCGGAGCAGAATGAGAAATGAAGTCGCACAGGAGGTATAAAGCAGCTGAAGTATTAGATGATTTTTCCCTAAGAAATGCACTGTATAAAAGGGGCATGGCAATAGCCAAGTATTGATCTGGAGCCTGTAACATAAGAACATACGCAGTGCCATACTGGGTCGGACGACCCAGCATCCTGTCTCAGAGATTGACCGCTCTCATTCTCTTGGGAGAAGTATCCAACAGGTCACAATGGGCAATCCATTCCCTCTTGTTCCAGCCCCCAACAGTAAGAGGTTATGTTCCCAAAACCTACTTGACTAATAGCCATTAATCTTCCAAGAACTTATCCAATCCATTTTAAAAACTAGCTCCACTACCAGGCATGACCACTTTACCTGGCAGTAAGCTCCACATGTTAATTGTGCGCTGAGCGAAAAAAATACTCTCTCATTTGTTTTAAATCTGCTTTAAAAATTTAAACCAGGGACCTCAAACAGGTCCCCAAACCGAACAGACCAATCAGCGACACAAACGGCATGGAGACGCTAGCATACCCCCTCCCCGCATCTGACTAGTACAACTAGTTCTTGGCTTTTTCCTTTAATTCCAACATTTACTAGAACAGGATGTGAAGAACCCTTTAGGGCTAGAGGAAGCAGCAGAGATAGAAGCCATGGTTCCTGGTTCAGTACATCTAGACTTTGGGTTGTTGTTTTTTTTAAATTAAAGCTGCAGATTATTTTATTATTTATATAGCACAAGCAAATATGCTTGGCACTAGACAGTAATAAATTTAGAGACCGGTCCCTGCCCCGGAGGGCTTACAACCTACGATGTAATAAATTTAGAGAGAGGGAAAACGCAGGAAGAAGCAGATGCACATTCATGAAGTTGAGAAGTGGCCAATTGCTTAGTTTAGTTACAGGGGTTAGGGTTAGAGCTCAATGGAAAGGCTAGTCCCTCCCTCCACAGCATGTCCCATACATGCTGTGGACGTCGGGGCTCAGCCGCCCAAATCGCGTTTTTCATAGAAAATGCAGTTTGGGCTTAGCCTTTTTGTCCCTGGCGGGACCCACTCCTCAGGAGTGAATTCCGGAAGGGAGAAGTGACTGACAGCGCCGCAGCAGCCTCTGAAGCAAAGTCAGAGGCTGCTGCAGCGCTGCCTGTCAGACGCTGCAGCAGTGGGGCTTTTTAAAAAAAAAAAAACACTTTGCAGCTGCAGCTGGCCCTCAGCGGCGCTTGGGGGGCAGTATCCCAAACGCCCTGGGTGGCCAGCCACCACTGGCCAGGGGACAGGAGGAGGAGCAGGCTTCCAGTCGAATGAGTGCTTTAGCCAGAGCTGACAGAATAGACAGGTCAGCCCCCATCTTACTGGGGGAACTAACTAAAATGCAACCCGAATGCTGGTTGGGTAGATGCAAAGTGAATGGGGCTCTCACTCAGTATTAGGACCTGTTCTAATACATCATAAAACTCAGAACATATTTCAATCCCTGGTCAAAATGCTCTCAAAGGTCCCAGGTGCAGCCCCTTTTCTGTTTCCAGCACTGAGAAAGGCCTGGGGCAGGGATTGGTAAGTTTCCACAGGGCCAAGAGGGATAAGCTGCCAATGGAAGTCATTATCCTGTATTTAATGAGGCCCATGCAGGTTCCTTACAAAAAGAACTTATGGAAATATTTGTATAACACAGAAAACGTACCTTTTACGACATCCATTCTTTGTAGTTTAAAAATGCTGATTGTAAAAGCATTGAAGTCAGCTGGCTAAAAGTGAATGTTTCAGAGGCCGGTACAGTAGACGGAGTCTAGGCTCCACCCATTTTCATAGGCCGATACATCATGTGCATACCAGTGTCGGATACTAGGCCCTGCTTGTGCTCATCTGGCCCCAGATAAAAGTCTCAGGCTCCTACCTACCAGGTTTCCGGGCTTGGCCCAACTCTTCAACACATAGGGCTTTGCTGTTATCTTTCCCCAGGGAATATGAATGCTTCCTAAGAGCCTTGGTACATCTGTGTAGTAGGCATTCTATACCCCTTTTACAGACTGCTGAGCAGGGACAGAGAGCCTAAGTACCCAAGGTCACAGGATCATCATCAGCCAAGTCAGGAATATATTTGAGGACTCCCTACCCAGTCCTTTGCTCCCTCCACTCATCACTGCCATAGAGTCTAGCATTTCCTCATGAGAGAAAATAGCAAAGGGAAAAAAAGGCAGGAGAGACATTTACAATTTATGGTTGCTCAGGGAAGCATTCTAAGTCCATTAAAAGTGCCAGTTCCCTTCAAAAGTTTGAAAGGCAGCAAATTAAAGTGCATGTTTTTGCCAGAAACCCAAATAAGTTAAATCACTCAGTCAAAGAAAAAGATCAACTTGTTTGCCTTCTGCTCTCTTTCCCCTTCACATTTAAGCAGCTTTTAAAAGTCTTATTTCATGTCTGAGTAAGTGTAATCAGAAGCTGTCATCTAGCACCATCCTTGACGGGTAGAAATCCCAAGCGAGATAACATAATCAACATTTCTTCCCCCATTAAGGGTTTGGTTATTATCCTAATTAATGTTTATCACACTTTGATTACTTCTTGAGCCTGATTTGCAGGTGTTGAAGTGTTAGCATACAGCCCCACTTCTGTAGGTGGCAAACTGCCTTGCAGTGCTCATATAAGATCAGAAAACTGTCAGGTTAGATACAGCAATCGTGAGTGCATTGAATTCCACAGGGCATGTTCTTGCTCTCAAAAATAATTTTCCTTTGAATCTCTCATTCCACAGAGTTCCCTCACCACAGGGAATTAAGGCTAAATGCAACTCGGGTTTACTGAGCCTCTGCACCTTTACAGTTCAGGCTTTCTACTACGGGTTTTCAGCTTCCAGAGAGAACAGCTGTAGATTTAAGGTTGCAACCAGGGCACCCGAATGCAAGTTCTCTACCTGCCACCCCACCCCCCGCGACCAGATTTCTTCAGATGAAATTGATGGGAAATTTGTTACACCCCAATTTGAAACATATAACCTTATGCGACTCCAAACCACACACACAGTGTATCAATAAC
The DNA here is from genome assembly GCA_003113815.1 of Sphenodon punctatus. NCBI lineage: Eukaryota > Metazoa > Chordata > Lepidosauria > Sphenodontia > Sphenodontidae > Sphenodon > Sphenodon punctatus. The sequence continues at coordinate 508,957 of QEPC01009092.1, read as the reverse complement.
AGTCAGAATCATGGTCCCATCTGTACTACAGATGGCTTGGTCCTACTTGGGGTCCTAACCCATCGTGTGGGAACCTCGCCTTCATAGCATAACACGGCAAAACTGAGTCGGACTAACAGCCCATCAAGTTCTGTATGCAGCGGCTGCACAGGAAGCGAATGAGCTGCCACAAGGCAACTCTAGAGTGAGCCTTCCCTCTTGGCATTCATGCCCAGCTTCCAACAATTAGATATTTAAGGACTCCCAGAGTGCAGACTGCATCCACTGACCATCTTGATTAGTAGTCACTTTAATCTGAGATGAGAAAGTAGTTAAGATCAGACTTATTATTGGATCAACATCCATCAGCAAGTGTGGGCATATTTTCCAGCTTAAAAGAACTCATTCTTGGATCTTGCCTGGAGAAGAGAAGGTGAATGGATAAAGTACACTTCGTGTACAGTGCATGACCAGGCATTTAACAGGCAGGGGTAGGGTTTGAGGTGGGTTTTTTAGGTACTTTATATGTAGTTTTATCTCTGTATTTTACGTGTGTGTTTTTGATGTTAGATGCTCTGAGCCTTTGACAAAAGAGGAATAAAAATCTAATTAAATTAAATAAATATTAAATTCAGACACCCCTAGTTCAAATGTCTAGGCTGTTGTTGAACAGCTCACCTTAAACAAAAAGCATCTCAATATTGTTTTTGCACTGAACAGCTCTCCATGAGCAGTGTCGCTATTTAGCATAAAGTGTTTCTGTGCTTAAAATCAACTGCCCATTTGAAAGGAAGCAGGATAGCACCATAGACACTACTGGTGAAAGAAGACATGAGATGACACTTGACAGGAGTTAAGAGGGTCAAGAAGAAACCCAAGTTCTCACCTCTGTTAAAAGATTCACTGCAAAACTTTAAGCTTCACCTTCATGAGCTACAAAATGGTCATAATGCTAAAAAACGTAGGTATTTGAAAAGCAGCCATGAAAATGTAGTGGAAAGGGTTATCCATAACTAATCTTTCATGACTGAACAAAGTACATAAAGATCTATCTACTATAGAATAGCACAGCATCCCAGAGCTGTCATGAAAAAATTCCAACACAGACAAACGTTCTGCCGTCTTTTACTTCTTAATTACTAGCACAGCATCTTTACTGAAAGGCTACTAAAGATTATGGTAACTGCTCTGCACAAGCAGAATTCTGTAAGGCTGCCCTTACAGAATTCCAAACCTAAATTTAACACGTGCAATACAACATTGCTAGCAAGATTCTGCAACAGGCTCCCAAGACACACGCAACCTTAACTTTACAACAATCAAGAATGTCGGGAAACACCAATTCCCTTGCTGACAGCTGTGCCAGGTCTTTCTCCAAATCATCCGACACCATTCCAAGCATAATTCACCCATAAATAGAAAAGACTTTTCTAAGGTCCCAATGCCCACAAGATGTCAACTGCTATCACAGAAGTTGAATTAATGGCATATGCCCCAATGAAGCTAAGATATGATCCAATAGAAGGTGAAATGCCCACAAACAAGGAGAAATCCATATTGTTGAGCACTCTAAACTGTCTTGATTTAAAGACTCTAAAGGATGGAGAATCGTCTAGGTCCCTGCAATGGCTGTTCCAGTGGGTGATTATTCTTCTACTTAGAACTTGTACCTCATTGCTAGACTAAACAGATCTATTTTCAGTTTCCAGCCATTGACCTCATGCCTTTGACGTCTAGATTAAATGTTACGGATCTCCTTGTTTCTAGTTTTTCCACCCTTTAACAGACTCTGTAATCCTATTGACTTTTGATGTTTTGATTAATAAACTATCAGAAGACAGTTCTCCTAAATGTATGCTATTTAGCATTCATGTAAGTGTCATTAGCATTATTATTATTATTATTATTACTACTACAAGCATTTGTATAGCACCAGCAGTGTTCCTGGCGCTTTACATAACAATGAGAAAGACACGGTCCCTGCCTATGGCTTACAAACTAGTAGACTAGATGGGGGGAAGACAGGGATAGGGGACATATGAAAAGACAAGGGATAAAAACATTCAAGTGGATGCGGAGTCTCAGGTGCACGTGCTTGGCTTGGTTGCAGTTAGGCAGACAGTAAATGTTGAGAGGGGAATACTAGGGGGCGTCGGGGAAGGCAGCGAGGAAGAGATGAGTTTTAAGGAGGGATTTGAAAGAACGGAGGGAGGGGGCGAGGTGGATGTGGGCAGGGAGGGAGTTCCAGGCATGGGGGGCAGCAAGGGAGAAGTGACGAAGGCGGTTAAGGGAAGCAGGGGAGATGAGGGAGAGCGAGGGAGGTGACAGGAGGAACGGAGAGTGCGTGCAGGAGTGTGTAAGGAGATAAGGATCGAGGTGGGGGGCCAAGTTGTGGAGGGTTTTGTAGGTAAGTACCAGGAGTTTGTGAAGGATGCGTTGGGGGAGGGGGAGCCAGTGAAGCAAGGAGCGGAGAGGCTGCACATGGTCGAAGTGACGGGCCGAGTGGATGACCCTAGCAGCGGAGTTTCAGATGGAGATAAGGGGGGGTGGACAGATGAGCACGGGGGAGGTCAGTAAGGAGGAGGTTGCAGTAGTCAAGGCGGGAGATGACCATGGCGTGAACAAGGGTTTTGACTGAGGAGACAGAGAGAAAGGGGCGAATCTGAGCAATGTTATGAAGGGCAAAGCGACAAGACTTGGCGACAGAGTCGATGTAAGGTTTAAAGGAAAGGTGAGTATCGAAGACAAAGTCCAAGCTACGGGCTTGGGGAACAGGATGGATGGTGACTCCATCAACGAGGATGGACAGAGAAGAGGGGGAGGAGGGGAAGGGAGGAAAGATAAGGAGTTCAGTCTTAACCAGGTTGAGCTTGAGCTGACGTTGGGACATCCAGGTGGAGATAGAGAGACCGTTGATGAGGCGAGCTTGGACAGAAGGGGAAAGAGAGGGGGTGGAGAGGTAAGAGTTGAGTATCATCAGCGTAGATGTGGTATTGGAAGCCATGGGAGGCAATGAGTTTGTCAAGGGACAGGGTGTAGACAGAGAAGAGGAGAGGGCCCAGGACCGAGCCTTGGGGAACCCCTACCGAGGGGGAGGGAGGAGGAGGTGGAATTGGGAAGAGACACATTGAAGGAGCGGTCAGAGAGGTAGGCGGAGAATCAGTCAAGGACAGAGCCGCAGAAGCCCAGGGAGCGAAAAGAGGTCAGTAGGAGCGAGTGGCCAACAGTGTCAAAGTCAGCAGAGATGTCAAGGAGGACAAGAATGGAGTAGAGATGCTTAGATTTAGCAACAAGTAGAGAGTTTGTGATCTTGGTAAGGGCAGTCTCAGTGGAGTGAAGGGGGCGGAAGTCGGACTGGAGAGGGTCCAGGGAGGAGTTGGCAGAGAGGAGTTCAAGACAGCGGGAGTAGACAACACGTTCCAGAAGCTTAGATGCGAAGGGAAGGAGGGAGACCGGCCGGTAGCTGGAGGGGTCGAGGGTGGACTTTTTGAGGATGGGAGAGAGAGTGGCATGCTTGAAGTCAGAGGGAAGGAGCCAGTGGAGAGGGAGAGATTTATGACATGTAGAAGGGGAGGGGCAACAGTGCGAGCAATAGAGGTGAGGAGGCGGGAGGGGATTGGGTCAAGAGGGTAGGTGGAGGGGCTGGAAGAAGAGAGCAGGGAGGAGATTTCCTCGAGGGAGGCTGGAGGGAAGGAGGAGAGGAGTGGGGGGAGGGGGTGAAGAGGGAGCAGGGGGAGGAGACGCGTGTGAGGCGATGTCCTTGCTGATCTAGTCAATCTTCGAGATGAAGAACGATGCGAGATCATGAGCAGAGAGGGAGGAGGGAGGCAGGGGGGCCTGAGAAGGGAGTCGAAGGTGAAGAAGAGGCAGCGCACGAGAGAAGTATTCAACTCGGGAGGCATAGTAGTGTTGCCTTGCCAGGGAGATAGCAGAAGAGAGGGAGGAGAGGGAGAATTTAAAGTGGAGGAAGTCAGGGTGGGAGCAGGATTTGCGCCAGAGGCGTTCAGCAGCCCGGGTGCAGGAGCAAAGGTAGCGGATAGTACGGGTGAGCCACGGACGGGGGTTTCGGGGTTGAACGTGGTGGGAGGAGAGGGGCAAGACAGTCAAGGGTTGTGGCGAGAGGCATTAAGTGAGGAGATGGCAGTATCAGGGGAGGAGGAGGAGAAGAAGACAGGGGGGAGGCGAAATCTAAAAGCTAACAGCCTGCAGATCACAGAAGGGGTGTGAAGCAGGTGAAGAACGACGGGGTTGGTGGGAGAGGCAAGGTGATGGTCGACCATCACCTTGAAGGAGGCAAGGTGATGGTCGGACACAGGGCAAAGGTCAATGGAGAGGTCAGCAACAGGACAGTTTCTGGAGAGGATGAGGTCGAGAGAGTGGCCACCAGTGTGGATGGGGGAATCAGTCCAGAGGCGGAGATCGAAGGAGGAGGTATGGGAGAGGAAGAGGGAGACAGAGGGTTTGGAGGGTGCGTCAACATGGATGCTGAAGTCACCAAGAATGAGAGCAAGGAAGAAGGTAAGCAAGGATTCAAAGTCCGGGAGAAAAGAGGAAAGGGGGCCAGGGGGTCGGTAAATAACCGCGACACAAAGGCGGAGGGGGAAGCAGAGATGCACAGAGTGAGTCTCGAAGAAAGGGAAGGGGGGGGAGGGGAAAGGGGCTGGAATCGACAGGGGGTTGGCAAGGAGAAGGCGCATGCCACCACCTCGGCCCTTAGGGCAGGACTGGTGAGAGAACGAAAAGCCTCCAGAAGAGAGGGTGGCAGGGGTGACAGAGTCAGAGGGAGGGATCCAGGTTTCCGTAAGTGAAAGCAGCGAGAAAGGAAGAGGTCGTGAATGAAGGGGGCTTTGGCAACAGTATGAGCTGTTCGACAGTGGAACAGACTGTCTAGGACAGTGGTGGCCTCTCCTTCGCTGGAGGTTTTCAAACAGAGGCTGGACGGCCAGCTGTCTGACGATGTAGCTGTGGATTTCCTGCATTGTGCAGGGGGTTGGACTAGATGACCTCTGAGGTCACTTCCTACTCCAAGATTCTATGATTCTATAAATGAAGCCATTAATTTAAATGTCAACCCTCACAAAAAAAAACCACTGGCTCATGTATTGCTAGAGCTGTCTTTTTCACAGCAAGGCGAGTCCAAGCAAGGGGAGAGACCTGCATTATAGAACAGAGCAGTCCACAAGAGTAGAGCTTCTAACATATATTAGGTCAATGGAAAACTTGCTTCGCCAGAAGCATCGCCTGCTCTGCTTACTGCTGTCTGTTCTCAACTTCCATCTGCTAAGGAGGTTAGTAACTTGGTTTTATGCACCAGCATTTCAATAACTTGCCCATCTAGGATGATATCTGGGTCCTTGCTCATTCCAGTTTTGTGTTACTCTATCAGGTTCTCTTCCTAGTGCATTTGCTTTGGGGATTATCGCCCTCTCAAATCCTCCTAACTAGCCTTTAGTTTCTACTTGCCCCTGCGCTTCCATTTTTTGTAGAATTAAAAGGCTATTACTATTTTTCTATCTATGTCTGTTCTGCAAAGAAAGACCCACCCACCCCCATATTTGGAACATTATTCTCAAGTCATTTTCAAACCTCAAGTGCTCTTAGGATTTTTCCAGCAACAGAGAAAGTCCTCCCCCATGCCTCCAAAACCTATTATTGAGAAGTAGCTTGAAGATCTCAGATTTTGGGGGGCTTGTATGTGCTGGCTAAATCTACCTCTTGAGCTCTTTAATTTCATAGCAAAGATTCCTTTAACACTGTAGCCTTGGCAACATTGTTAGCTGTCCACAGCTATTTCTCAATATTGTGAATGAATTATTTCTTCAGAGCCTTGTGAACATCTCACCTCTGATTTCACACCTACGTAGGGAGGAGGAAGAGGGTTAGCTTGGCTGTTCAAGTAACAAGGAATGCCTTTGACAATACAAGAGAATCTCAGACTGGTTAACAGTTTATGGTGGCTGGCCGTGTCATGTGTCGTGGCCCATCAGTAATCTACCGACAACAATTTGAGACAAGCAGTGGACAGCTAACCTTTATTTCCACAACTGAAATGAAAACCACCACCCTCCCAATAAAACTCTGCCTCAAGTACAGCAAGTCCTTGTATGTAACTGAGCACTGGTATTCTAGATCTCCAGTGTTCCTACAATTTCCCAACAACAAACTTGCTAAATGTACAAGGTAAGACTGCTAGGTTTCTTTTTAAAGTGCCAGCCCTACAAGCAACCTTGGAGACCCCTTCCCTCTCCAATACCAAACAGGTAATGGAGTGTGATTTAGGAAATTTGAAAATGTGATTTAGGAAATTATTGGAAATGATTGGGCTTCTAAAAGAATTTTACTGGCAATACTCTAGAAGAGAAGTCCCAACTTAATTCTCAGAGCCCAGAATTAGTTGAAATTCTGTTTACTTCCTACCTAACTTGTGGAGCTTGTTCTAATTTTCAAAGTGACCCATGGGAGGGAAAACGTTCCCTGCGCCTGGGCAAGAAAAACATTCCTACAGTGAACACATTTATTATGAACCAGGGAGACAAACACTAACTCCACAATTCTAGACTTGAAACCACTTCAATGAGCAGAAAGACACTCCATGGAGAGGTTGAGAACACCCAGGACCTTCTACATGCTGCACTTTGTGCCATGACTTCCCTAAACTAGTATCTCCAACAAATTCCATTCTGCTGCCAACTAACCTTGCTGTATTGCCAGTACAAAACTGAGCACTGAACAAAGCTCTGTGTCTTTTTTCCCAACCAACTCGGTCCTCTTCGTGCTGATGTTAGATCCAGGTCAGCGTTCATCTTTCTGTTGGGGGCTCCTCTTAGCCATTTTGCTAACCACCCAGAAATGAAGTTTAAAAAATTCCAATTCCAGTAGTGTTTTAATCCAGAGAACAGGGCCATAATTTCTGGATTAGGCATCACTTATTAGGGATGGGAAGATCAGAATAGGATCAACATGATTTGTCTGATTTTGGACAAAATGTATGGATACAAAGCAATCCGATTCTTACTGGGGGATACAATCCCAAAAGGTTCGGATCCCCCGGTGGGGATTGAAGCTCCTTGGAGCAGCACTGGGGCTGCACCAAGGCGCTTTCAGCTTCGGTGCATCAAACTCTCATTCTGCCCCAACTCTGCCTCCCGAAAGCCCCTGCCCAGCGCCCTAGGCTCCAGAGCCTGACACAGCAACCAGCGTTGAAAAAAGTACCAAAGAAATCACGGTGCATGTGCATAATGGCTGCTATGACTGTTCTGCGCCATTTTGGAAAATGGCAGCCGGTCTGTGCACACTCAGTCGGCAGCTGGGCACGCACAGACCAACTGCCATGGTGGCCATTTTGCACATGCGCAGTGATTTCCTTTGGTATTTTTCCCCTGGTGTGGCCCTGAGAAGGTGGTGCCAGGTGCTACGGGTCACTGCTTTGGGCTCCGGAGGCTAGGGAAAAAAGGTAAGTAGATCAACTACACCTGCTCTCCCCACCCCTGCGCAGCCTCTCTGCCCCCAGCTCTGCCTCTCCCGGACTCCTGACCTCCAGCGCCCAGGCTGGGCAGGGGTCCAGGGGATGCAGAGCTGGGGACAGACGCTGGATTTAGGCCTGTATTGCTTGGATCGAAACCGATTCTGAACAGCACAATCCAAAATTCAACTCGAAGTCAGGTCGCTTTGGTTCAGAAACGATCCTGATTTTCAACCCGAAGTCCCATCCCATTCACCTATAGGTGAAGTGACAGCTTGGCATCCTATTTAAAGCATTCTTACCTTTGCTTTTGTTCTGTTCTTAAATAAACCTCCATGTGTCTCTAGTCTTCCTGCCCTTCACGTCACATATGATGGCTTATATCCTGCGACAAAATAAACATATCACATCCTCGCTCAAGAAGAATTTCCGTTTCTCTAGGTGAAGTTCTTGTTTCGGAGTGTTTGCAACTCCGGAAACAGATTTTAGTTTATTTTTATTCTTTTTGGTGGCATAAAGATTGCATTTACACTCTGCAACCTCAATCCCATCTAACTTCATACAAAGCCCACCACATTTAGTCAAAAGGGGGAGACCCCAGAGAGATAAATTAAGCTGCCAGCCAAGCGTGAAGAGCAAACCTTTAGCACTCCCCCTCCCATGCACAGGCATATATGGGTGGGAATCTCAAATACATATATCAAGACTCTCAGTGTTATTTTCCAGACAGTTTCCTCCACACTAAATCCCTGATGAAACTCATGCCTGTAAAATGAAGTGACTTCTCTGCATCGACTCCTTCAGGGCTGATTGAGTAGAAGAAACTCATCCACAAGAAAAAAGCAAGTCAGTCAAACTGGGGCAGGGGGAGGGGGCATAGTTCAGTGATAGAAGTTGATGGAGAAGGTAAAGCTATCGCTTTTCATAAGTGCATGAAAAGTGATGCCAGAAAGAGAGTGGGCGTTGGGGGGCAGGTCAGACAGCACTGCCAGATCTGCAGGCTACAGCTTTTCTGGCTGGAGCAAGTGAGGAAGTAGGAGGAGGAGGGTCCCGTGCTGCTAGACGATGAGTCAGCAAGAGCTTTTGTTGCTTATGTTTCACTGCTATGTGTGATGTGAAGCACTAGATGCTTCAGGGAAGACCAACAGCTGAATGAGTCTCCGGTGGAAAAACACACAAGATATTCCCCTTGGCTGAAACACACGTAGGAACCTTGCTCCGCCCGTTCTTCACCCAGCACTCTCCCATCTGACAGAAGGCGGGAACAGCTACTCCACAGGTCACCTCTGGTATTAGCTCCTAGCCATTTAATACTTTGCTTAATGGTTCTGCTAAAGCAGAGTGGGTCGGAGGTGATAGGTGAGAGGCATGTAACATGGTTAATGACAAAAAGCAAAGAATGAAGTTGAAGAAACTATGAGACTATAAGCTTGATGAGACTAAAAATGACCAATTAGGATTTTTTTTACCTTGAAATATAGTGTCTATAGAATATCAAACACTAGTTTTGATTGAATGTGTATCAGTAACAAAGATGTTATTGCCTTGATTTGGCACTTGGCAACATTCAATCCCTGTAACTACTTTCCGATTGTAAGACTCAGGGACATACTATTATATTTTTCCCACCATGATCCTGGAAGACCATAACCAGATAAGGGCAGCAAGCCAATAATACTTCCATGGCTTGGTCCCGAGCAAATCCCTAGAAATCTACTACACTTCCTGTCCTTTCCCACGTCTTACTACCGGGACAGTTTTCACTACTTCTATCCTTTCACTTTCTGTTTAATAAGAATCTGGCAACTCTAGTCTTGTAACACTTTGCTGTTATTAATGCTGGCAAGATGAAAGCAATTTCTGAGTAACAACTTGAACTTTGGAAAAGCATGGTCTTCAACGGACTGGCAAGAAGAGGAATTTGAGCAAGATTAACCAAATACACACAGAAGTATTCAAGTCCGGTCAGGAGACAGGAGAGCGTAGCTACATCAATATTCTGTTCCTGTGGTCTCCCAGCAACTGACCTGATTTTGGGGACCAGTATTTGTGGGATAGCAAGCTTGTTGAAAGGGAAAAAACAAACCAAAGACAAAATGGTAAGAACTTGGGCCACTAATCTTTGCTTTTAAATACAACTTCAAGGGCTTGAAATTTCTGGACAACAGATGCACTGTGGCTGTCTGTTCAGGACCTTAGGATTTGTGTTTATTATTATTATTATTATTATTATT